>JAQFVV010012745.1:544220-644867 GCA_028023455.1 Epiperipatus broadwayi | reverse complement strand
TAATAAACCACGTATACCCTAAACAAATTCTTCTAAAAATGAAACATTTTTATCTGTTTACATAAAGTCGTATAGTTTAAATCTTATAAAAAGCTCTGCCAGTAAAAGAAATAGCACATATATTAAACACGAGAAAGTATAAATAATTTTAAACTGTATTTCGTTAAAAAGAAAGTCAAAAGGTTGCGATTGATGTTTTTTTTGTTGTTAATATAAATTATGCTTTAATGTGGTACCTTATGATGAGTACTGTTTGGGAATTTACTTCATAGTAACCCTATTTAAGCATTTCAATCAGTCATAAATAAGTTGGTGATATTTATAATTGTGCTGCAAATATACACGTTTAAACCCATTATTCCTTAAAACATATTTACCTCAGTGCAACCTTCTTAAATAAATAATTTATAAAATTTGCTTGTCATGCCGTGTGTAAAAATAAAATGTATATAAAAAAAATAGAACTCTTGTGGGGAGGAGGTGAACGTAAATGGTCCTTAGGAAAATGATAGTCAACATTTTTTTTTGTATATAGTCTTTATACTGTACCGGTCGAAAAGAAGCCAACACATCAACAAACCCAAACTCAAAGTCGGATTCAAACTCAGGTGGTTCAAACTGAATTCAAACCCAACTCAACAGCTCAGATAGCAGAAATCGACGGCACAGTGCTATGCGCCAAGAACTAGCTCAACGGTTGGTGAGGACTAGAGACCCTTGCACTGACACGAATATCTAATAATTAATTACTTTGAATACCTTTTAAATCAAATCATATGTATGTTCGGGTTGCCAACACAGACAGCGGGTATTAACATTTAAATAATTATCAAAAGAATGATGAACTAAGAAACCAAGTATGTTATAAAATATTTAATAATAATAATAATTTGTTTGGTTCAAGAAAATATAGATTGCATTAGTGATCTCTAGTCTTTAAAAGAATTTATAAATATAATAAGAATGGCGGTCCTTATCATATGCCAACAAGAATTACACAACATGGGATTCTATGTCTATGCCCCCAACAAGAAAATATAAAGGCAGATAAAGGTATTCATTAAGAACGGAAATAATTGTTCTAATTTTATTACGGTGGAATGTGAGATTTATTTTCACATTCGGAAATCTATTCCTGAAGAGCAAAACGTATTTCAAGGCATAACTTTAATCTTGATTTGAGAACTGATTTAAACGAAATATACTTGAGGATTGGTTCGACTTTAATTTAAATCACTCCATCACGAATTACGAGCACGGAGCGGGTTTTACTGAAACAAGGACGCAATGGTACTGACGAATTACAAGGCAGTGAGTAAAATTGAAAGATGATTGCTAGTCGATGGTCGAAGTCCTATGGCGGCTTGCATTTGGCAAGTCTTACGCCCTTTGACTAATGGAACGGAAAGGAAGTATTTTCTTCCTCGAGAAATTTAAATGCGAAAATATGATCACCGACCAGCCTAACGGAGCGGAAGATGGCCCTACGTCAGCAACATTTGATGATGATGACTTGATAGTCATCGTTGAAAAATAAAACCCATGTAGAATGCTCTACGTGATGACTTGACCAATTAATTAAAGTCAAACGAGCTTTATCGAACTATTTTGAAAACATTTATAAACTATCTTAATTATGCCTTAATATTCGTGCCCTTCCTGAATATCAATTTAAAATAACAAAAATGGAATTAAAATACATTTAACCCTTTATCGACCCTTTTTGGCAATAAAAACATTTAAGGTTATATTCGAATAAATATATATTAGTAGAACAAGAAATCAATATTATAACATTTTGTGAGTATATAAACAATTGTAACTTAGTAGCTGGGGACATAGGTGAAAAATGAAGCTAATAGTTTATTATTTGCCAATTATCAAATAATAAACATGTAATATTTTCTTTCGACTCGATGATTAATAGAACTTTCAAATTTAGTTCTAATGGGCGAGAATTACTATTGGAAATTAATGTTATATTATTTGCGTGAGGCAAATGGAATCAAAGGGCTCATCGAGTCGAAAGATTATTGGCATATAATTTTTAAATACGACATTAATAAAGCACACCAACATATATATATTAAACGAACCGCCAGGTAAGAAAAGAAAAAGTTTAAAGACTAGAGATTGAAAGAATTACAATATAAATTTATATTAGCATTTTATAAAGATTTACATTAAATAATAAAGAGCTCTTAAATAGGAGGAGTATAAAATAAAGTTCGAACTGGCCAGAAAGTTTAACGTTCATATTACCCCTTCCGCTGGTCCTTAAGTTACACCTCCAAGTTGTTGAAAACGTAGGCATCATTGGTTAACTACTGGAGTAGTATTTTAGTAGCTTTCATTATTTTAGCAGAATGATCGATCCGGAAAACGGTTCAGCAGCTCCATTGATGATTTCTCGGGACTTTAGGAACCGTAGCCAGATTCCTGATGTTTTAGCCGACTATCATGATGAAATACAATTATTATACGCACAGAGTTCACTGCACTACTCTACAACAAAGCTTGATCTTTTTTTTTCTGACTTTTCAGGGCTATATATATTGTCCAGATGCCTTAAGGCTAGCGCTCATTTTATTATCAATTAGTTGTTTTCCAATACATTCCTTCGGTAAGGCTTTCAAACTAATTATTGAATTCCTTTCCTAATTAGACTAATTTTTTTGAATTCCTTTCCCAATTAGAAAATGAATTCTTAAAGTCTGAAATGATTTTAATTAAAAATTGAATTCTTATCTTTTTTTAATTAATAAAACTTTACTGTTGTTTTTGAGAATTTGAAAGCCCATGGAAGGAATGTAGCTTTTAATCGCAAACTTTAACAAATTATTTAAAAGTACAAAAAAAACAAGTATTCCCGACGCAATGAAACTTTCGAAAATTATATATATTTAAATATTTACAAATATATACGCACAATCCACGCAATTGTAATATATATAAATTCATGAATATTTTATCATGAATTTATTAAGAGAATTGCTCAATTTTAAACTGAAACTAATTGATTTTAATACACATTTGAAATAAACTATTCATTATGGAAATTAGCGTGGATTGAACGTATAAAGCCCCATTGCATCGGAAATTTAAGGTTAGTATTAGGGTAACTAACATGAAGCTAGGATCGAACTCAGATCCGACTGCTTCATTTCTTTTCACTTCAAAAAAAAACAATGAAAAAAAAATGACTTTACTTATGCAGGATATAGTTGCATAAGTGTATAGACTCTGGGAGAACAGCATGAGTGTGAATAATATAACCTGCCCAAGCTACAAATTGTACATGTCTCACTGCGATCCATTTTTTGAATATTCAACTTATAAATGGGTTTATAATAAATCAGTCCGTTTATCAAGTTTCATTTTCCTAGGGTCATGTCAGTTGGTCTTCTGTATATATATCTGTCATTACAGTTTGTCTTATTGTTTCCCTGGATCAGGTGGTACATATGGTTTTAATTGTATGTCATTGTAATGGTCATAGTCCTGGTCTTCCCTGGTTGTCGTCAAGTTCCCATAGTCTATTGCTGTCATTTGTTCTATGGCCTTTTCTGCGACCGAATGCACAAAAAACAATTCTTTAACATTATCTCTATGAACGATGGGTTTCTCTCCTGGGTCTTCTTTGAAAGTCTGAATCTGTATCAAGGATCCAGGCATTGGCGTCTGTAACCTCTTCATACTAAGTTGAGGACTCATCATCTGTCCCATTTCCACTTTTAATTTCATTTGACTAGTGGTCTGAACATCTTTTTCTTTCTCTATATCTATATCAGCTTCCTCCACTGTTTCATAATTGGACTCATCCTCACCACTGTCGCCTTCCTTGCTATCTACAACTTCCTTTGGTGTGGCCTGATCATCTTTATCATCTATTTTTGGGGCTTCAGAGGGATTTATATCTTTCTCTATATCTATATCAGCTTCTTCCCCTGTTGCGTAATTGGACTCATCCTCACCACTGTCGTCTTCCTTGCTATCTACAACTTCCTTTGGTGTGGCCTGATCATCTTTATCATCTATTTTTGGGGCTTCAGAGGGATTTATATCTTTCTCTATATCTATATCAGCTTCTTCCCCTGTTGCGTAATTGGACTCATCCTCACCACTGTCGTCTTCCTTGCTATCTACAACTTCCTTTGGTGTGGCCTGATCATCTTCATCATCTATTGTTGGGGCTTCAGAGGGATTTATGTCTTGCTGAAGCTTTACATTCTCTGGGTTTGAGTTGGCTCGGATGCCTCGTGCTTCATCCATCCTTACAAACCTTTCCATCATCATCATCAGTACCTTTCGGTCTTCTCTCATTTCTCTAAGGATCGTTTGGAAAGTGTCTTTTCCCATTTTTGAAAACAAGAAAATAATGTAATAACAATCAATAAACACTGCAAATCAACTTATAGACTCTCTGTATGCTTAAATAATATTTTTTTTCTTTAGTAAATTTTAACTAGGTCTCTGACTACAGGTCCATTGTCCCAATCTTCACTAGCTGCTGCATATTATTTCCCCAATCTATGTAATCTGCCTTTTTTGGTTTACCTACGTTTTCTTGGTTGGCTCTTTATATTAACTGTTTGAGTGAGACATGTATTCAAAAATATTAAAGATAAGAAAAAAAACATTATTCACTTTCCCTTTGTTCAACGGTTCTGTTCTCCCATGTCTGAAAAAAAAACTACAGTGATATACAAATATTATGTATTAGCAGATACAACAAATCATTCTGTATTGAACACACTTGGTTTTTTATTATGGCGATTGACCCACTACTGTGCTGACAATCAATTTTGCTGACAAATTTATTTATATGGGCGCCAGTGAGCAAAATGAGATCAATAGGGCATGTGATATAACCCATTGACCCCCAAACCACATATGATTGACTTAACTTTTGATAAAACAATTGAATTGATGATGAGTAATATTATTTAATAACAGCTAACGCGTTCATGACCTGAGTTTAAATATAGGAGTTCACTACTTCATTTTTACCAAGCACGAGGCTTTAACACCAAAAAAAAAATGTCAAAATTAATATTACAAGAACTTTTATTGGAGATATTATTCTAAATCTTGCTAGCATGAAAGCGTGCAAACCATTTAAGCATTTTGCCAACTGCATCTGGCTGCTTGGTGTACACAAAGGGTCTTCACCTGCTTTGAGGTTACTCTAGAAATTATTGTCATTAAAGCGTAATGTCACACTTCATCGGACCGCTTGACAGATAATTCCCAGTTTGAAGGTCTTCGCCTACTTTGAGACTACTAAAAATACGGAGCGAACATTTAATATATATGCTAGCAAGCAATACTTTGAAATTAAGACTCTTATATGATATCATATTAGATATTTTATATTATAACAACTGAGATGAACAAAATTAATTTTGACACAGACAAAATATTTCATTTATTTTACCCCAATGCTTTGATCTATGGACTCTTACTACTTTGCTAACGATATTTTTCCTATTGTCATGAACGCGTAACACAAACGTATAATATATATATACTGATATAGTACACGTATAATTAATATATATACATATGAATAATTATTTTAACTAACGAATCTTTTACTGAACGAACATTTAAAAAATAATCTTGAAAACATTTTTATAAGAAAGAATTAGAAAATGATATTTTAATTTATTAAATCATTTCAGTATATATATAACACTTTTTTTTTTTTAAAAAAAAAATATCACTCTACAGAAACATTTACTTTATTGGGATTTCAATTAACTGAGTAACTAAAATCACAATTCTAATCTCCAGGGCATGTGTGGGGTTTATTAAGTCGAGCCACAACGATTGGGCAGCCAAAAACATAACCATGTACCGGTCGAAAACCACCACCACCGCATGTCAAATCGGATTCAAACTCAGCTTAACCAAAACTGAATTCAAACCCAACTTAACAGCTCAGATAGCAGAAATCGACGGCACAGTGCTATGCGCCAAGAACTAGCTCAACGGTTGGTGAGGACTAGAGATTCCTGAGTAACACTCATATCTAAGAATTTATATACTTTGAATAATCTTATAAATCGAATCATATGTATGTTCGGGTTGCCAACACAGACAGCGAGTATTAACATTTAAATAATTATCAAAAGAATGATGAACTAAGAAACCAAGTATGTTAGAAAATATTTAATACTAATAATAATTTGTTTTGTTCAATAAAATATAAATAGCATTAGTTACCTCTAGTCTTTAAAAGCATTTATAAATATAATCAGAGTAGCGGTCCTTATCATATGCCAATGGAAATTACGCAATATTGGAATTCTATGTCTATGCCCCCAACAAGAAAATATAAAGGTGGATAAAGGTATTTATTTAGAACGGAAATGATTGTTCTAATTTTATTACGGTGGAATATGAGATTTATCTTCACATTCGGAAATCTATTCATGAAGAGCAAAACGTATTTTAAGGCATAACTTTAATCTTTATTTGAAAACTTATCTAATTAAACATATTTGAGAATTGGTTCGACTTTAATTTAAATCACTTCATCACGAATTACGAGTACGGAGCGGGTTTTACCGGGACAAAAATGCAACGGTGCTTGACGAATTACGAGGCAGAGAGTCAAATTTAAAGATGATCGCTAGTCGATGATCGAAGTCTTATGGCGGCTTGCATTTGGCAAGTCTTACGCCCTTTGACTAATGAATCGGAAAGGAAGTACTTTCTTCCTGGAAAAATTTAAATAAGAGAATGATCACCGACCAGCCTAACGGAGCGGAAGATGGCCCTACGTCAGCAACGTTTGATGATGATGACTTGGTAGTCATCGTTGAAAATAAAACCCATGTAGAATGCTCTACGTGATGACTTGACCAATTAATTAAAGTCAAACGAGCTTTAAGAAAACTATTTGAAAGTATTGGAAACTATGTTAACTATGCCTTAATATCGTGCCCTTCCTGAATATTAATATAAAATAACAAAAGTGGAATTAAAATACATTTAACCCTTTATCGACCCTTTTTGCAATAAGACATTAAAGATTATATTTGCATAAATAAATATTAGTGGAACAAGAAAATCATTTAACATTATGTGAATATATATAAATACTTATAACTTAGATAGGAGCTGGGGACATAGGTGAAAAATTGAGCTAATAATTTATTATTAGCTAAATGTAAAAATAGTAAACCTGTAATATTTTCTTTCGACTCGATGATTAATAGAACTTATCAATTTAGTTCTAATGGGCGAGAATTACTATTTGAAATTAATGTTATATTATTTGCGTGAGGCAAATGGAATCAAGGAGCTCATCGAGTCGAAAGATTATTGGCATATAATTTTTAAATACGACATTAAAAAAACACACTAACATATATATATTAAACGAACCGCCAGGTAAGAAAAGAAAAGTTTAAAGACTAGAGATTTAAAGAATTACGTTATATATTTACAGTAGCATTTTAGAAATAAAGGGTGTTACAAAGATTTTACATTAAAGAATAAAAGAGCTCTTAATAAGGAGGAGTGTAAAATAAAGTTCGAACTGGCCAGAAAGTTTAACGTTCATTATAGAAACATATATTACCCCTTCCGTGCTGGTCCTTAAGTCACACCTCCAGGTTGTTAAAACGTAGGCACCATTTGGTTGATTATTGGAATAGCATTTTAGTAGCTTTTCATGATGTTAGCAGAATGATCGATCCGGAAAAGGTTCAGCAGCTCCAGTGATGATTTCTCGGGACTTTAGGAACCGTAGCCAGATTCCTGATGTTTTAGCCGACTATCATGATGAAATACAATTATTATACGCACAGAGTTCACTGCACTACTCTACAACAAAGCTTGATCTTTTTTTTTCTGACTTTTCAGGGCTATATATATTGTCCAGATGCCTTAAGGCTAGCGCTCATTTTATTATCAATTAGTTGTTTTCCAATACATTCCTTCGGTAAGGCTTTCAAACTAATTATTGAATTCCTTTCCTAATTAGACTAATTTTTTTTTTTTTGAATTCCTTTCCCAATTAGAAAATGAATTCTTAAAATCTGAAATGATTTTAATTAGAAATTGAATTCTTATCTTTTTTTAATTAATAAAACTTTACTGTTGTTTTTGAGAATTTGAAAGCCCATGGAAGGAATGTAGCTTTTAATCGCAAACTTTAACAAATTATTTAAAAGTACAAAAAAAAAAACAAGTATTCCCGACGCAATGAAACTTTCGAAAATTATATATATTTAAATATTTACAAATATATACGCACAATCCACGCAATTGTAATATATATAAATTCATGAATATTTTATCATGAATTTATTAAGAGAATTGCTCAATTTTAAACTGAAACTAATTGATTTTAATACACATTTGAAATAAATTATTCATTATGGAAATTAGCGTGGATTGAACGTATAAAGCCCCATTGCATCGGAAATTTAAGGTTAGTATTAGGGTAACTAACATGAAGCTAGGATCGAACTCAGATCCGACTGCTTCAATACTAACCGAATGTTTTGTAAATTTTGTTAATCGTGTACCGTAATTATTAACCCTAAGTAAAATTGTTTTTTTTTTTTTGTTCATTTTTTTTTACAATATATATATTGTAATGAGCACAGACAACGTTACATTGTTTTCTATTATTAATCGTGAAAGAAAAATAAAAAGTTTGCATTTAAAAATTTTCTTTAAGAATTAAAAATTGAAATTAAATATCATCTTAAACTCATATATATAAATCGCACAGATAAAAAAAAAAATTATTAAAATAAAACTTTATTAAAAATAGAAAGGTATTTTAAAAACAAAAACTTAAAAAGATTTATAGATAAAAATATATCTTTAATCTTGGAAAACACATTAATTAATCAGAAATGGAAATGATTGTTTTAATTAGTTAAATGTAAACTAGCCTTGGGCATTTAAATGTAAAAGCATCGGTCAGATAGAAAAACAATAGAAACTAATAGCCAATGAAGATAAAAGCAATGGAATCAGACCTCAGCGAAAAGACCATTTCATTGTTGACGCAATGTAAATTCAATCCTTCAAGTTAATATAAAAAGACAAGTTTGGAAATTATTAATTATGATGGATTATTATGATGTGACTATATGTATTGGTACAGAGTTGGAGGTAAAGGGATTGAAAGACTCACTTTCAATTCATTCAGCTGTTAAAGAAAAGGGAATGAAACATCATTTTCTTCATTGAGGACCAGTTAAAGCAAAAACCTCCAGATGAATAAATAAAGCAGCATCTCAATGTATACCAATATCTTCAGGATGGTGTGGGAATTCCCGTTCAAACTTACAAACGACAGATAAAGATGAACTGTTTAAAACTGTAAGAACTTTACAATTAATGAACATTAAATTAAAAACTTTTCGTATTTAAAATAATTGCATTAGTTTCCTATCTGACTAAAGTAGTTAAAATGTTATTTGATGTATTTTTTTTTTGTAAAATCATTTCCATTTATTTTATTTTTTTTGTTCTTTAAGTTTATTATGATTTTTGTTGTGCGATAAATTAAATTATAAAAATGTTAAACTTAAGTCGGGCATGAATGGCTGTATAGATTTGTAAAGTTATATTAGGGGAGGGTAATCTTGGGTTATTTGTTTCGTAGTTGAATTGGGTCAATGGATTGGATATATTGGTGTGATTAGTAGATGTAATATGGATTTGCTACGGGCAGAATCGCTTCATACGCCGCACACTTCCGTTTGCCTATGGAAGGAATTATAAGTCGGATACTGCAGTTCCTTTCTATGGAGTTTTTGTTTTATAGCCCTTCTTGTCAGATAGATGTAATATTTCTATCTAAAGAGAGGCAATTTCTTCTCTTAACTTTTTGTGCCACTGTATTTCGTATTATATTGAATACATCGATATATCAGATGGATTGATGCCAGTTTGACTACGAATTTTAGCCTAAGGTTAAACAGGGATATAATGTTTATTTTCAAATGCAAATCTATGTAGTCTATTCATTCTCGACACTAAACAAAAATGAATTAAATTTAAGTTGCTTATAGACGTTTGCATGGATTCGTTATCGGTTAATTATGTTTTGGATTTCATATTTGATCAAAATATATAGACATTCGATAAATAATGATACCTTACTGGTGAGTATCTAAAATGTATTTATTCGGATGTCTTTTAAGTTATTGGTGACAATGCAAGTATCTTATGGTGAATACTATTGGGTTACTTATAAATTTCCCTCTGCAATTGTTGGTATCAATGATTTTATATTTTGATCGTTTAAGTTGATTTTGAAATGTTTTTGACCATTGTAATCTATGTAACCGATCTATACGCAACATATTAAAACAAGCTTTTATAATCCCATCTGTGCGAACTTAATTAAAATGTAAAATTATAATATAATAGAAATTAAAATGTAATTTAAAATCTAAAGTAAAGTTAAAAATAATGTTAAATGTTAAAATGTAAACTGATACTAAAACAATTTTCAATCTTATATATATGTGCATAAATAAATGTTTGTGTGTTAATTACTGGCAGTGGCTTATGTTATTCTTTTTTTATATATACTCTTATATTATATTATTAAATCTCTGCTATTCCACTGAGCTAGTGACATGGGCTAACGACTGGATGCAAAATATAAAAAAAAATATATATATATTTTTTTTGGCTTACGTATCTGCCTACTCTATAAATTTTTCTAGGTTCAAATGCCTAGATGGCGCCCTGTAGTGTAGATTCCTTTAGTTTATGGTAAGCTCTCCTTCTCCGGATCGTTACAATATATATATATATAATCGTAAAACTGTGTAAAATAGGTGTTCTTTAAATTCAGGTGCCAATTTTCACTGATATGAATTTACACATTGACTCTCTTAATATATCTAAATTTTATTGAATGAAATTATTGTTTATAAAATCTGCAAAATTAATCATAAATATTAACCAAAAACTAAGTTCTGCAGTAACATATATCTAAAATTAAAGGGCATTTTATTAATTTCAAATATACTTAAAATAAAAATAATCAATGATCTCAAGGAAATGATAATAACAGTAATATTAATGTGACTATAAATTAACATGCTATGAAATTATAAAATGAAAAACCATCCAACTTTTATTTATGTCATTGATAAACAATAATAAACAATTGTCATTAACAATTTAACAACTCTGATTATTTCATAGCATTCAACTTAGGGAGTTGTTGCAAATAGTTTTATAAATAAATATTGCTACATAAAAGCTTTTCATAGAATTCAAAATAAAATTTCTGGGTGAGTAAAACATAAATTGTATAATATATGATAACTATCTAACCATTCATGTCCTCACACATAGCAATGTATGTGCACATAGATGTATTAATAAAAGTAATATTATAAAAGTTATTTTACTTGGCCAATAAATATATTATCTCTGAAAACCCTAAAACAAAGATAATTTGTGTATGCAAAAAATAATAAATTATATATTATTATTTCTTGAAAAGTTTTTTTTAAGTTCAAATATAAAAGTTCATTGTTCAAGATCCCATGGTCAATGAAGCTTGACATAAATAGTGCAAGAATTGTCTCCAGGCAATTATTTCTTCATTCTAAGTCAACTGTCTTTATAGCGTGTAGGATGATGCAAAGTTCTAAAAATGTCCATTTGATTCCTCAAAAACATAAATAATTTATCTCAAGGAATTATGATATTGCAATTATACAATATCTATTTTATAATGGGATAAATTTCTTATCTCGCAGTTTGTGTAAAAAAAAAAAAAAAATCACAAAATATAATTCATTGTCAAAATTTTGAAATAGAATTGACTTTTAAATGCATGCAAAACTATGATCATCAAATTTATAGACAAAAATTGGAAGGATCAAGACATTTCACTCTTTTTTACTCAGCCTTTAGTAATGTTTCATGTTATTCAAATGCAAAATGTAGATTTTTAAAGAAAATAATGACGTTAACATCCTTTTCTGATATCATTTTTCATCTCATAATTTCACATAATAATATTATAGGAGTTTTAGAACAGGTTATCTCCATGCTTTTATATAAATTTTCATACAGCTGTACATACATTTAAAGTTAATGTTTTAAAGTTTCTGAAGATTAAAAAATATATAAATTATTTGATCTTTATAAAAAGTAAGTATAACTGACTTTTGACAATTACGTCTTAATTAATAATTTCAATCAAATTCTTACATATTATACCTTAACTTGTACAAATTAAAGTCTAAATTACAGCAATCTTTTTTTTAAAAAAAAATGTTTATATATAATTCAGAACGCTTTAGAAGTACATTCTGAAGTGAAAAAAAAATCTTTTTTAATTAATCCATATGCAAATAAAATATAGATAAATAAACAAAAAATAAATGGTTTTGCATAAAGTAAAGTAGATAACGAACATAAACATTTCTTTTATTTTAATATAAATGTATAGGTTTAAGAATAGGCCTATATATATATATATATATATATATATATATATATTCCTAATATAACACTAATAAGATTTTAAATACATACTACACATTTGCTACTAATAATATATAAATATTATTTTTTAAAACATTTCAAATACTATATTATAAAAAAAAACTATTTTGGTAAATTCTATTACTGTAATCATACTAATTATAAGGATGATTTACTTTTAAATAATAGGCCAATTTCATCTTCATTTACCATCATTACTACCAAGCTCATTAACTGGCAATTTGTGAAAGTTTTTTTTATTTTATCAATTATGGAAAACTTTTTGTAGAACATTCAAAAAAATCGTAAAGGTGCTTTAAAATTTTTTAACCTTTTCCAGATGGTAGTCTGGTATACTAACCCAAACCTAGTTCATTAATCAATAATTTACTATAGTAGTAATTCTCTCTCTCTCTCTCTTTCTCTCTCTCTCTCTCTCTCTCTCTCTTTATATATATATATATATATATATATATATATATATATATATATATATATATATATATATATATATATATATATATATATATATATATATAATAGCATCTGCCATTGTCATCAGTTTACATGTGAGATAAAGAATGAGATTGAGCATGAAGTAGTTGAACATTTAAAATATGTGTAGTAACAAAATGTTTACTTTCTACAGTTTTATCATTAATTGTTTTAAGTGTATATTAGAAGAAAGAGATAAAATAAGTGATGTCTATAATTCTGGAGTACATTATGTTTATTCAGCTCTATTTAAACCAGTAGGTCCTTTTAATATATTAATCAACTCCCTCATGATTCTCAATTCATATTTTTCCAAATTAGCAAGTATTTTAGAATTATCAAAATCAATTTGTGATCAATTTCTGAAAGATGTGAAATAAAAGCTGATGTATTTAACTATTTGAGATCTAATGGGTTGTTTTTTTTTGAAAAGTTAACATTAATAATGGTGAATGTTAGTTCACCAAAATGTTGGGAAATAATCTAAACTAACACATGGATTAACCTCAAAATTATTTTATTTACATCATATAGCCATGAAAACATTAAATAATACATACATATATTTGTATTTATTGTTTGGATTATTTACTTCATCTAATATGAGTATTGAATGTCTTTAAAAAATTTAACTTTATTTAAATATTCCAAATACATTCAACAGACAATAATAGCACATCAAACAGAGTAATATATATGGACAATGTTTCAAGTGTTATTATTCTCCCCTCTTTTTCATGTGTTGCTGGACTGACCAGTGACAGTACTACCATGGGAATCAAACCTGGGCCCTTATATTCTTGAGTATTGAATTTTAAGGTAACTCTAACAACTAAGCCATCCAGCTAGATGCAACAGTCAGTAGAAATATCATATATTTATTTATGAGATTCTTCCCGATTTCTCCACTTCTTCTTCTTAAGAGAAAAGTTGATTAATGGTTTTCATACATTATGTATAGTCACACTAGGTTGACTTATAGGATTTTTTGCCATTGTTTATGTGAGCAGCTTACTTAAGTTTTCTCCTTTGTACCTTTTCTTCTCTATCCAATATTTTTAAGTTTTACCAATTGAAAATATATTCATTGGTACATACATGGCATGCTACCTTAGACACATCTTCTTGCTCTCTTCTAGTCATCAGTTTGTGTTCTTGTAAGTACTTTTCAATGGGACAACTGGTCTCACCAATATATGTTCTTCCACATTCACAAGGTATTTTGTAGATGCAGTTTTTTTTCAGCAATTCAAGTTTAAGCTTTGTAGATGTTAGAATTCCTCATAGTGTGGTATGGCTCTGGAAAGCTGTTCTGATGTTATACTGATTGCAATTTTTTCTTAATTTGTCTGCTATTTTTGGTATGTATGAATACACTACATTACCAATAATTATTTTTTTATTTTGATGATTATTTTTGTTGTCTATTCAAGGTTTTCTTAATAACAGCTGATGGATAATCATTTTTATAAGAATTTGTTCTATATAGATCTTTTCTTTTTCCAAATCACTTGTTTCTGAAGAAACTTCTTTTGCAGTATTCATAATGATAGTATAACTCTGTGTTTTGTATTTCTGATGTAGTCTAAGTATTTTTCTGTATGTGTACATTTTTGGCAAACTGTAGTTTTGATTTTTCCATGAGGGAGTCTTATCACAAGAACATCTAAGAAAAGGTGCAAAGAAAATAATGTAAAGAAGCTGCTCACATGACAAGGGCAAACAATCCCATAAGTCAACATAGTGTGATTATACATAATGTATGAAAACTACTAATCAACTTTGCTCTTAGGAAAAAGTGGAGAAATTAGGATGAATCTCATAGATAAGTAAATGAAATTTCTACTGATTGTTGCCTTTGGCAGGATGGCTCAGTTGGTTAGAGTGTTACCTTAAAATTTTAATACTTAAGAATCTAAGAATCCTGTCACTGGTCAGATCAGTAACATCCGAAGAAGAGGGGAGAATAATACCTCTTGAAACAGTATGTATATATACTAATATGTTTAAGTGTTCTTATTAACAGTTGAATGTATTTGGAATATTTAAATGAAGTTATTCTTTCTGAAGACATTTAATACTCATATTAGATGACGGAAATAGTCCAAACAATAAATACAACTAAAACGCCATCATCACAAATCTTAAGGAAATATACATATATTGTTTATGGAATAGTTTTTTTTTTCATTAATATACATATAAAAATGTAGATTTTACTTTTTAATACAAATCATTTGTAAAAGAAAATGATTTATTTCCATAGTTTAGCTTTATGAGTAATTTAACTGATATTTATTCATCTTTAGAAATGCAAAAATAATATTTTAAAAATGAAATTATTTTTCTCCAGAGATCAAACTTTTCTATGAAAAAAAGAAATGTCTTATTATAATTACTTTTAAGCTGAGATAATATGATTAAAATGCACATTTTTAAAAAAAATCTTAATATCAATAAATTAGTCTGAAGCAATAGTGAATAAAGGCGATTTTATCACTCTTAACATTTTATTATTTTAATAAAACAAATACTTAAAATCTATTGATATTATTTCACTCAAAAACTAAAAAATTCTCGATTGCTGCTATTAAACTTGTCACTTCTAATTTTTTAATGTCATATAGCCATTAGAGAAACTAGCCATTTGATTATTTGTATATAATATTACAGTATTTGAAAAAATGTGAACCATGGATTTAGAATTTATAGAATGGATGCCATTTTCTAACAATCAGTGACATCTGCATCATGTGATTGCTTTATAGTCAGATGATTATTACACATCCTTCCAGTATATATTAAACTGAGACATGCTCCATAATATAATTAGCTAAATATTAATTTATTAGTTAATAATTGGATAGTCATTTAGATTGTTTATGGTCTGAATACCTGAAAAATATATTAGCTTTGCAAAAAAAGTTTCAAAACCTTAAAAAAATAATCTCGATTAGAAATTGATATATTTATTAATTTTACAACAAGAAATTTTGAAAAAATATTTTTTTAAATATTTGTTTATGAGTTGATAATGTTATGTAATACTCAAGAAAAGCATTCATTTTAAAAATATATCACTGATGTTTTTTTTTTCTATATAGGAACGTAGATCACATATTATTAGCTATTGTAGGTCTAGATACTTGGCAAATTAGGACATGGTGCTTCAGATTTACAATAGTAATATACATTCATTTGCACAATAAATATTTGTGTAGTTTATATATTTTTTAAATTTATTTTAAATTGCCAAAGAAAAATTTGTTATCATATGCATTCAAATTTTTCTGTTTTCTATCCTCTCCCCCATTCTCCTCTTTTTCTTTCATCAATCCCTTTTCCCTTTTTGTTTGTTTCCCATCAAATGATTGTTCATTGATTCTGTAATTCTTTTTAAGGCTAATATTATTCTTGTAAAGTATCTATTTTAATTATTAAATCTTAAACTTCCATACTCTTTTATTTATGTTTATTCTTATTGTTATTAAATGAATTTTTAATAAAGATTATTTTCAATAATAAACATGTACATTATGTATACTAAGAAAAGCTTATTTATTGGTTTTAACATAAAAAAGCTTATTTATCAGTTTTAACACAATGTATTAACTACTATTGACATAGTATAGGAAGCATGCTTTCATCTAACTTGTAGTTTTAATCATAACAACAACCATTTTAGAGAATTACATAATTTGTAGAAGTGGAGATTTATAGGATTGATTATAAAATGTAAATCTGTTATTTTTATAAAGAAGGATACAGGATTCTTTCTTATTAATGAGATAATGTGCCACCCCTCTTTACATTTCAAATCATTTCTGTCAGAGCAGACAATTCTAGCACTGGTGGATTTGAATATAACTTTCACATTAGTTTTAGTCTTATTGTACTGATATCGGCACTGGGCTATGTTTGTAGTGAGATTGCTACAGTGTCTGTTATTGCATTTGATTTTGTACACAATCTGAAAAACTTTCTCTGGTAACAATTTGTCTTTAGTGTTGTTAATTAAGCAGTTATAATGTTTCTGAGAACAAATGTTTCTGATTTTATTTCCTGTTGATCTCAGTATTTTCAGTAAAGAAAAATAGATTAGTATGATTGCCAAATCAGCTTGATTTAATCTTCCTAGATGCAATTGGAACCTCTTTAACAGATTCAGAATAAGCCATGATTATTGTGTTCATCTGATTTATAAGCAAATTTTATCAGCCACTAATCTTTTTAAATGTGGGAAAATACAAATTGTCAACATCATTGATGACTGTCAGATCTTTGGCTACAGAGACAGAACTAAAGAACTTAATAAAGTCACTAGCTAATATATATCCAAGTTAGAATTGCTACAGTCTCCTTACGATAAAGTGTCTAAATCCATATACTAAATAGAGAAATATTATTTTGTCTTTGCTTACTACCTTCTTTACACAATTAATTCTACTATTCACTATTAAAGAATTGTATGACAGTTTTTTGCATCTTTAAAATACATTTTTAAAATTAAAGCAAATAAATAATATTTCTATTAATTTGAAAGATAAGATAGCAATTCTGTAAATGAGATACAAACAGCATTCTTCATTCCTCTTGATAATAAACGAAACTCAAAGATATAAAAGCAGTTCTATAGATAAAATGCAGATAGTATTTTCTATCTTCTTGATTATAAATCAAACTCAAATGTAAAAGAGTAATTTTATAGAATTAAGCTAACAAAACATTTTAATAAAATAAAATTAGTATTATTAATAAATAAATCCATTTTTAAAAAAATGATAACCAACAAATGCAAAATGTTAAAATAGAAAAAAAAAATTTGCCTTTTCTTTTAAAATTCTTATTTTCTTTATAAAACAGATTTTATTGACAAATTTACTGTATTTTTTTCTCTTCAACATAAATAATGAGATTCAAAACTAGTGAGCTAGAGTAATTGAAAGATTAATTTTATAAATATGGAAAATGTACAAATTGTTAGACTGTATTGATCGCTGGAAGATAACTTTGTTAGATAATTTAACGTCAATTATCCAGTGGCTAATAAATAATAGCTTCAAATATTGTAAATGATTTAAATATGAGTAAATATATATTTAAAAAAATGAAATTTATTTAAATGCACTTTCTACTCAAAAAAAAAAAAACAATTTATTATTTTTTAATGATTAATTGTTTAGAAATATCAATTAAAATCAATAACGGATAATAGTAATAATAATAGGCTTAAAATGATTCTACAATATAGTTAAAAAATAAGATCATGACTATTCGAATTTTATTTTATAAATTTCGAAGTTATCGGGATATGGAAATATATTAGTGTTGTTAATACTTCAGCAGAAAAGTATTGGTAAACATCAACACAGTTACTTAAAAGTTGACAGAATGTATCAAAACATAAATATAGATACAATGAGTAATATAGCATCTGCATAATAGAAACGCAAAGTTAGACATTATTGTACTTTTAGATTCTTAACTGATATGTTGGATGAGCAAATTTAAAGCACATAATATAAATGGATTAATGCATGTTAATAATCTATTTTCAATGTAATAATCACAAACTACATATTATGAAGTTTATTATTATAGTTACTGACATATACTGTTGCACCAAAATTTTAAATCAATCAATTCATTACAAAATTATTCCATTGTTAAGTATTGATTATTGTAATGTGCTATCTGTAGTATTTTGACCCAATTACATTTGAATTAACCATGATGGAACAAAAGAATAAATATTTTTACTAATTGTGTAGAAAAATGCAGTAATGAACTACACCTGGGTCTCATTTTACACGATAGATAGGTTCCTCAGAAAACATGCGCAAACGAAATCATGAAAAAATAAATGTAACTTACATTGAAAAAGGGAGATGCAGTCTGTGATTTTTCAAAATTTGCATAAAAGCAAAGCACCAATGTAAAATTACTTTAAAATTCACACACAAAAAAATAAGGAAATAAAATATGACTTATAAAAAATTTCAAATTTAAAAGAAATTGATACAAGACAAACTTTTTTTAACTATAATATTTAATTTTATTCAAAATAATATATTTTTATGCATAATTTACAGTACAGTAATTTACATTTTTATACACGTTTTAATTATTATAGCTATTTGGTGAAAAACACGTTCATTTGCAAACAACTAGTGCCAACTTCACACTCATGTTGTGTCAATGGTTTTCTGGTGACAACGTAATTAGTAATTAATCTTTGAGACGATGATTTTATTAATTGTTTATGAAACTAACAACTAAAATTAAACTCTTATTTTTGTCTTTAATTTTCAATTCCGTTTAAAAATCAAATTTCACATCACATTATTTCAAGTCGCCATAAGTAATTTTTAAATTGTTAATTACAATTAAAAATCAAATTTTAATTTTTAATTGTCCAATTTAATTGTGTCCATTGCTATTACTGACCTTTTAAAAATAAACTTGTGGACACTAAATGATTAATAATTGATTACATTCTTTTTAAAAGGCAAAAACAGAATGTGATTTAAAATGCAAAATTAACATGCACAATGTTTGAACAAATTTACATTATAATCTTGCAAAATTTAATGTGTGTATACATAAAATGTGGAAATCATGATTTTAATTTCATTATTGCATAAAATCTTATTATTATAAAGCACTGAAAATATTGAAATTACTAAGTTGAAAGTCGAATTCCAATAATGTGCTATTATTTTCAATATAACACAAGTGCACAAAATTTATTATTTAAAGTAATAGCGCATTATTGGAGTTCGACTTCTGGTGAAACATGAATCACGTAACTTCAAAATTGTGTTAAATAAGTCCACGTAAAAAGAGACCCAGGTGTATATTGTTTTTTTGTTTATAAACTAATAAGACAAAAATCTGAATGCTTTGTTATTAATAATAACAAACTAAAATCTCCATGTATTTAAGAAACCAAAATTTTAATAGAACAAAAAATTAGTATAATATAAAAGTGGAGTTGGGCTGAACATATTGCTAGAAGAGATGATAATAAATGGACAATTGAAATTTTAAACTGGATTCCAAGAGATTGTAAAAGACCCAGAAAAAGACCACATGTGAGATGGCTGGATGAAATAAGAAAATATGCAGGGTGATGTGAAGACGAGAAGCTAAAGATTGGAGAAGATGGATTGAACTTGGAGAGACCTTCATCCTGAAGTGGACTGATAATGTTTGTTGATGATGATGAATCATTTTAAATCTAAATTCTTTTCTTTATTTTTAAAACAGTTCGTATTTTGAAAAAAAAAACAATTTAACTAGTTAAATAAATAAAAGTAATGTACATTAGAACTTTGGTTTATTTATAAAGAAGTTTTAAAAGTAGAATATCTGATTGATTTATTTGTTTTTACAATAAGTAAAGTCTACAAGTAATTTTGATAATACAAAGTACCCTGCCTTTACAAAGCATAATTGCTTGTAACTTTTATATATTAATCATTGGGATGAAAAAGATCCCTTGATGAATTGGTTATCATATCCAAATATCATACCCCATGTCATGATGTTTGAACCTGGGATAAAACTTCGAAATTCTTTTAGTTGGCCAATGATTTGTTAATAAATCTAGAATTTTTTTCTATAAACTGATCCCAAATTTTATCAGTGAATCACTCAATTATTGTTTGGTAAATGAGTATTTACTATAGCTGATTAGAGAATAAATGTCACCAGTGAATCTGATTGATCCTGACTATAAAACAAAAATATAATTGTGATATGCTGTAGTCTTCAATATTAATAAAAAAGATGACACTTCTTCATAACTGAGATCAAGATTTGTTTATGTTGAACCTTTATTTTAATAAATCTTCCATTGATTTATTAATAACTAAAAAACATTTTAGAAATAAAGAAAAGTATTATTTTAATAATTATATGAAAATTTTTTTTTTAAAACTTAGCATAGTAATGTTAAATTTATTTTGACATTACAATTGATTGGACTTTAATATAAATAAAAACATGTAATGTGGTACTCTACTATAGATTAACTGATTTCAGAAGAGCATTTGTAATTATGTTTATTGATATAAATTATACTGAAATACATACATTTTTGGATTTTCATTCCAGGCACAAGTCATAATTCAGTTACCATCCAGAATAATACTTAAAAAATAAATATGCAAAATTAAAAATATAAATGCATATAAAATTAATACTATAAGGTTAGATTCAATAAAAATTAAAATTGATTTTTTTAAAGCATAAAATAAAACAATTACCTATAATATCTTAACAAAAATTCATATATTTCAGAAATTTCATTTTCTTGCATGGAAAGGACCTTTTTTGAAAATTTATTATGATAACATTCAGCAATAATCTTATCTCTGCTAGAAGCCTCAACATGATTTATAATGCTATGCAAATCAGTTTTTTTCTTGAATATTTATTTATGAATCATATTTTTCTGGTAATAAACTTTTAAATTAAAAGTCTTAGCAAAAAATTATTCAAACAATTGCTTGGCCTTTGTGCAAATTATTACTTCATTAATGCTAACACCAGCCATTTACTTTTGATTAATCCAATTAGCAAAAATATTTTGTTTGTTCTGAAATATTACAGTGTAAACTGCTCAATCTGAAAATTACTTGCATTAGCTATGTACTTTCTAATTTGTTTTTTTAATGATATATTATTGATTTAATTACTTAAGAATTTCATTATTTAACAGTTTTTATTTAAAAATTGATTTTTTATTTATTTATTTATTTTCATTTATATACCAATCGATTTTCACTATTTTTCTTATTTATTTATTTATTTATTTATTTTTATGTGTCAAAACATTGGCTGGGAAGCGAATCCACAAACCCAGGACAACTGCTTGTAAGGCGGCTGTGCTGACCACTCGACTACCAATGCCTAATATTTGATATAAGTACCAAGGAATTAAAAAACAACTAATAAATACAAATAAAACAGGCAAAACTCATGATATATATTGCCACACACAGCAAGCTAGAGTAATTAATGGATGCCAGAAGGCTTGTGCATAAAATCCCCATCTAGTGCCTACTCATCCAATATCCCCAGACTAATTTCTGGCTTATGGCCTTCATCAGTGAGGAGCCTTGGATCTGAGAGCACTGCATCTAGATCTTAGGATCTAATGCCACCCTCCAGTAACCACCTTTTACCTCCATTTAAGTACAAAACTATGAGTCTTAAACTGAAAACACCTTAATGTTTTCAATCCAAGCCCATTAGCTTATATAATCATAAGCCAGAAACTAGTCTGGGGATATTGGATGAGTAGGCACTAGATGGAAAATTTATGCACAAGCCTTCTGGCATCTGTTGATTACTCTAGCTTGCTGTGTGTGGCAATATATATAGTGAGTTTTTCCTGTTTTAACAACAGTTATACACAAGCATAAGAGGAGGTGGTCATGTGATGTTTATTGGATTAAATACAAATAAATTGAGGAAGAAATACTAAATAATAGTATGATTACAAAACATGTCAAAGTTCTCTTGTGCATTATTCAAATATGAAATGTTCTGAAAAGATTAACATTCTAGATTGCTATGTCAACGAGTAGAGCTCATTGTAACACTGATTATTTCAGTCAGTGAAGTATATTAATTTAGGGATTACATGCTTAGATTTCCATATTTTTGTTTCACAATTATTAATTGTCAATGTGGTACTAATCAAATTTTGAAAAGTACTTTTTAAAAAAATTATACAATATTTCACTGTTAGAAATGTATCAATTTTATATTTAGCTCTTAGATTTCCATCACTTTTTGTCATAAGTTTCCTTTGATTTTCTTTTTTTTTCTATCAACATTTGCCAGTTTTTAAATTATGTGTTTATGGTACATATCTCAAAATATTAATATGTATATATTGTAGTGGCATAGATCTTATAAAGGTGAAGCTGGGATGATGTCACTCATCATCATCAACCCCAGTTAATAAAAAATTTAAATATTAAATATAAAAGGAATTACTATGAATACTGAAATGAGACTGAGAACTCAACACACTATTAAGTAAGTAATTATAAGTTCACCAGCATTACACAAAAATAATCATTTATCATCATTAATGATCAACAATAAAAATAAATCAACAATCAATCTTGTGACTGGATTTGAAATAAACCTACTATGGATCAAACTAATTATTTAGCACTTGCCACATGAGGCAGATTATTTAAACAATACTTTGGATGCATAAACTTAAGTTCTAATCCATAATAATATAATTATTAAAAACAATAATGCTGGGACACTTAAATGTGCTGATCATCATCAATGCCATTTAGTACCATTAATATAATAGCCAACTATAAACATAATTTCTAAATAAATATTTAAAATATTATGTAGTGCATGGACTTTAAAAGATATTCCTTTGTGCCAGCCAGAATCATCATTAACTGGATATTGATAAACACTAAATATAAGCTCTTTTTATATAACATGTTATGCATAAATACAGCTCAGTGAACAAAAGCTCTATAACTGTTACTGTGAACAAGATATATAATACAAACATATAATATTTTAACTTGATTCTATGATTGAGTAAATTCACTAGAATAACTTTAACAATGAAATATCAATTTATTAATAACAATAAAAATTAAATTAAGGTCTGTAGAATATGTCTATTTATATAAATTAAGCATTTTGATTTTGTTTAATACAAAAAGAAATCCACTGTTACATTGTAAATATGTTTCAATACATTTACATAAAACACTTATATATAAGCACAAAGACATATGGAATAATAATTTATGAACATATTTGAACTGTTAGAAATCTATAAATGAAATTCATTTTTATAATACATAATTAATGACTGATTAAACATATGTGTGTATTCATAAAAATGTAGTGCACACACCAACAATTTATATCATATGATATTTTAATTTGTCAAAATAATAAACTTATTAAAAATATATTTTTTACAAATAATTCTGTTGAAAATATGAATAAAATTCATATATATATAAGTAGTATGAATCAAAGTTATTATTCTTTCATCTCTGATGGTAAAGAAAGTTTTCCATTTTTTTTAACAGGTTACTCCTAATTGTAAATGTCTTTAAAAATACTGCAGCAAGTTTTTTTTCCTAATCTAGAAAGATTTTTGTAGTTTTGTTTTTAAAATAAAATTGTTTATGAATCAATTCTTGGTTTTTTAGACATCTAATTCAAGCAAAAATTATTGACTTGTTTTACTTTAAAATTAAAAATTTTAAATATTTTCAAGGAATTATTTAAAATACTATTTCTTTCAATATATATAACACTACACATCAGTGGTACTTTATATATATATTATGCAGTATATTTATCTGTGCATCTTTTCATATAGATAAAAAAGTATATGTATAAACTATATCTTCAGCAAGCTGGTGAACTCTATGTGAAAACTTGATCCTTCTAAATAGTGGACTGATTTAGTGTCATCTTTGGAAAAGGTATAAATTTGGTAAATGTTTCCATACATTCAATCAGATCCATTTATTCTAAAATTTGATAGACTTTACACAAACCTGCTAGTACACAATATATAGGCTAATAATTCAAAAAAGCTGGTCCTGGTCTTTACATGAATCAAACTCTACCATTGTGAAACAGTAGCAGCAGGTGAACTTATCTTCTACATATTCAGTTCTATTTATAGTACCTCTAGATAACTTTAAAACCTTAAAAAACCTCTTCTAATCTTTTTTTTCAAACTTTTTATAGTCCAGATGAAAAACACAGTAATTAAAAGCCTGCCTTCTTTATAGTGATTGCTAAAAATAATACCTCTTTTCAATTTACCTTATTTTCAAAAACAATTTTGTAGGATTAAAATGGTATATAAGTTTTAATTAAAAAAACTAATCTAATCAAAATAGATAGCGGAATTTTATAATTACCAGTATATCTATTGTAATATAAAAATATGCTTGTTTATATTTCAAAATCAAATTTAATAAAACATTGGTTCTTTTTAAATCTTAATTTATAATAGTTTTTAATTCACAATTATTTAATCCTTAACTGTTATTCCAGTGTAATATAGAAAATATCTACAAATTTTTTTTATCAGTATTTATTTCTACTTTTCCTCTCTAATTTATATATATATATATATATATATATATATATATATATATATATATATATATATATAAATATAGATATATATATATATAGACATGCACACACTACTATGTTATTGTATGCCATGAGAAGAATAACTGATCTCAATATATATATATATATATAGGAAGAATAATTGTATATTAGGAAGAGTGGGAAGATTAGTTATTCCAATAAATAGCAGATACCAAACACAGATAATTCAGGTTTATGCCCCAACAAGTTCTCATAATAATGAAGTAGTAGATTTTTATACAGATGTACAAAGGGATTTTAATCAGAGTAAACAATATTTTAAAATTATTATTGGAATCATTAATGCTAGAATTGATAAACAAATAAAAGATAAAAATGCTGAAGGTAAATTTGGTTATGGTAATGGAAATGAGAGAGGACATAGACTTGTAGAGCTTTTTAAAAAAGAAAACAATTATATTATGAATTATTTTTTTCAAAAAAATGTTAAAAGTAAATGAACATGGAAGCAGTAAAATAAAGGTACAGCACAATTGGATTATATTTTGACTAACACAAAATATATACTTCAATATTGTAATGTCCTTAATAAATTCAACAACAAGAAATGATCATCAATTAGTAAGATGTAAGATATGTGTTAATGCAAAACTAGAAAAATGAAAATTATTAAGCAAAACAATATTTACAGTTGATATTCCTATTTCTTAAGAAATATTCTAATAGATTTAAATTAGAACTTGCAATCCATTTTCAAGTCTTAATAGATTTTGAACATGATTCAGATATGAATGAAATTAATAGGAAAATAACTGATACACTTTTAGAAACTGTAACAAAGATAGCTGGTAGAAAAAATCAGCACTTGACCAATAAAATTTCTACTGAGACTAAAGAATATATGAAAAAAAAAAGAATATAAATATATATAAATATTATGCACTAAGAAAGATTGAATATTCGGAATTTTGTAAAATGGTATGAAAAAGAGTTGATAATGATATAAGAAAGTATAATTGTGAACTAGCAAAGAAATCTGTAGAAGAGAATAAAAGTCTCAAAAGTGTAATACAACATTTTGGTATTAGTAGGAAACATATCTGCAATAAGAAAAAAAGATGGAATTAATACTAAAAAAAATCACATCATGAAATGGGTAGAAGAGTTCTATCAAGAATTATAGAGTAATAAAAAATAAATACCTCTTAGGTCTTATTATATCTTCTGAATTGCCCAAATTTTAAATGAAGAAAGTGAGATATGCAATGAAATTTATAAAGAAAAGAAAAACTCCAGGTAATGATGGAATTATAATCCATACATTAAAAAAGTAGGTGAAGAAATATAAATTTTTGGAAAAGTTATGTACAAAATGTCTAAATGATAAAAATGTACCAGTTGATTGGAAGAATGCAGTATTAATATTAATATTTATAAAAGGTGATAAAGAAAATATCAGAAATTACCGACCTATCAGCCTTTTATCAGATTTATACAATTTTTTTTTACCAATGATAATTACAAATGGTCTACAGAGAACATTGGATTTCAGTCAACCAAAAGAACAAGCTGTATTAAAAAATTTGTTTTAATACAGTAGATCTTATCTAAGTATTGAGAAAAGTTATAGAAAGGACTAATGAATATGAATTGTCAAAATGCTTTGGATTTTCAGATTATATGAAAAGGCATTTGATTGTATAAATATTTTTTCATGCTTAAAGTATTGGATCATCAAGGTATAAACCCAGGATATTGTCATATTCAGAAGAGTACATATAAAAATGCACCAGCAACAATTGTATTACATAATGAGCCTGGAAAGGTTAACATTGGAAATGGTTTAAAACAGGTTGATACCATAAGTATTTTGTGGATTAAAATGGGAAGCTAAAGGAGTTAAAGTTAATAAAAATTCTTTAAGTCATTTAGATTTTGCAGATGATGTAGTTGTTTTTGCAAATAATGCTTCAGAGCTTTATGAATTATTGCAATAACTATCAGATGAAAATAAGAAAGTAGGACTAAAGATAAATGTTAAAAAGACTAATGTAAATTTCAATGGATTTTCTCAAAAGATGAAAATAAAGATTGATTATGATTAGTTAGAAGAAGTTAGAAAATACAAATACCTTGGTCAGATTATTACTACAGATGGAAACATAATGAACAAAATTAATCATAGAATTAAACCTGGTTGGCATGCTTTTGTTAAATGTTACTTAATATTAAAAGGAAATATGTCTATGTGTTTAAAAAAGGATTTTAATAAATGTGTTTTATCTGTTATTAATTATGGATCTGAGACCTATACACTTAATAAAAGATAAATACAGAGTCTTCAGATCACTCAACAAAGTATGGAGAGATTCATGTTAAGAATAACAAGAAGAGATTGAAAACATAATATATGGGTAAGAAAACAAACAGATGTTCAGACATCATTAAAAGGATTAAAAGACTGAAGTGGGGTTGGGTTGGACATATTTCTAGATGACATGATAATAGATGAACAATTACAATCTTAAACTAAATTTCAAAAGATTGTAAAAGACCCAGAAACAGACCACATGTGAAATGATTAGATGAATTAAGAAAGTGTGCAGAGGTGATGTAGAAAACAGAGACTAGAGATCAGAGAAGTTGGATTGAACTTGGAGAGACCTTTATTCTGCAGTGGATTGGTAATGGTTGATGATGATGATGATATAGGTAAATTAATATTTTAATACAAGAAAGATACAATATTTTCATCACTAAAAATGTATTAAGTTTATATTTAGCATTTAGATTTTAGTTGTTTTTATCCATAAATTTGATTTAATTTTTAATCTCATTATTAATCATCGGCTTTTAAGTTTTGCATTTATTATTCATGATTAAAATTATTACAATACACAAACATAGGAACATACTTTTTAAAAAATAAATGTAAAATACTTTCATTGCTAGACAAAAAAAAAATTAAAAATTAAATTGCTTATTGTTTTACATGACAAAGTTGTCTCTTTTTTTAATGTTCATTGTAAGTCTTAGTATTTATTATGTAAATTTTACTTAAATGAGAAAGGTATTGTTATACTGCTTGTTTAGTTTGTAAACATTTTTAAACCAGATCTTAGTATACGTCCAGCATGTAACATTTTATCAAAACTATATTTTTAAATGATAATTTAAATACATATTTTAATAATAAAAAGATTCATTTTAAAACAAATTTTTACCTACAAAAATATATATATATAATATATATATATATATATAATAATCTTTATTCTATAATCATTTTGTTTAGTAGTACTGCATTGATTAATAATAATAATAATAATAATAATAATAATAATAATAATAATAATAATAATAATAATAATAATAATATCACATGATCACATTTCCTTTACTAGCACATTAATTGTTGATAAACAGAGCAAAACTATCCATACAGTATTGCCACCTGTGCTAAACAGAGTAATCAATGGATGCCAGAAGGCTTGTGCATAAAATCCCTATCTAATGCCTACTCATCCAATATTCCCAGACTAGTTTCTGGCTTGTGGCCTTAATCAGTGAGGAGCTTTGGATATGAGAGCACTGCATCTAGATCTTAGGATCTAATGTAACCCTCTAGCAACCATTTTTTATCTCTACTTAACTACAAAACTATGAGAATGAAATTGAAAACACAAAAAATATTTTCAATCTAAGCTCAATGGCACAGGTGGCAATACTGTATGGAGAGTTTTGCTCTGTTTATCAACAATTAATGTGCTAGTATAGGAAATGTGATCATGTGATGCTTAATGGTTTAACACCAATCCTGCCTAATAGGATAGTGGTAACTATGGTTGTAAAAGAGCCAAAGACACCAAAATGTATGGGTGCTGAACTGAGTTCAGACCCATATGACTATATAAGCTATTGAGCTTAGATCAAAAATATTTTTTGTGTTTTCAATTTCATTCTCATAGGTTTGTAGTTAAGTAGAGATAAAAGGTGGTTGCTAGAGGGTTGCATTAGATTCTAAGATCTAGATGCAGTGCTCTCAGATCCAAAGCTCCTCACTGACAAATGCCACAAGCCAGAAACTAGTCTGAGGATATTGGATGAGTAGGCATTGGATAGGGATTTTATGCACAAGCCTTCTGGCATCCATTGATTACTCTGTTTAGCACGGGTGGCAATACTGTATGGAGAGTTTTGCTTTGTTTAATAATAATAATAATAATAATAATAATAATAATAATAATAATAATAATAATAATAATAATAATAATAATAATAATAATAATAATAATAATAATAATAATAATAATAATAATAATAATAATAATAATAATAATAATAATAATAATAATAATAATAATAATAATAATAATTTATTTATTTAATTTTACCTTTATAAATTCTCATTTATAAAAAGAATCATACATGGAGATTTTTTTATAATATTTTAATATAAATCAAGTTTAAAACAAGAATAAGTAATTAAATTTAAAACATTTGAAAAATATTTCTGTATATGTGCATCTTCCAAGATTCAAGAACTTAATTTTTTTCTAAATTTACATACTGTTACATTCTCTAAAAATATTTTGCTATTTTGTATAGAAATATTGAAAAATTAAGTCTTAAATTATACTTTTGTATTTTATAGTATATTTGAAAAGTAAAAGTTTCTTTATTTTATGTTTACCAGCATAATAAAATTGAAGTCAAATATTACAGTTACAAAATAATATTGAAATAATTATATCTACTCCAAAATCTTAACAAAAAATTATTATTTAGTTAATGAAAGAATAATCTAATAATCAATTACTCAGAAGGTCATGTGAAGTTCAAATATACAAAGTGACAAATGAAGTTTTCATTTAGGAACTTTTAGCTCTCCAATTTATCATTTTACCAGTGTGCTAAATTGCAGTTTATTCAAAAATAATATACTTTACAAAATTTTTTAAAAATTAACTTTTTCTTCAAATTGTCATTAATTGAAATATCAGATATAAAATCTTCTAAAAATGGATTCCTTAAAGTCTTTAAGTATAATGGATCATTAAAAAGACTAAAGCTTATCAGAAAAGGGAATGTGAGTGATTATGGTTAAACAAGATTTAAATCAACCAATTTTGTTGAAAAACTCAGCTTATCAAAAGTTTTACAACTATAGTAATATGTAGTATGTAAAATTGTATAATTTTAAAAAATAAATATCAATGTTAAAATGATTTATCCACAAAAATATATCAATTGGAAAAAACCAAAAACGTTACTCAGCCTGCCACACGAACGTTTGATTGTCACCATGATCTTCTAAACAATTAAATATAAAGTTATTTTACTTAAAACAATATTATTGCAAATTTAATTCCTGAAATCAAAACCCAATGATTGTTATTTATGAATATCTATAAAGTTTAGTTGCTGTAGCTGAATTTGAAGAACAATTAAATGCTCAATAAGTCATGAAAAAATATACATTTATCATTGAGATTAAAAATTTAAGTTGTTTGATAAATATATGTTTTTAATAAATAAACAATAGGCAATAAACTTTTTAATTAATTTTAGTATAGCTGCAAATAAAATAAGTAGAACTGTATAACATAAATGATCAAGAAATCTTTAGTTTGTGAGGGAAGGGTAAAACATTTTATTCATATTAATTTCTGCTAGTCTATAATTGAATTTCTTGTTATTAATTTGTGGAAGTGGAATAACTATATGCTTTCTAAATAATATAAATATATTTATAACATATACAAAAAAGCACTACTATGAAATCAACAATTTCAATAGCAAAAAATAACAACAATAACAATGAACAATACCTACACAGACACAATTTTCTGCTAAGTCTACTGACAAAACATAAAAATATGTATCAGAGAAGTATATTTGGTTCGTAAAGACAAAAATTTAGTTGCATTATTGCATTTTAATATTATTATTTTTATATCTGTTGGCAAAAGTCAGATACTTCTGGGTAATTACTAATTATTAAGAATGTAATATCAGAGTTTAGGTTTTTTATAACTTATATAAAACCATGACATAGAGTATTTTTTCTTCTATAGAAAAAAATCTATAAGAGGAAATTAATAATTTCTAAAGAACTTAAAATTAAAACAATAACCAAATACTTTATCACTTGAAGGGTCTTGTGATTATGAAATACTGTGACATAGTAGAGTAAACATTAAAGCAGAATATTTTAGCTCTTAGGTTTTCTACTCTAGCATTACACTAAATTAAGCAGAACAAAAAGTTGATTTAGTGAAAAAAGTTGTAAATTATAAACTACAATTTTATCTATTTTATACAAATTATTAATTTCATATTTTTTCTAGTTTATCTCTTGTGTATAGTGTCCAATTACTTTATACAATCTTTTATATTATTGAAAGTAATACAAAAATAACTAATCATAACAGACATAGTTTTATGTAGAATATTAATCAGCAACATAGATAAACAATAAAAGCACTTTGTTTTCCAGTCTTTGATTATAATAGCAATAAGTGAAATTATTGTATTAATTATATATATATATATATATATATGTGTGTGTGTGTGTATGTGGGCGTGTGTGTGTGTGTGTGTAAATTATGTGAAAGTAAATCAATCTTTCACACATTCACTATTGGTCTTCTTTTGCTTACACTCCTCCATCAATAAGTGTTTTAAAAGCATAAGTAAATCATCAACACTTAAAGCTTATTTTATGTAAACTAACATCTATTGGCCATGCTTAATTGAGAAATTGATTCTATTGTGAGCTCAATAATTCAAATGACAAATTATTTGTACAAATTTAATTCTATATATCATAGGGAAAAGACACTATTTCATGTTTAATTATTTTGAATTATATTAATTTTAAATATCTATAATTATATGAGAGAAAATCAATTTTAATGCATGTCCTTTCATTTCTCAATAGATGTTGGTTTATATAAAAAGTAAGCTCTAAACTTAGATAATTCATCTATACTTTTAAAACATTTATTGATAAGGGATGCAAATAAATTATTACTAATAGACTAATAGTGCATATCTAAAAGATTGTTTTCCTCACATGATTTACATATATAGATCACTAATACATTAATTACAGATATTCAAAATATAATTCAAAATCATGGGTAATTAAAAATGAGTTATTGTTTTTTCTTTACTATATATAGAATTAAATTTGTAAAAATAGCTTGTTATTTGAATTATTAGGCTGCTGCCAATAGAATCAAGTCCTGAATTAAGCATAGTTAATAAATATTGGTTTATATAAAAATAAGCTCTAAGCATAGATGATCCACTTAGGCTTTTAAAACACTTATTGATTGAGGAATGCAAGCAAATTAATACCAGTAGTACATGTCTGAAAGATTGTTTTCCTCTCACATGATTTACAATAGTAATAGATGATACATAATCAATTATTAATCTAAATATGAATCGATTTTACCAAATGCTAAACCTCTAAAATTTGCTTAATATTGCATAGAAATTTTTTTTATATTACATCAACTTATATTCCAATACAAGTGAATACTTATCAGATTTATAACAAAATATCCAATAAAGGAAAAAAAGTTAATAAATTGATAAATTATAACTTTTGGTATAGAATATACATTCATATATTCAATAATTTTATGGGTAAATGATATTCTATTGCTGCAAATGCCATCGCAGAAATGTTTCTATATATTGAATATTATTGAATAAATTTAATTTATCACATTTTTAAAACTACTTCTACAGGTTGAAAGTATGAAAAATTAATCTATCCCTTCTATTTAACTTTTACAAAAAACAAAAATAAAATAATTATGTAATCAGTTATATTTATATATTGAACTATTTCAATCATTTAATATAAGTATTAAATATCATTAGAAAAAATTAACCTTATTTAAATATTCCAAATACATTCAACTGTTAGTAATAGCACATTGGTTATTATATGCACAATGTTTTGAGAGGTATTCTTCTTCCTTCTTCAAATGTTGCTGGCTTGACCAGTGACAGTATTAGCATGAGAATTGAACCTGGATACTTAGATTCTTGAATATTGAAGTTTAAGATAACACTCTAATTTAGTTAGAGCATTATATTAAAATTTAATATTCAAGAATTTAAGGGTTTAGTTTCAATTCCCATGCTAGTACTGTCACTGGTCAGATCAGCAACATTAGAAGAAGAGGGAAGAATAATACCTCTCAAAACATTGTACATATACTAACTTGTATGCTATTACTCTGAGTTGAATGTATTTGGAATATTTAAATAAAGTTAATTTTTTCTAAAACCATTCAATATTTATATAAAATGATGGAAATAATCCAATATATAAATACAACTAAAATACCATTATCACAAACCTTCAAAATTACATATTCAATTACATGATCACCACATAAAACTATGTAGCAATATGATAAAATTGACATGGTAGTTTCATTCAATTGACCAGTCAGATTTTTTTTTACTTTAACATGTAAAAAATTTTCAAAAAAAACTTTCATCGCTTGCATTTATTAATTTAGATGTTATGCAAAATCACACATTAGACCTAGACCCTGAATTATATTAATTACCAATACACATTAGTTTATAAAAGAATTGAATACCTAAATTATCGTCGAATTAATGCTGAAAATTATTTGAAGGGTTGTGAAATATGATAGAAGCTATATCAACAGGTTGAGTATATAGCTGCTTAATAACTTTTATCATTTCTAATGAGATGCAGTTATCATTTATGACTGATTTTAATGGACACAGCATATTTATTACACTTAAACTTGGTGTATTATAATATATAGCATTGTGAATTTTTTATTTTAAATTATATTTTTAACTTGTGAAAGCTTGTTGTCATTAAATAATTTTTATGCCTTTTTTTTTATATTAATAACATATTACTGCTCTCTCTAGTTATAAAATAACATTACAAATTGTCAATTTATTTTACTATCTTATGTATCTATGCATCATGGCCATTGTCACTTGTGAAATATTCCATCATTTTTCTAGATTTAAAAATATTCTATGTAATTTTGTAAATGCTGTTAATAATGTGTCAATTGAGAAATTTTTCTATTTCTTGGCATTATTGAAATATCTATTGTTTAACAGGCTTCATCATTCAATCAACAATTTGTCTTCTTCTTCTCTTAATCTCTTACTTGTAGGTATTCTTAGAGCATTTGTCACATCATTAGATAATTCTGAAAATCTTATGTTAATTAATTCTTAGCACATAAATTATAAAGATTTTACATTTTGTCTAAGCAATTGTCATTTTTAATTTTTTTTCTTTAATATTTCTAAAACCACTTTTACTTTCATCGTTATTCGTTTCATATATTTTTGCTTTTTTATATATAAAAATTATGGCTTTCTGTATTTTAACATACTATTTATTGATTTATTTTAATGATTTTAATATTTACCAATATTTATTTATCATTCTACTTTAAACATTTCTACTACCTTTCCAAACATAATTTCTACTTTTCAAAACCGTTTTCATAACTTCCTCAAATGCTCCATATATATATATATATATATATATATATATGGATATATATATAGAGGATAGCGTATGTATATATATATATATATATATATATATATATATATATAATTACACCACGGATCAAAATACAAATTATGTTAATTTATCGTTGTATAATTTAAATTAACTTTATTTTTTGTTTGATATATATTATTTTCATCTTCATAATACTCTCACTTCTTAATTTTAGATACTTAAATTCTAAACTATTTTGATAGAGTGTAAATTGCTAGTTTAATAGTTTCAAGTGCTACCTTTTTCATTAGTAATACTTTTATCCTTTCCTTTTTTAGAGGAAGCAGTACAGTTGTTCTTAAAACGTAAGCCTTTTCATTTGAAAAGTTTATTTAAGTTTCATTTTTAATAGTAATATAAGCAATTTGATAGTTGTGTAATATATATATATATATATATATATATATGTACATGTATATCATGTTTACAAAAATATACATATATATATATATATATATATGTGTGTGTATGTTTACAAAAAAGTCAGAACAATAAAGTGTTTTTGTTCGATGAATTCTGGAAAGGGTTTTCAAAAGAAATGAAGCTTGAATAATTCTGCATCTTAAAAATTTGTTTACTAAACATTGACAAACTTACATGATTTGAATTCATAAAAGGAATACTAATCAAAGACTTTAAACAACGCATTTTTTTATTATAATTCTTAACTCATCTCTTGATATTCGCAGATGTGCAACTCTTCTAATAATCCTGCTATCTTAAGAAATAAAAACTAAACTTTGTAAAGAAATAATTTTGTCAGCGCCAACGTGCATCTTTTAAGTGGAATAGCACATTTCCCTGAAAAATCATTAATTTAAACATACATTTTATTAAAAAGTTGTGAACATTTAGAAAATGCTTGATCATTATCTACTTTCGTTGCAAAACTTGTTTTCCTAAAGTCTAAATTTTATTTTTTCTTTAAATCATTAATATATTACATAACGCTCAGTTCAAGCTTTAATTAATTACTAGTTTTACAACTAAGTTGAAGTAGTTAATTTGCTTTTTATTTTTATCTATTAGAAGTCATTTAAAATTTTAAAAGTTTATTCATCAAGGATTCAATCTTTATCTCTTTCAACCTCAAATCATCACTTACTTAACAATCTCTCACTAGTATTTCCGACTTCCTTGTTCTAAAAGTAAAGCATTAATTGACTCATTCTTTTTAATATTTTTGTATTAATAACACATTCAATAGATTCCATGACTGATGAAACTGTCATGCTCAGCCTATAACATGGGTTCTTAAATATTACTGTAATCTCCCAAGTATTGGAGCATATGATCTATATATTGTTCTTATCAACATTCATTATCATTTTAATTTCTAGTCAATATTTATTCCATATTGCTCATATATGAAATTAATTACCTAGAAATTTTTTATTTTTTTATATATAATCAAAAGTAATGCTAACATTGTATTTTCTTCTGTATAGACTGTATTTTAGCTTTTTATTTTTCTCATTTTTTTTCCTTCCATTTTTTAGTATTCACATTTTTTTTAATAATTGGTTCATTCTTTTTAAGTTTGCAATAAAAACAAATTCACATTTCATAATGGATAATAATTCAACATTTATAAAATGTTCATTTTGCAATATATTTTACACAAATTAATAATACTTAGAAAAAGTGCTGTTATTCGTAAAACTTGTATGTTTTGTGCTGACAATAATAATTAATTGACAAAATATTGTCACAATTATATATATATATATATATATATATAATTGATATCATTATAGCATTATATATATATATATATATATATATATATATATATAATGCTATAATGATCTCAAAAAGTATAATCCAGTCTTAAATATGAAATGTTATAACAAATTGTGTTATGAGAATGGCAAACTGTCCTGGATTACAAACAGTAATAAAATGTTATAACATTGTGTGTGTGTGTGTGTGTATGTTGTTATTAAAAATTGCATGGATTACAGATATAAATGATATTTTTGGGGGTTCACCCATATACAATTTTTTATTATTAATGTAATGACATTTCAGCTTGATTACCCAACTGGTTGATAAATAGAATACTATAAAAATGGTTGTAGAGGCACTGTAAACATTGATTTATAACAGCATTAAAGTTTTATCAGTAGAAAAAACTGGCAAATAAAATTGAAAAAATAAAAGCCTAAACATCGATATATCAAATTATTTAGTATTGTTTTAAATCTAAAGTTTATGATTGGCCTAATATTTTTTTCACTGGTTTGGTAGCATATAAGCATATCTAGAGACGTTTTAAGAGCACTGCAAAATGATTGAAGAGTACTGCCTAACACTATATTTGTAATAACTGAAATACATGTCTTCCCATCCCTTGTATTTGTATTAAATGGATTATGTCCTATACATGAGAGATCAGATTGACTTTAGGTCAACATGGGTGTGATAAGGATCTCACCTCAGGGTGTCCTTGAGTGTTCTATCATCGGATTTTCAATTGGATGGATGGTTAAAAATTTGGAGTATGGAATGGTTGGCTATGTTAATATATATTTGAGCACTTATTGCATATATGTGTGGAGATGATAATCTAGACCCACTGATGATTTCTGGTTTAGCATGAAATATGAATATTGGCCATTATTTATCTTTTTGACATATATGTGTTCAAGTGTATCAGTAATATAAGATAGAGTGAAGAGTGGTGGGTCAGGTAAAAGTCTGTGCTCATATACCCTATATATTACATACATTTGTAATAATAAATAAAATAAAAGTTCATATTACATTATTAGCCAAAAAAATTAACCATTACTAAAATGCTTCCACCAACATAGTTTCATCTATTAAGAATAGACCCTTTTCTTTAAGAGATCTATTTGTTAATAGATGTAACCATGGTTTTGGAAGAATTTTAGTAAATTTTAGTTGTTGGTTTTTTTTTGGCTAATATTGTAATGTTATATGAATTTTATTTTTATATATTGTACCTACTAAAATTTGAAATAAATTTCAATGTATGGTGAAATATCAATTGTAATTTTCCTTTTAATTTTAATAGTGATTATATTAACCTGGTAGCATGGAAATATGTTACTATAAAAACAATAATATTGGGAAAAGAAAAGTTTATTGTTAATTGTGTAAAGAAATTGTACAATTGATTTTATTCAATTTAAAAAAAATGAATATGTAAATAATAAAGTCTATAGTTTTGATAAATTTATTATTCTTTTATTATTATATATATTTTGGTTAACTGCATTCATAATAATATATTACAAACAATACACATGAATGTTTAAAATCTTAAGTGTGTTTGTTATTTTGTTTATACAATATTAGGTTGGAAAATATGTGTGAAAGTATATTTCCAGTGCAGTATGAAAATTGTAGGTTAAATTGTTTAGTTTATGCTGAAGTGAAAGAATATTATTTGTATTTTTTAAATTTAAATATTGATTATTATATGTAATAATTAAAAATATTTATTCTTATTTGTTATTATTATTGTGTAAAAAGATTTATATTTGTGGAACACTATGAAATTGACCAAAGAGTTAATGAAGAATGTTATTATAGTTTCTCTGAAAAGATTATAAATAGAACTAAACATTTTAAGCTCTTTCCTTATTTATATCTTGGCTTCAATAGAAGTGAACTTAATTCAATCATGTAATTTTTTTATGTTTAAAATATTTGATCATTAACAATATAAGATTATGGGATAAGAAAAGCAATACTCATCCAGAATGCTGGACAGATTTATTAAGAATTTGTAAGAAATGATAATTTAGCAAAAGAGTGAAAAATAATTATTTGCATGAAAAAAACATCAAATTACTTCTTTGCTTAAAAATAGATATTACTTACTTTTCAATGTTGAGATATAAATACTAGCAACATAAAAATGTATACGAGTATTATTTTTACCTGCTGATATAATTTTATGAGATTGGTTAATTATTTTCATAAGGATATAAATTGTTTTATTGTATATTGCATTATCATGGATGAAACTAGCACCTGTTCACTTATAATACTTTATGAATTAAATACCTGCTAAATAAACAGATATTTACATTGAATCATCGTGAATGTAAACTAACATTTGTACACTTATAACATCATATAAATCAAATGCCTGTTAAATAAAAGGTTAATCAGGATATTTGAAAAATATCATAATTAACAAAATGTGTTTCACATCTGATAACTTTTCATGACAATTCTACCTCTCTGGAATAAAAATAAATACTATGGATTGTAATCCAAGAAATAAATATTGGATCTATAGTATTGTTTTGAAGTGTTATATTGAAAGACAGTTAAACAGGTCATTTGATAAGTTGTATTTTTTTATTTATTGATATAAATGGCTCTATATTTTAAGTTAAGTAATGATTTATTTTACATTCATAGAGTATAAGAAAGTTATGTTTTTCTAAATCCAAATTTATATTTCATAACTTAGTAATTCTAATTGTAATTTAACAATATTATCTCTTTATTCATTGCTTATAAATTAAATTTGTATATATAACATAAATTTTAAGAATCTAAAAGAACTACATCGTAACAAGTATTTTTTATTATATTAAAATAATGTAAACAAATAGATAAACTCATGTTTAATATATTTTATTTCAATGTATTATTTTTTTATATAAAGATTAAAAATGACCTTCACTCTCAATTTTGAATATATATATATATATATATATATATATATATATATAATATATAAAACATGTTGTATATATATATATATATATATATATATATTACAACATGTTTTGTGTTACATAAACATTTTTATTTTAGATTAAGTATTTTTATAGGTGAAGTTCAATATACAATTATTTATTTAATTAAAATTTTCAATTAAGAACATATTGTATAATACATTGTAGCAGTACAGAAAATAGTGGTTAATAAAAAAGAATGAGTTTGCAGCATCCCACAATTGGTAGCCATTTGTAACAGTACACAATACTAGGACTGAATGATGAAGAGATGGAAAACTATCATCATTCCCAAATAAACAAAGTATAAAATTAAATATCAAAGGAATGATCATGGGATATCAGCACAGAATTAAAAAGAAGTTAACCAGCATTACACAAGAGTAATAATCATTCATCATCATGAATGATCAACAATAAATATAAATCAACAATCAAATTTGTGATTGGATTTGAAAGTGGCTCACTATAGACCTGACTAATTATTTACTCACTGCTAAATCTAAGGCAGGAATACAAACAGTAATTGTCTTAACCTTTAGAGCACTGATTATTTTATTGGCTGAATGAGGTAAAAGTCAAAAGTTTTAAATGGTCAATTCACAAACTCAAACATCAAATTGGTCAACTCACAAATTTAAGTGTCAAAATATATTCATCTTTTAATATTATATTCACTTTAGTTTTGATTGTAAAAGTATACTAATAATTTGTCAGGTTATAAAAATGAATGAAATTTTTTTCAAAAATAAATTGTTGCTATATAATTATATAAATTTTTGCTAGCAGAAAATGTAAAATGAAACCTTACTCACCAATCAAAAAGTTTTGCTAATGACATGATTTTCTTTGCCAATTTTAGTTGCAGAAAAACAAAACAATTAATTTTTGTTAAAAGTCTTAACTATTTTTCCAAAATAATTTTATTTTTAGCATATTTTATCAAAATAATTTATAATTTGTCAAAAAAAACTGTTAAAATGGTCTAAAACATTCATTTATTATTTTCAAAATAAAACAAAAACATCGTAACTCTTTACATTTTGGCAGCCATTTTCTTTGTTGTCAAAATTTAATAACCAATAAGATTTAAGAAGGGGCATTATCTTACAGAACTTTTTTTAATCTTTAAAAAAAGTGCAAAATCATAATCATAGTATGAAAAGTGACCGATTTAGATTGACATCAAGCCACTTTGTTTTTAAATGAATTGATCGTGCAAAGAGTTAATGCACATACTTAGGTTTTACTCCATTCTGACCATCTGCTAGTTTTATTTTTTCATATTCTTAAAATATCATATCCTTAAATATTCTCAGTTGTAAAGTCCACAAAGATGGGATTGAATCATTTCTAAATAGCAGAAAAGGAAGGGGTAAATTTTAATGTATATTTAACTATTTTAGTTATTAAGTAAAATCTTGTATATATATATATATATATATATATATATATATATATATATATATATATATATATATATATATATATATATATATATATATATATATATATATAATATACAAATCAATATATATATATCAAAATACAGTACAATTTATATAAATTATATTCTTTTAGAAGTACTTTCGACTATACACTTTGTAGTCTTTATCAACTATATAATGTTATATAGTTGATAAAGACTACAAAGTGTATAGTCGAAAGTACTTCTAAAAGAATATAATTTATATAAATTGTACTGTATTTTGATATATATATTGATTTGTATATTACATATATTGTGAAACGAATACAGATATCAAACTTTATTTATTACATATATATATATATATATGCATGTTCTCATTTCTCACACATATGTATTCTTTAATTAATTTTTTTCTTTTACATATAGATTTATGTGTGCAAGTATTATATATAGATAATTAATAATAAGCAGTAGTAAATGGAATGAATGTTATAAGAAATGATATTTTGAAATATTATTTTCTTATTAAATAATTAATATATTTAGTTATTTAAACTGGTAAGATAGGTGTGAAAACGATTAATAAATAAACTAAGCACACATGTGGAAGGGAGTGTGAAAGAAAGAGTGCACACCTGTGTAAATCTGGAAACATTTTCTTTTACACAAATCTTTGACTGTATATTACAAGCTTTGTTGTTTTATATTATCTAAATCTTTAGATTATCTCAAGGAGGAAAAGAAGTGCTATGGCAGAATAAAGATAATTGTTAATCTTTTTTAATGACTTAAGACCATCAACTAATAAGATTTAATTGCTATGCCAAAATCATAATTATTATTGTTAGATTTTAGTTTCTTTAGTCAGAAATTTGGAATATAAATGAGTGAAACAATATTAGTCAAGTTAGTGAGTTGTTACTATTAACAGAAAAGAGATGTAGTCATTAATATTAGGAAAAAGCAATTTTTTCTTTTGAAAAAATCGGTTGTTACTATTAAAGAAGAGAGATGTAGTCATTAATATTAAGAAAGATTCAGTTAATAATTTTAAGAATATGCAATCATTTTAAACTAAAAAAAGGGAAGTGATCAGTTTTTATTTTTTTTTAAAGCTCAGTGAGAGCTATTGATTTTTTTATTTTCTCTTTAAAAATTAAAGAAGAGAAAAAATGACTCTTGTTAATATAGAAGATGCACGTGTATATATATATATATATATATATATACGTGTATATATATATATATATATATATATATATATATATATATATATATAAGTAATTCACAGCAAGATTAATATAAAGAAATAGAACAAAATTGAATTTCTTTGAGGAAGTTATTGAAAATTCTGTAGAAATGGTATTAATATATTTTTGTGCTGTGTACAATACAATGAATTTGCTGTGTTAAACTCACTGTTTCTGTTCCTTGAAAACCTACAAAAATGGGTTGTGTCACTGGTCTATCTCTGGGCTCATATACTAGTTTATTAAAAAACCAATGAATGGCAAATTTAAAAGCCAACCATAGATGCTATCTGAGAGGCTTCTTTTTTGTCTCCAGGCCTATTAAAGGATCACCATTTCTGAAAAGAGGGAGAAGAGGAAAAAAAGAAAAAAGACAACTAGTTCAAATTATCAAGAAGTATCTACAATAACTCATTTTAAAATGGTGGGATCAAGTAGACAAACAATTCATATTTATCAAGAAGTATTCACAATAACTTTTTTTTTTAAAAAATGGTAAAACAATCCCAAAACCAACCTGTGGAAGCTATAAATAGGCAAGCAGTCTGAAAATTCAAACCTGAAACATTTATAAGAAGTGAAAAATGATTGGGTAACTTTGAACTTTTGATACAGAAACACTAAAGGCTTGTTTATTGATTGTTATTTACAATGTTACATAACATAACACAAATACATTTTAAAATCTTTAAACTTAATTTTTCATTTTTTTTTATTTTCTTTATTATATAAAATATTTTTTTTTATTATTCTTCATTCATTATGATAATGAGCAATCTATAAATATATGCATTTCTAATGTTTTTGTTTTATTTATCTTTTTGCATATTAAATTTGATATAATGTATTTTTTCATTTCTTTTACTCAAAGTTGCAATAATATTTTTTATATATGTGATTTATGTAATAACCCATAATATAAGGGAACACATTTTAAATATATGTTGACATATCACAGGTGTGTGTGCATGTATAACTGCTTATACATACCCATCAAAAGAATAGGTTATGCATAGTTAATTTAAACATAGTAAATTGAAGAGCAGGGCTTCACGTATGAATGAAAGTGAAAACCACACACATTACATAAATGAAATTTGCTTTTATGATGTGAAATAAGTATGGAAAGTCTTAAGTAAGCATTCAATGAAATATTTTTTTTAATATCATTTTAAGCTAACTTATTTCAAAATATGTAGTAACAGATAGATAAAAGTAGTTGGTTACACATATAGTAATAAGATATTTTGTTTAATTATATACATTTTGATAAAGTCAATTGTACATTTATTAATTTAGTTTTAAAAAAAATGTTAATAAATATAATTATATCATATTTGGTTTGCGAGTTATTATTAAAAATATTGTTATATATTTTTTGTCTTGATTCTATCGTTCTAATTGATCATCATCACTCACAAATGTTAAACAAGCATAGAATATTGATTTACATTTAAGGATGCAAGGAATATGCTTGACATATAACGAAACTTATTAATAATTAGAGGTTACTAATAAAGGAATAAAATTATGTTGTACACAACAAGTTTTAACCATCACGTCAATGGTGTATATCACTAGTTAAATCACCATCATCAGTGAATAATAACAATCATTAAATCCAATATTTAAAATAATTAATATTTTAGTAAATAAGGATTTATGAAAAATCAAATATCATGTGGTAAGATGTGTGATGATCATTTATCATCATTGGAAGATATTGATTATTGAATCATAGTTTTAACTATAAAAGTATTGTAATTAGCCATAAACGTATATAAATGCTAGTGAGTGTTATAATTAAATCCCAATTTAACATAATGTGATTTTATGAAAGTGCCTATAGGTTTATGAAAGATAAATTGTTGTCGTGAGTTTATTATAAACCTGTGGCTGGTCTCATCATCATCATTATATTAAAATATTTAAGTAAAGTAAGTAACTAGTTTCATGGCCCTCCATTTAAGTAATGGTCTTCACTATCTTTGTTTGGAAGCCATTAATATGAGTATATTTGAATCTGTTTACCAATATATACATTAAACTGAGCTAGTAATGTTTATAAGAGTCTTGATTTTGTGATATTGGGATCTTATAATTTTATTGACATGAATAAAATATAAGAATGTAATTTTTTTCTTTTTGTTCATTAGTCTTCCAAGTCATGTGTAGTAAAAAATGTACTGAATGAGATTGAACTCAGTACACTATGGACAAATAATATTTATCTAGATTTAAAACAATCTAGTGGTGCTTGTGGGAAACACATATACTTAGCTAAACTGAATAAAAGTGATTGTTCCTTTTCAACTTATTAACTTTCTTTGATAATTTTTTAAAGTGATTATACATAGCACCAGTGTATGCGTGTGTCCATGAATGATCTTATATACATGGAAAGAGGAATGAGAAGGATTCTTTGTTAAAAGAACCTATTATTGAAGATAAGCATAATGCACTCCATTGATTTGACAGTAATTTTATTCAGTTGCTATATCTAATAGTTGTTTATCTAATGACAAAGGCTAATATATTTTGTTAGTTAAAATGACTTTCCCAATATCGAAATAAGTTAAATCTTAAATGATGAAAGTGATTAATTTTTATTTTGTTATTTTATGTGTTGAAAAATGGGATCATTTATTTATCTCATTATTAGCATAACTGAATTAATGTTTATGATAGTTGCAAACAGGCTATGGTGTTATATTTAATGAGTTACCAATGGACATCCAATTATAAACATGATATGAATATGTTCTTATTCATCTATTAGTGTCATCCTCCTTTACTTATAGATAGTATATCAGCTAACATAGTAAATTCATTTCACATTTAATTTTATTTGGTTACAAATGATTATGAACCACTGGAATATATCATATATCTTGTTTAGTTTTTTTTAAAGTATAGTGACTATTATTTCAGCGGCTTTAATATTACTTGCAAACATTATATATCAACAATTCTGCTACAAATTATTCTGATACAAATTAATTATGTTACTAAATATATATATATATATATATATTGTACCAGTCAAAGAGAAGCCAACACATCAACAAACCCAAACTCAAAGTCGGATTCAAACTCAGGCGGTTCAAACTGAATTCAAACCCAACTCACGAGCTCAGATCAAATCAATGGATGACATATATTGATGGTACATGACTATGCACCAAAAAACTAGCTCAATGGATGATGATGATTAATGAGACCCCTGATTTAACTCTAATGAAGTATAATAAAATAACTAAGAATCTTTATAAGTCAACTCATATATATATGTTCGGGTTGCCAATACAGACAGTGAGCATTAATATTAAAATAATTTGAATAAAAAGAAAGTAAAAAAAACCAAATGGGTTAATAAAATGTTTAATAATAATTATAATTTTGTTCAACTTTTAGATTGTGATTATATAGATTACCTCTAGTCTTTAAACGGAATTTATATTTACAACAAGAATGGCAGTCCTTATTATATGCCAATACTATTTCGCAATATTATATGATAAATATATGTCTATCACCCCGACAAGAAAATAAAGGTAGATAAAGATATTTGGCTATGACTGAAATTATTGATCTAATTCTAAAAGAAAGAATTATACTTTTTAACACTTTTAAAAAATAATAATAATAAATAATTTATTACTGTTATAATTAGGAAAGGAAAAACAAGTTAACTATAAATGTCAAAATCACTTATTAATACTTTACTATACTGTGCTTCACTTTTACTTTACTTTCACTGTCTAGACTGGATTGAACCTTTGCTTTCATATTGATCTTATCTAGGGATTTCAATGGTTAATTTTGCTTTTAAAAACTTGCTAATTTATATTGCTAAGTTACATAACTAAACCAATTTTATCTTTCAAAATTAAGCTTTTAAAACTATGTATCATCATTTTTTAAAATATTATCAGATTTATTCAATACTTTAAATATTAAATATTTTTACCTAAATACTAAATATCTTCATAAAACAATTAGAATATTTAAATGACCCTAAAATATTAATTTTTTAAAACAAAAAATAATATTTTTACAACATAATCATTTTAACTTAATGTCATTTCTAGACTTAATTTTGCAATAGTTTAAATATGTCTATTTTATTAACAAACTAGAAATCAAGATTTTTTTTCTTAACCCTTGAATGCACATACAATAAAACAACCACCTTTGAGGCATGTAATACTTTCAGAGCATTCTAGATTAGTTAAATAAATATTATCTAAATAATACTTTAAACAAATTAATTATTTTAAACACATTATATAAAACATTTATTACTATAATTAAATTATTATATGGTTGTAATATCTTTTGAATATAATAAATATAAATTAATCTTATTTTTTAAACAATATATTATATTATTTTATTACGTAATTTTATATTAAAAATGATATAAAAATATTTAAAACATCTTTACAGTCTCCTATCATTAAGTTTGAACTTTTCATAGCTATATAATCATAATTGCATATTAGAAAATCATCTACATATTTTTTTTTAAAAATAGCTACATTTCAAACCCTACCTATCTGTCCCAATTATAAGGGTACAATATATATATATATATATATATATATATATATATATATATATATATATATATATTGTAACGGAAGAAAGATCTTTGAGATTCGCATATACTGACCCTGGGGGCACCACTAGTCCAAAAATAGGAACTAGACATTTATTTTAGGGTGAACAGGATATGCGAATCAAAAGGCACCGAACTACACTCAGGGAGGAACAAGATATCTTAAATATTATTTAGACAGTTAAGAAATCAAAGCACAAAGACAAACATCAGCCAAATTAAGTTTAAACAATTTATTAATTTTATTAAAAGTTGTGCAATAGAGTGAAGACATCTAGCCACGAATATAAAAGTGACTTATGTTAACATACGCATATTTACCAGAGAGTGCACAATAGAACGACAAACATGAAGGCATAAAACATTTTGGCAGCAAAATTATCTCACTTAAAATAGAAGAAAGGGTTAGGAAAATATCTTCTTGCTGGCCAGTTGTAAAATTACAAAACAAACAACAACTTTAGCTTCCTGAATCAGGGATAATAAAACAGCTACTGTCCCACTGGAAATCAACATAACCAGCATGAACGTCCGAGCAGTAATATTCTAATTTCTGTCATTAAAACGCCTCAGGACTGCTGTGCGTAATACTACATTCAAAGTAAATGTGGTTGATCTCACTTACAAGACAGCAAAAGATATTTGATTACGATCTTACATAATCCAGAAAGAAATGACTACTTTCAGACAACCCGAAGAAATAACTTAACAAATAGCCAGCAAAAAGATTTTGTTGTTTGCACAAAAAGTGCAAACAAAACATGCTTGAAGATTCCTTAATTTACAACTAAGGGCAGGTAAATAAATAAAGACTATGAAAACTGCCAATGCCTTTTGTAATAGTTAACGAAATAATCAGGTATATATTAAACATATAAAATACAATCTCCTAATGCACCCTCTGATAAACGAAAATTGCAAACAAATTTGGAATCTTAAAACTAAGATTCCAAGACACACTTTAAATACTAGAAAAGAGTACATACAGATAATAAATAATTAAAAATAAATTAATACCATTTTAAAACATATTTATCATTAGATTGAGTGGAGATTTAATTAAATGCAATTTATTTACCCTGGCTAGAATAGGAAAAAGTTTAGCTTACGGTAAGGCAGAGTTCTAGTGATTTAGTAACGAGTGCACACTTTTGACAATAGTTCATCTTTCAGGTCCTTTGACAGTGGCAAGGTAGAGGCAGTGTTTATTTTAGAGGCTCATGGCATGACTGAAAGAGAGCTGGTAGTCATGGGTCTGTCCTTTGTTTAAATTAGCAAGACATTCTAATGATGGCAAAACCCATAGCGGTAGATTTTGACATCTTGCACAGCAACGAAGTTTGTCAATAATTATTTAAGTTTTTAGCAGGCAATTAAATGTCCGAACAGCTACTCAAAACCATCTGACTCTTAGCAGTCAATAACCCAAGTGTGTATCTAATAATGAATCTCTTCTCTCTCCTAAAATTGGCGGGCTATCCTTGCCTTGCTACATTTCCCGCGCAAAACTTTCATTAGTGTCCATTCTATATTCCAGGTAAAGCAAATATTAATTTCCCACTCAATCTAATTTAAGACTTCCAACCAGGGATAATTGAAACAAAAACGACAAATACAAGACTAAATGTCCGCTTTTTTTTAGAATTAACTTAAAAAATAATTACAATAAAAGCAACAGGAATATATAATTAGCAAGCTTGCCTGTTTTAATCAAATTGATTAAAACAGATGGTGAAAGTAAACTATTTTACAATCAATTTTATAAACATTAAACAATCTATTTTAAAATATAAATGCGTATGTGTTTTAAATAATAATAAAAAATTGAGCATTAGACATTTAATGAAAATGAAGCTGTTTTCCCTTTTTAATTTTAGTAATAAAACAATTGAATCGGAAATCAATCCGGCTCAATATATATATATATATATATATATATATATATATATATATATATATATATATAACTATAACCATTAAATGTCTGTATTTTTAAATCATATAATAATAATTCAAATAAATATATTTAACACAGTATTCAAAATTAAATAATATATTCTTTACCAAAAGTACTTTCAATTGTTTCACTGACAATCTTTATCAACTGTTAATATAAATGTACAAAAAATAAAAACTTGCATTACCCATCATTCAATCTATTCAAATTTCCCACAATTCTGTTGTCTTTATACTAGCTGATTGTTTATTCATTAAATCACCTCTATTTCTAGATATCATCATTGCCTCTTTAATTTTACATTTTTCACTACACCTTTCAATTTGAATAATTTTTATATCTCTATTATTAAATTTAAAACCATAATTACATGTTTTATTATGATCAAATATAATTGATGGAGTATTTATATTTACCAAAGATATATTTTCTTTCTGTACACATTTATATAATGTCTTATGATCATTATATTGTACGTTCTTTTTACGTTTATATTAACAGTTGATAAAGATTGTCAGTGAAAGAATTGAAAGTACTTCTGGTAAAGAATATATTATTTAATTTTGAATACTGTGTTAAATATATTTGTTTGAATTATTATATTGTTTGAATATATATATATATATATATATATATATATATATATATATATATATATATATATATATATATATATATATATATATATATTGGATATGGCTATACTTTATAAAAAAGCTGAATAAATAAATCTTTTTGTAAGATACATGTATTAAAGAATTCTCCACATCAGTTGCATAAAAATTCATCAACCTTTAGTTTTGTTATTTTAATAATAAAGTGGAGTACTTAATGTTACTACATCAATAATCAATTAAGTTCTGTTTTATAGAACCATTTATCTTAACTGGATAAAACCAGAGTCTCATAAGCTCAGTTTATTATTTAAATATTGAATAATAAATCAACTCTTAAATATGTAATTAAATAACACAAGCATGCAGAAATATGCTTAAATAAATTGTATAGATGTAAGTTCTGATCATAGTACTGAAAACATTCTTATTAGGCAATTTATAATAGAAAAAAGCTATTAATCATTCTGCAGTATACATATATTTTTTGAAAAAATGTCATTCATCAGCTGCTTTGCACATCACAAGTAAGTCATATAAATACTGTGTTGTTGCTTATATATTACTTAACACATTGAAATGTTAACAACTATATAACTATAAATCAGATTACATTAACATGGCTAAACAACAAAAAATAGAACATAATGGAAGAAAACCTGTTATAACAAGTATTTATTTCTCTCTCTTAATGTAAAGTTTCAAACTTGTTTTTTACAGCAATTAAATATAATTATTTCAATTCTAATTTTTCATGTAATGTAAATATTTAAAACAGTCCACAAAAATTAATTAATATTAGCATCATTATAAACTTTATTATTGAGAAGAGAATTTTGTAATTGCTATTAATTAGCAGGATCCCTTTGATTCTTCACTAGAATGATAAAAAAGTTAACAAGGCAGATACTTTATGACTATTCCAAATACTTTTATTCACATTTCTTGTAGGTTTTTCTAAAATTAGAAATTTATTTATTTAAGTACATAGTCTTCAGATATTATCCTTCTATTTTATATTTATTTTAAATTTAATATTGGCTATCTTATTGGTCTATTTTGTTTAATTTATTTAAATGTGTCAATTTTTATGTTGGAAATCTATAACAGCACATCTCATTGTCATAAATTTCAAATAATAATAAAAAAGAAAATAAAAATAATGAAGCCAAGGACTCCAGTTAACACTATTTCTGGCTCCTTGTCTTGTTCTCTTTTTCTTAGTTTAGGGAATTAAATTTCTCCAAAACTATCCCTATTAAAAGGGGGAGTTTCTTAGCTCTCTTTTCATACACAAGCTATATCAACAATGTAATCATAAGTAAGAATAATTTCAACTTTTATAAAAACGCTATATAAATATATGGCAGCCACTGAAATTACAAAAGACTTCTACAGAAATTTTACCTTCTAATAAAAATTTTCATTTCACTTAATTTTATTGAATGATTGAGAGGGTCCGGTTGTTGGGAGGACTCCCAGGGACTTAAGTCTTAGTTCTTTTGAGGAAGGGGGCTGGGATGAGGGTGGTATAGTGATTGTTACCAACTTTGTTTTTTCTCATTCACAAGATAAAAAATAACATTATTTATGGCAATTCTTTAACATTATCATAATGAATGATTTTATCCATGTATTATTGCAAAATAAGTTGCAGTTTGGCCTCATGATTCTAATTACAAGTGACTCACCTTTATCTAATTTTATTACTTGCAATGTTGTTATTGATATGGCTGCCTTTTTGTTGTTCATGTGATTTTCATGATGAATTAGAATAGTTTTCAGCAGAATCATTTTTAAACTTGGATTTTTTCCCTTGTTCTCCATAATTTTTCCAAAATATTTGGGATTGTTCTCTTGTGAAGATATTTGAGGCCATTTGGAGAACTGAACAGTAGATTGATTTAATCTATATTTTGTTTTATCTCCACATCCCTTTCCCTTTTTATATGTATCCTTCCCCTTTCACCATGTTGCTCCTGAATTTCATTTTTACCATTCTTTGTAAATCTCTTATTTAACTGTATTTGTACCTTTTTTTTTATGAATAAACTTTCATTACTGAGAAAAAAAATAATGGTAATACCGCTTTATTTTTTATATAAATGAAGCAATAATAAATAGATAGTATTAATCTTTTTTAATAAATATCATCCATAAAAAAGCTACTGAAACTCTCCATAATTATTTTAACAAAAAATAGATGTTTGCAAATAAAAGTGTAATATTAAATATAAAAACTAATATTTAAAGATTATATATATATATATATATATATATATAATCTTTAACTGTAATATATATATATATATATATATATATATTACAGTTAAATGCAACTACTATGATTGACAATGTTTCTAAAATAGCTTATCAACAAAAAATAAAATAAAATAAAAAAATAAATTAAATAAAAAATCTTACTTAAAGAAGAAAAAAAATAAACTCGAGATAACAGTTTCCTAATCATATGAGGTTTTTAAATGTATTGGGAATTGATAACAATATAAGACACATAGATAATACATTTAGTTAAAGTTCTTAAAAAAAACATTAATCTTTTAGAAATAAATTAATGGTTTTCTCTTTTTTAAAGTTTTGGTACATTATTTTATACAATTGCTGATGTTATTATTATGTTTCATAAAGGAACCTTATTTAGAACTTAAGGGTTACATAAGTTTATGTTAGAATCCATAGGTTTACAGATTTTATACAAAAGGAATTATAAATGCATGGTTGATATACAGAAAAATATAAGTTATAAAAGTATGGCTATAACTGAGTCTAAATGTATTCATCAACTGTAACTCATCTATTGTAATTTATACATAGCTTATTTTACATTGAATTTACATGTTCTTAGTCATTTTTATTTACATTGTCATTATATCTAATTTTACCCATGATATCAGGTAGAGGTATGTTTACATTAATATCCACACTACAACATTAAATTTATATATATATATATATATATATATATATATATATATATATATATATGTTTGTGTGTGTGTGTGTGTTGCCATTTGTTTTTTAACTTTATATCAAATGGAATTTGTGAATAAATGGAATAACAATTTTCATAAATTATTATTATTTTTATTATAAATATTATAATTATTATTATAATGATGATGACTCCAACGTCATAATTACTGGTGATTTTATTATTCTTGATCTATATATTGGTAACACTATCTCTTCAATTTTATCATCAAGAGCCTCCAGGATAGTGCAATTCATTAATTTATTAAACCTGAAACAATATAATCCTACTACTAATTTTAAACATTAAACACTAGACTAAATTCTTAGCAATTTTTTTCAAATCTTATGTTTTTATTCCTTTCTACTGATTGCCATCATCTCCCAGTCAAATTTCATGTTAAAATTTATTACTCCATACCTATTCCTTTTTGATTTCTCTGCTTGAAGTTCACTAAGTTTGATTGGAAACCGCTCTACAATTCTTCTGGTGCTAATTTTGGCATTGAACTTTTTATATGTACCCTTAATTATATCTTAGATGCTTATATTCTGACAAATATTATATCAAGAAACCTTTTTTCTTCATGGTTTTCAGTAACTTTCAAAAAATAAAATAAAATCATGCCATCACAAACAATACTTCAAATCAAAAAATGTGATCTTTTATAATAATTTTATTAATTTTAGAAGATTGTTCAAAAGCATTTACAAGACAGATTATGAAAAATTTATTCAAAATATGGTAGAATCAAATATTTTTAATAATCATTAAAAATTCTTGTTTTTAATTAAAGATTTTGATTTTTTGATAAACCATAAGGAAATTACAGCATCATCATCATAATCATCATCATCATCATCATCATAATAATAATAATAATAATAATAATAATAATAATAATAATAATAATAATAATAATAATAATAATAATAATAATAATAATAATAATAATAATAATAATAATAATAATAATAATAATAATAATAATAATAATAATAATAATATCACATTGAATGCAGACAATTTTTCTAAATACATTTCTGAGATTGCCAATCTCTCTCAATCTCATTCTACTTCTAATATTGCCAATGTTTCTTATAAAGAAAAAAAAAACTTTTGATTCCTTTTGTGAATCTGATATCCCATCTTCCATCGAAAAGCTCCGATTGAATTCTAGTTTAGGTCCTGTTAATATTCCTTCTTGCTAAGTTTATTGCTTCTCTTCTTGGTCATGTAGATAATTGATCTATAAGAAGTAGCAGTTTTACCACAATTTTAAAAATTGCAAAGATTTTACTAATTTATAAAAATGGATCTAAAAAGTTAGCTAATATTTATAGACCTATTTCTATTTTTTATGCTATTGCAAAAATATTTGAGCAATATATTTATGATAAAATTATTATAGTTATTAGCAATATTCTAGCTGCTAATCTCCTGATCATCTCTGATTTTATTTCTCATACTATAAATAATCAAAACAGGTTTGATGTCATTTATTTTGACATGTTTAAAGCCTTTGACACAATTAATCATAATATTCTCATAGGCAAATTAAGGCTTTTAAATCCATTGATGAAATGGTTTGAATCATTTATACATTGAAGAACTGCTTTTGTTAAATATAATCATAATATATCTTCACTCTACTCTTGTTCAATTGAAATACTCCATGGTAGCATTCTGACACCATTGTTATTTAATATATATATTAATAATGGATAGTATAAAATATTCCCACCTTCGTTATTATGCTGTTGAATGTAAAATTTTAGATGATATTTTTTTAATCTTTATTACAAAAGGATATAATTAATTTTACTATATGGTATATTAGTAACAACATTTCGATTAATAAAGATAAATGCTCTGTTGTCTCCTATTCTAAAAAATCTGAAATTTTACACTTCCCTATTATCCATGGTTTCATCTATTAATAAATAGACTTTTTCGAGTAAAATTCAATAAGATACATTTGACACACACACACACACATATATATATATATATAACAAATTATTCTTCCCATCATTCACTACAAATTTAAGTTCATTTAACATCAAAAAATGTCTTCCTGAAATTGATGGCCTCAGATTAAAGAAAATTTATCTTCAAAGTTTCTTTTACTTTTTATTTTAATTAACTTTTTTCATAAAAGATAACATTTGCATTGTCAAATAATATTTTATTACTTGTATTTAAATTCTTGCACATTTAAAGCTGTGTTTTTATATCTATAATTAACTTAACTTTTAAGAACTTTAAATCTTTTATTAAGACTTAATTTACTTTGACCTATAGAAATGTTATGAAAACTGCAAGGAATCTTACAAAATTTACCAGGAATTGATTTTCTATCAATTGACAGTTTTGATCTATTTAACAATGTGTTGAATTCAAGGCCAATAGTTTACAACAGTCAATTGTTAGCAAATCTATTTCTGGTGCATTTTATAAGATTCCTTGCAGTTGCCATGTGTTAAAAGAAGTTGATTTTTGAAGTGAATTATGGGAAGACTATTTTGCTTTGCATATATATATATATCAATAGATGGCGTCTTTACCAAAACCGCCGAAACAAGTGTAAAATATTTTTACATAAACGCAAAAGGAGTCAGAATTGACTACCTCTTTCATTTTGCTCACCTCCAGATCAGCTAATTTCAAGCTGGTTTGCTTTCGTCAGTGGAAGGATAGAGCTATAGAAACTAGGTCTAAAGACTGACTCTCAAGCGTTTATGCAAAACGTTTATATCAGTTTGCAAGCGTGAATTTTTTAGACCAGTAAAGTCTTCAAACTCAACCTAGCAAGCTAGATATCTATATGGGTCTGATCTCAGTTCAGTTTCACCACATAGTCAAAGTCTCTGCAATATATATCATTGCAAAAAAACTTTAAAGGTACATTTATGAAAAATAAAAACAAGTTAGTCACGTAACCTGCTATCACTTGTTATTTATGATCAATAGATGGCGTCTTTACCAAAACCGCCGAAACAAGTGTAAAATATTTTTACATAAACGCAAAAGGAGTCAGAATTAACTACCTCTTTCATTTTGCTCACCTCCAGATCAGCTGATTTCAAGCTGGTTTGCTTTCGTCAGTAGAAGGATAGAGCTATAGAAACTAGGTCTAAAGACTGACTCTCAAGCGTTTATGCAAAACGTTTATATCAGTTTGCAAGCGTGAATTCACGCTTGCAAACTGATATAAACGTTTTGCATAAACGCTTGAGAGTCAGTCTTTAGACCTAGTTTCTATAGCTCTATCCTTCCACTGACGAAAGCAAACCAGCTTGAAATCAGCTGATCTGGAGGTGAGCAAAATGAAAGAGGTAGTTAATTCTGACTCCTTTTGCGTTTATGTAAAAATATTTTACACTTGTTTCGGCGGTTTTGGTAAAGACGCCATCTATTGATCATAAATAACAAGTGATAGCAGGTTACGTGACTAACTTGTTTTTATTTTTCATATATATATATATTATATGTATCTTGTTGAATTTTACTTGAAAATGTCTATTTGCTAATAGATGAAACCATGGTTGTGTAAGAATTCTAGTCAATTCTTGTTATATTGGCTAGTATTATAAAATTAATGATTTTCTATTTCATTTATAATTACTAATGTATTGGTAGGCAGTATTTAATGTTATATCTACATACATACAATAAGAGAAGTCAAATCTGGTGTCTTTTTCATTAGCTCACTTGTTTATAGGATTATGAAAAATAATTCATAAATTAACTTTATTGCTAAAATGTGTGGATTATTTTAATATTTTAGCAAACGCTTACTGTTAAAATTTATTTCCTACATTTACATTATGTTGTTTATAATCATCTGATTTAACTCCAAGAAATATAAAAAATTATTTATAAAAAGAACAGTCTTTAACAAAAAAATAAAATAATATTGATTTACCACTGATGTGTTCAGCAAACTTACATCGGTTAATGATTTTCTAAAATTTTTTGGAATTGCTATAGAACCGTTTCCATGGTGATATAGTGTATTAAGTTAGTGGTATATTATCATAAAGAATAAACAAATATGGTTTAAACTACTATCATATGTATTCTAAAAGAAAAATTTTATGAATCTCATTTGAATTTCATCTTCAAACATTAATTTACTTCCAAAAGTAAATTCTTAATGGTCTGAAAAGTAATCTAATGGGATTGTTTCTAAACGTCTAAGACTAATATAAGTTCAAACTTCCAGGCTTGAATTTGATATATGCTACGAAAATTGATATTAACTTTATAAGAATGGAAAGTTGGATTTTTAATTACATAGAAAAGCAAGTATTACTCGATTGCTAATTTAGGTAGTGCAAAAATTTTGAATTATAAATAAATTAATGCTTTTTGTATAAAAGAAGTTAACATGTGCAGCACAATAAATTCAAATTTATTTCAGACATCTTGAAATTTATGTAAGAATTCTAATAACAGGATGAGTGCACTCTCGTGTCACTGTAACAGTAATTTTGTTTAATATTTAAAATGATATAAGTTATAAATTGATCAGATTTAATATTAAAATAGCCAATTTTTTAAAAGATAGCACCTATAGATAGATAGATAGATAGATAGATAGATAGATAGATAGATAGATAGATAGATAGATAGATAGATGGATGGATGGATGGATGGATGGATGGATGGATGGATGGATGGATGGATGGATGGATGGATGGATGGATGGATGGATGGATGGATGGATGGATAGATAGATGGATAGATAGATAGATAGATAGATAGATAGATAGATAGATAGATAGATAGATAGATAGATAGATAGATAGATAGATAGATAGATAGATAGATAGATAGATAGATAGATAGATAGATAGATAGATAGATAGATAGATAGATAGATAGATAGATAGATAGATAGATAGATAGATAGATAGATAGATAGATAGATAGATAGATAGATAGATAGATAGATAGATAGATAGATAGATAGATAGATAGATAGATAGATAGATAGATAGATAGATAGATAGATCTTATCATATATCTAGAGAAAATAAGTTTACAATTGTTGTATTTTTTGCTGGATTTATACATTGTAATATATTTATGCATAAAAAAATTGCCTTTGTAGATTTTTCTATTATTAATAAAATTTCTAATTATTATTAACTATTTGTATAACATAATATTTGAAAAATTTCAAGTGGAAAATAAAATGTAGTAATTTTTTATAGACTGATAAAAATGAATTATTTAAATATAAACTAGGTACATGCTTCTTTCAATACTTTTTTATTTTTATAATGCCTGCTTGTATTTATTAAACTTTCTGTTAGAAATCTTCATAATTTATTCCATTTAACTATATTAAATATGTTTAGATAATGAATAATTACTTTGAATAATGATGATGTGCTATCATTTTTCCATAGTGCCTCATTTACTTTCCCAAATTTTTTTTTGCTCAGAAAACTTAACATAGAGTCTTACTTTTGAGAATTTAAAGATTTATATCAAAAATTTTAAAAAGTAATGTGGAGAAATAGTATTTGCATGAAAAATGATCAACTAATAATTATTTTTAAAAAGATATCTAATTCATTATCATAGTTATTTATATTATTGTAAAAATAGACCCAAGTAAAATAATCTATGATACATTATTATGGAGATCATGTGACAACTGAACATGCTAATGGAAGATTGAAAATTTAACAGACCCATTCAAATATGAGCTGAGAATTTGCCTAGATTTCTAACACAGTATAAAAAACTACAAAGTATATAGCAATAGTATGATAACTTCTTTTAGAAATATACCACACATGATATTCTTATGAATATTTTTTTCTACATAGTTTGATATTCTTAATATGGGTGTATGTAGAATAAATTTTTGTTTTGTAAATATGATTTCTATCTTATTTGTTTAGTTTTTTTTTTAAAGTTTGTTTTATGTACAATTATAAATGGACATTTATTATAAACACATATCATAACAACCTATGATTATAGTCAATGATTTTCAGTTTCTTTTTCAGCTTATATGAATAGAAGAAAAGTGGGCTCATTTTTCTCTGATTATAGTATAGACTTTATAATATTAGGTAGCATTGGTAGTTCATTGTATATATTGATCACCTTGATTTATATATTATTGAAGTTAACCTCTTTTTAACTTAATTTATTAAACATTTTTACTAACATTATTTTTTTATCTCATTCCCTTTCTATTTTTTTTTCTTTATAGTTTTCAATCAATTTAGTTTTGTGTGTAGTCTAATTGCCATAAATCTCTCTTGAAATCTCTCAATTCTTTGCTCTACTAGTGGTGATGAATTTGCATAAAATCATATTTCCATCCACTAATTACAAAACAGTAATCCTGAGTTCAGTATTTTTTCCATTGTTTTTTAATATTTTATTTTATACTTTCGTCATTTTGTTTACTACAGCAATTGGAATTGATGTACTTGTTAATAAATGCCTACTAATAATGAACTTATTTTTTTCCTAAATGCATCGTATATTTTATATATGGAATGTGTTTTTATATTTATGTGTAATAAAAATACTTGATAAAACATGTTGCATTAATATCGATGTTTTGAATAATTTAGATTCTGTCTTTTATAGTATATAACAAATCCTTATTTAATAAAAAACAACTCAAAGTTTTTTATAACTTTTAAAAGATGTGTTTAATTAAACAAGTAAACTATTTCACAATTTTTAAAGCAAAATATTATATTAGGTTTAAAAAATGATTTCTAAACCTGGAAGCTATTTAATCTATAGATATTCTTCTCTTTCATGTTCTTTGCATATCTTCATATATATATATATATATATATATATATATATATATGCAAAACCATAAAACAATACAATACTAGATTAAATTTTTAAAAATTTTACCAAAATCCTTACACAACCATGGTTTCATCTACTACAAATAGACCTTCTCAAGTGAAAATCAATCTAAAGGAATATATATATATATACATACAAACCTTCCCATAATTCACTACAAATTCCACCTTCCCTTAATATCAAAAGAAGTCTTCATAAGATTGATAGCCTCAGAATCAAGGAGTTTTATCATCAAAGTCTCCTTTATTCTTCTTTTTAACTTATTCTTTTCATAAAAAATAACCGAAGCATTGTTAAACAATATTCTATGACCTGTATTCAATTCATGAATATATAAAGCTGAGTTAAGATACCTATGTTTAACCCTACTTATATGAACCTTAACCTTTTCATTAAGGCTAAATTTACTCTGACCTACATAAAATTTACCACAACTACATGGAATTTTATAAACAATACCAGGAATAGACCTACTATCAATAGACTTCTTTGAACCATTAAGTAATGAATTCAAAGCAGTCTATTGATAGTAGGTCTATTCCTGGTATTGTTTATAAAATTCCATGTAGTTGTGGTAAATTTTATGTAGGTCTGAGTAAATTTAGCCTTAATGAAAGGGTTAAGGTTCATATAAGTAGGGTTAAACATAGGTATCTTAACTCAGCTTTATATATTCATGAATTGAATACAGGTCATAGAATATTGTTTAACAATGCTTTGGTTATTTTTTATGAAAAGAATAAGTTAAAAAGAAGAATAAAGGAGACTTTGATGATAAAACTCCTTGATTCTGAGGCTATCAATCTTATGAAGACTTCTTTTGATATTAAGGGAAGGTGGAATTTGTAGTGAATTATGGGAAGGTTTGTTTGTATATATATATATATATATATATATATATATATATATATATATATATATATATATATATATATATATATATATATATATATATGTTTTCCTTTAGATTGATTTTCACTTGAGAAGGTCTATTTGTAGTAGATGAAACCATGGTTGTGTAAGGATTTTGGTAAAATTTTTAAAAATTTAATCTAGTATTGTATTGTTTTATGGTTTTGCATTTTTATTTTTGCTAGTAAAGTGTTAGACAGTTTTGGTTTGTTATATATATATATATATATATATATAAACATATATTGATTATATATATATATATATATATATATATATATATATATTGCTTATAACAGTTCTTCCATATATACTTCAATGCAAACAATTTTTTTTTAAAAAACTTCTTTATTTTCCTTACAGTTTTGACTGTCCAGCAGTCTTCAACAGAGAGCTCTGATGAAGACTGCTGAATAGTCGAAACTGTAAGGAAAATAAAAAAGTTTTTTAAAAAAAATTGTTTGCATTGAAGTGTATATAAAAGAACTGTTAGAAGCAATAATCTATAGATAATGAATCTTAAAACATAAGTTTAATTACAAACTTACTTTTAAGCTTTGTTTTTGTATAGTATTGGAGTCTCTGATACTTTTGTTTTAATTATATGTTTTGATTATCATGTTGCTATCCTCAGAGAAAAAAGTAAAGTTGTAATATAATCAATTCACTTTTACTTCTATTATATAATTTAAACAAATGTAAGATATTTTCATATACTTGTTTTTAAGCAAAATTTAATTTGTTTACTACTTTACATTATGAAAATAAATAATCGGAGGAAAATATTTATCAGAATAGGAAGTTTTTTCAGAAGCATATCAATATATTTAATCTTCATTTTAATAATTTTAGAAAAATGAAAAAGAGAAATTTGCATTCATTAATTTCTATGAAATAATAAAAGTATACATATCTTCTATTGTTACATTGTGATTTTTTATAAACATTTATTATAATATAATAAATCTTGGAATGTCTTTCACATCACAAATAGACTTAGAATGTTTTTTTTTCAGGTAGCTATTCCATAGCCAACCTATCTGGAAATTTTCTATTGATTAGTAAATAGATATCTAAATATTATTATCTAGAGAATATTGATCCCAGTAAGATCTTAATTGATTAAATAACTGATTGGCTAACTCAAACCAAAACACAAAGTATGATAATAATATGATGAAGCCTTTTTTCTAGTGACAAAGATAACATGCTTCTATACATTGGTACAATGGTTTATCTTTTCTTTTATTACATTTTAACAGATTTTGGAAACAATATGCACAAAAAAATGTGCCAATAATTAACATAAAACTTATATCACAAAATATATACATACTTTCTAATATTATAAATTGATTTCATTTCAAAATATAAAGATGATATTTTTTAAAAAAAAAATTAGGCTAAATGATTTAAATATGTTTATTGATGTGTAATTGAAAGCAGTCCAAAACTTCTCTAATAAAAGCTGTTATCCTATAAACATCACATGACCACCACTTCTTACGCTAGGGTATAACTATTTTAAAACAGGAAAAACTCACTATACGTATTGCCACACATAGCAAGCTAGAGTAATCAATGGATGCCAGAAGGCTTGTGCATAAAATCCACATCTAGTGCCTATTCTTCCAATATCCTCAGACTAGTTTCTGGCTTGTGGCCTTCATCAGTGAGGAGCCTTGGATCTGAGAGCACTACACCTAGATTTTAGGATCTAATGCAAGCCTCCAGCAAAATTTATGAGTACTGAACTGAGTTCAGACCCATATGACTATATAAGCTAATGGGCTTGGATTGAAAACATTAAGGTGTTTTCAATTTAAGACTCATAGTTTTGTAGTTAAGTGAAGATAAAAGATGGTTGCTGGAGGATTGCGATTGATCCTAAGATCTAAGTGCAGTGCTCTCAGATTCAAGGATCCTCACTGACAAAGGCCACAAGCCAGAAAATAGTTTGGGGATATTGTATGAGTAGGCATTAGATGGGGATTTTATGCACAAGCCTTCTGGCATTGATTGATTACTTTAGCTTGCTGTGTGTGGTAAATACGTATAGTGAGTTTTGCCTGTTTTAAAAGCTGTTAGCCTGACATTAATGGTGCAATATTATTATAATAGTACCATGGTGCCTATAGATAATTCAAACTGACAATAAATGGTTCTGAAGAAGATTAAGTAGAATAAAATATTGCATTAAAATTATAAAAAACATTTTCATTAAAATATGAGAACTAACTAAAAGAATTACAATGAAATACAACTAAAAAATTTGAAATATATTAAGAATTATAAATTAAATATTTTCAATAGTTCATTAGTAATATGTATATTCTGCAACTCATACCTACATGTCACAAATAAATATTTAAATAAATCCACTTCAAAATAACATTGAAAAAAATAGAAAATGCATCAATCCCTTACAATCCCAGTGTATAATGTTAAAAAATATAGGCAGAGAGGGAATGAATTTCAAATGCCATTTTTCTCTTAGTTAGCCCTAATTGTGTTTTTATCTAGAACAGTATTTCCCAACCTGTGGTACGCATACCACTGGTGGTACGCGAGTTGCTGGTTGGTGGTACACGAAAAATAATCAATAATGGCGGTCATAAAAAAAATTAAATCGCAAAAATATCATAGAAACGTTTTTTCCTATAATTCATAAAAATTATTTTAATTAATAATATTATACAATAAAGTTATTATTAATATGTACAGTCGATAACGATCTTTAATGTTAATGATAAAATTGAAAGTATGATTAAGAAATTAGATTTTTGGAAACTGTATCAAAAACAATCAACCGGAAGTATTCGAAAATCGACTTATTTTTTTGTTTGAAAATAAAGTTAGTCTCTCTCAAGATATACGAGAAAATATAATAGCACATTTAACAGAATTAAAATTGTCTTTCATGGAATATTTTCCAAAACCCGAAAACACAAATGATAATTGTATTTCAAATTCCGTCTATGCTGAAAATTTAGAAAAAGCTACATCATTATCAATAAAGGATAAAGAAAATTTAATAGAATTATCATGTAACAGAACTTTACAAGTAGAATTCAAACGACACAATCTAATTAATTTTCGGTTAAACATTAAAGAATATGAACAACTTTCTGAGAAAGCTCTTAAATTATTATTACCGTTTACTAGTACGAAATTAGTAGGAAGAGCTTTTACTTCATATATTTTTAAAAAAAATAAGTATCGAAACAGATTGAACGCAGTTATAGACTTAAGGGTATATATACCTCGCATGTTTTAAACCAAATTTCAAAAAATTATGTTGTTCAAAACAAGCACAAGGATTTCATTAAGTTTATTTTATAAAAATATTTGATTATGATAAAAAAATATATTAATTGTTTTTTTATAATTTTGTGTTTTTATTAAAACCATTTATTAGTAAACGAAATATGACAAAATAATAGATAAATAATGAGTCGGATCAAGGCAAATCAATCTAAATTATTTAATTTGAAAGAATGTATTAGAAAAGGATCATAACCAGAAATTAGACTCTCTTTAATTTTTGATCATCTATTGTGGATTACTAGATGTAAGCTAGTATTTAATCATCAAAATTTCAATCCTATTAACTTCATGCAGAACAATATAAAGAAAACAAGAACAAGAGATATCCTGGTAACCCCTGAGGTTATTTTTACCAGGACTTGGGACATGTTGGATTTATCCTCTCCATGGCCCAACCAATAGCAAGATGCTCCGAAAAAGAGAAAACAGACTCAAATTTGGGAAAACCAAATGAAGGAATAAGAAAATACTTTGAACAAAATATGTACCAAATAATTTTTAATGTAATAATGTAATCTTTAATAAATTATTTTGAAAAAAAAAAGTGAAACTTTGAACAAACACATACATACAAATATGTTATATTGAGTTTATAATTTCAGTGAGTTTATAATCAGGCGTGACGGTTAGTCGTGTTTCAATGTAATTTGCCCCATTATGTGATGTGAATACATACATGGTCACCTTATAATATTTATAATGCAAATAATATAACACACTCGCAATAACAAATTTCACGAAATACAATCATTTTTACGAAGTGGTACAATTTAGCGTGATGTACTACCAAGTGGTACACAGCCAAAAAAGGTTGGGAAACGATGATCTAGAAGAAAACTTTCATAACAGTTTATATATATATTATTGCTATTAAAAGGTGTGAAGGTTGCCTTGATAGCAGTGAGAAATATTGATTACTATATTTTACTGTGAATGTTTAGGTGGTTACTGGTTGGAACTTAAATATATATATATATATATATAATTTCTTTTTGATTTTAAACATAATATAAAATCTGCTATAGTGATATTAACAATGACAAATTACATTTCAATAATTTTATTATTATACATAATAAAAATATTGATTATAATATATTATATACTCATATTTAAGTTTTTTTCTTTTTCCTTTCTTGAATATATTTTTTAATATGATCTTTTTAAATTTCTTATAATAATGTAATCTTTTTAATTCAGTACACAAATTATTGAATAATTTGGGGACATCACGATCTCTTATTCTAGTTCTATATTTATTATAATATTTTGAAACTATATATATATATCCATTTTTTAAAATCCTATCAAAGCCTTTTTTTCTTTAATTATATATTCAAAAAGTTGAATGAATAATAAAATATTATTTTAATGCACTTTATATATATATATATATATATATATATATATATATATATATATATATATATATATACATATATATATATATATATATATATATATAGTGTATTAAAATAATATTTTATTATTCATTCAACCGGAATATAATTAAGAGGTTTTGATAGATTTTAAAAAATGATATATATATATAGTTTCAAAATATTATAATAAATATAGAACTAGAATAAGAGATCGATGTCCCCAAATTAATTTGTAATTAATTAAAAGATACATTATTATAAGAAATTTAAAGAATATATTAAAATATAATTAAATAAAAAGGAAAAGAAAAATTAAATATGAGTATATAATATAATTATAATCAATTTTCTATTTTTATTATATAATAATAAAATATTGATTATAATATATTATAATCAATATTTTTATTATTATACATAATAAAAATATTGATTAATATATTATAATCAATATTTTTATTATGTATAATATTAACAATGACAAATTACATTTCAATAATTTTATTATTATACATAATAAAAATATTGATTATAATATATTATATACTCATATTTAAGTTTTTTTCTTTTTCCTTTCTTGAATATATTTTTTAATATGATCTTTTTAAATTTCTTATAATAATGTAATCTTTTTAATTCAGTACACAAATTATTGAATAATTTGGGGACATCACGATCTCTTATTCTAGTTCTATATTTATTATAATATTTTGAAACTATATATATATATCCATTTTTTAAAATCCTATCAAAGCCTTTTTTTCTTTAATTATATATTCAAAAAGTTGATCGAATAATAAAATATTATTTTAATGCACTTTATATATATATATATATATATATATATATATATATATATATATATATATATATAATTTTCTTCTATTAGATCAAGTATTCTTTTTTGCAGTAATGCTAGTTTGTTAATACACCTGGGTCTCTTTTTATGTGGTGGATAGGTTCCACAGAAAACCAGCATTAAACAAAATCACACATAAATAGACTTCACTTACCTTGAAAAATGTGGGATACTTCCAAAATTTTTATTAATAGCATAAAACCAAAGCAACAAGGTAAAATTATTTTAAAATTCGCATAAATAAAATAAGAAAATAAAGTATGACTAATAAAAAATTTCAAATATTTGAAAAAAAATGATACAAGACAAACTTTTTTTTACCTTTTTTTATTAACTATTTAATTTTATTCAAAACAGTATGTTTTTATGTATAATTTATTTTAATTTTTTCATACATATTTTAATCATTATCACTGTTTGACAATATGTGGTTCATTTGCAAACTAGTAAGACATCAGATTCATCACAAGAGGAAATAGAATTTATGCCAACTTCAGCCTCCTGCTGTGTTAATGATTTTCTGATGACAAAGTAATCGGTAATTAAACTTTGAGACAATGAATTTTCTAATGGTTTATGAAGCTTATTATATCCAGACAGCTATATCTAGCTGTTAGAGAGTGCACTTCCATGAGTGCAACTATATATATATATATATATATAAGACATATTTTGCGGATTCAACCATGTTTAAATATTTTAAAAAATTGATATACTGACATTTCAACTTGGTAACATAAGTCATCCACAGAGTGATAAAAGGTAGAAAGATGGTTGTAGAGGTGCTACAATCACTAACTTGAAAAAATATTAAAGTTCCACCAATAGCAAAAATGTTAAATTAAGAATGTTTTTTAAAAAAATCTTTCCAAATAGGAGAAAGTTTGCTTGTATCATCTCACTTATTAATACAATCTGACCTTTTAAGTATCTCAATGGCTTCTCTAATTTTGCACTTGTATATATTATCACATCTGGATATGATCCTGGTACTAGAAAAAATAATTTTATGACCTGAATCCATAGTATAGAGTGAGAGTGCTGATGATGATAAGTGTTGTTTAACCACATTAGCATGCTCATTTTTCCTAACACTGATGCGATGATTACTCATACCTATGTAAGAAGCCTTACAATTTTTACATGAGATTTGATAAACACCATGAGATTCAAGAGAGATTAAATCCTTAGGCTTGGTTATTATATTGCTGATCTTTTGATGAGTAGAAAACACTGTATTTATATTATAGCATTTTAATCTACGTCCAATACTGTCTGTAGTTCCTTTTACATATGGAACACAAATCCTAATAGCTGATTTATCATCTTTTTGTTTCCTATTTTGTCCATTTTGGGCTTGAAATAATGCTTTTTTAATAAATTTATAATTAAAACTATTTGCTAATAAAACATAATTAATATGATTTATTTCATAAGAGTTTTGGCTACATGTGAGTTGGGTGATGATGAGAATGTAAATGTAAATATCTGTCCATGTGTGTATTCTTTCTATAAATTGAAAAAGACAAACTATTTGGTGTTCTGGTGACTAAAACATCAAAAAAAGGGAGTTTTCCATCAGACTCTGTCTTATTTAAATATAAGAAAAAATTATCTAATTTATTTTTTCCATGTTGCCATATGACAAAAATGTCATCTATGTATCTGAGCCAAATGAGGGTTTTTAACATGGATGAACCCGCAAAATATGTCTTTTATATATGCAACCCATGAAAACCTTCGTATCAACATATATATATATATATATATATATATATATATATATATATATATATATATATATATATATATATATATATATATATATATATATAACATGCTTCCATGAATGTATTAATAATGTCCAATGGTTAAATTTTCTTTTATATACATAGAGAAACTTTTAGGCAGAAAAAACTTACAAGTAAAAATATTTAAAAACTTTTAAAATATATCTTAAATATTTTTACTTGTAACTTTTTTCTGTCTAAAAGTTTCTCCGTGTATATATGTGTATAAAATAAAATATAAACATACACATACATAACACAGACATACAACTATTTAGCTCTCGTGGGATTTAGTTCATAATTTGTGTTATTAAAATGAAAATAATTTTCCAATTGATTAGAAAGCTAAAGACTTTCTCAAATCATTTTTGCTGTGATATGAACAAGTTCCATTTCTGTTACATTATCTTTTTCTAAATTTTCTATGGTATCTAAATTTATTGCCAAACCTTTTTCCAACAGGCATTTAAAGTATATAAAATTTACTGCATGTACATAAAATGGGAAAATCCCGATTTTAAATGAACTATGAACTTTTTATGGCATAAAAGAAAACAACATAAAAAAATATTAAGAAAAACCATGAATCGCATAACTTCAAAATCACATTTTAAAAATCTGCACAAAAAGACTCAGGTGTATTAGAAAAGCTTGCAAAACCATAAAGTGTTATTTAATATCTCAGTTAGGATTGACGTAAAGATTAATATATAACAATAACAGTATTTTAAAAATATATCATTGATATTATAGAATATATTTAACATGTGCATTAAAAATAAAATTATTACAAAATATAATTCCTAAATCAGATACAATCTCTTTATATGCAATAATACATTTTTATTAATATTAATCTCCATATTATATACCTACACCAAGCCTAAATCTATATCTCTTTCAATCTCAGTATGATTATTATAAAATTGTAATTATAAATTTATTAAATGCACATTGATTACATATAAGTAATAATTTTTTTGAGTAACAATCATCAGCATAAATAAGTTTCATACTATTTTTTTTATGTTTTGATCAACATCACACATAAAAACATTAAAAAGTAAAGATGCTAATATTCCACCCTGAAAAACACCTACCATATTATTAAAAAGATGAGAATTGTTATATCCATATGTGCATAAGATTTCCAATACCTCAAATAATTGCTAAACCACCAATTAAATGAGGATTAACTCTGAAAATTTTAAGCTTATATAAAAGTCTATCATGTGCAACTTTATCAAATGCCTGAGTCATATCAAAATATACATGTAATTACTTCTGATCAGATAAGAAATTAGCAACGTGAGCAGATATCACCATTCAATTAGTTTCAACAGATTTGCCTGATGGAAAACCATGTTGACCATGAGGTATAAAAAGAGATCCACAGCCTTTATAAATAACACTACAGCAAAATCTTCTTCAATGGCTTTTCATAAATGAATAGTAAAATAGAAAATTGTAATCACTGTGCTTGGACATTACTCATTTGTGGTTTTAAGAGTTTCCATCTGTATTTTATCCTATAATTAAAAATATATTAAACTTCATTCACTACCCAATATTCCATCATTAATATATATATATATATATTGAAGCAGATGATCTGATGCTCAGATCCTGCTTCACAGCCCACATCCAATCTCATACCATCTAACTGTATTCAAACCCACCTTTACACACGTATATACATAGCTAATAATATATATATATATATATATATATATATATATATATATATATATATATATATCTTTTGGTTAGTATTATAACATAAATAATGTAAACACTTATGTATTTCAATTTAAAAATATTTTATTTCATAATAATATTCTCATGTGTATACGGGCGTAAATAATAAATATCGATATATTTCAGTGTAGGAGATTGTGAATATATTAATAAAGTTGTATTATATATAAGGTATTATATATGAAACTTATTATTTTTTCATATGTAATTTTGTAGCCAGAAATGATGCAATCTTGCTAAAAAGTCTCTCGAAAAACAATTACCCAGAAGACCCCTTAGATTAAAGTAAAAGATTACGAATTGGTAACAATAAAATAAACCCATTAGTGGAAATTGTCCCACTAGCTTGTTTTAAAATCATAAGATATATTTTAAAACAATTGTTTGAGAAACTGATAATAAACTTGCATTGTTTCAAACATCTTACTAGATAAGAATATCTGGTCAAACTATTCCAGATGTAACTTAAGTGCTTATACCGCCTCAGGTCCAACAGTAGTTGCTAAGTTACAGCTTCAAAATAAAAGTATATATACTGCTGGATTTGAATCCACAGAAGAAGGAGACCATTAAATAACTATGTTGCTACACATATTCCACACCAGTTTTGATTCTCACTCAATGTGTCATGAGTAGGAAAATTTCGCCTTTTTCCTCCGTTCTAATATGCTGTTCCCATGAACGAAGCTCTGCATCTCGTACCAATGAACTTTATGTATTTTTCCAGTGAAAATGAAATGCTAATTCTCAAATAATAATGCTACCCTAGATCTAGTGAAACAATACTGATGGACTGACTCCTAGTGAAATCGCTCTTCTAAATAAGCAAGGTAAAAGAACTTTGACCACTTGCAATTCTTAAATCCTGCCTTCTCTGTAATATTTATATTTTAATCATCTATTTTAAATGTCTTCAAAATATGTATTCATATAACTCTATATAACTAATCTATATTAAGCCTCCTATAAAATGTTTTTCCTTTTCTTTTAATTCCATGTGGCAAATAATTTTCATTTAGGTTTATGTATTATATTTTAAAAGAAATGCCAATGATATTCTAAAAAAATCACAAGCATATAATTCATTTTCATTTCCCCACCCATCATTTATTGGGTAAATAATTTATAATTTGATAAAACAAGTCTTATTCAACTTGCCCAGGTGCTTGCGATTTTAGACAAATAAACTAATTATATTTTTATATTTACTGTAGAAAAACAAATTGACATCTGTTTTTCACATTTTCCTTCCTAAATAATGCGCTATCTTTTATTCTTAAATTATATTATATATGTAAAATCCATCTTAGCTATTACCACCACCCACTTATTTTGTAATAAGTTATATATTTTCACAAGGGCAATGATTAACCAAAATTGAGATTTATTAAATGTGTGGGAAGTAATGAATAATATTAAGTAACATAATGATTAAGGGGGAGGAGGATCTTAAGATCTTAGCTTTATATTTAAGTATAATTATTATCCATGTTTGCTTAATGAAGTTATATCATTACGCCGAATATTTCATAATTTATGGGCAATAAATCTGTTTCGATAATCTTTAATCTTTAGAATTATGTTTATATTATATTATTAAGCATTACGTGCATAAAGGCCATTTCGTTTATATATATGTTCATGCTTCTTTCTCACATGGAGGTATTTGCACAGTCGAGCCCCATCATCGTTCTCTATGTCCTTAACCCAGGCTGTAAAACCACCCTGAGGACATCCTTGGTCCTATGTGCATGCTTTATACGGGGATAGCTCTGGAAAATCCAGCCCGATAATGACATAGCCAACCGTCATTCATCTCAATACCAACCCTGCCTACATTGCAGAGGCAATCGGTCAACTTCATTCTTAAAATTTATGAAGCACACTCCAGGATCCATAATTGGACCAACCCAATCAGCCACCATGCATGCACTGCCTTTCAGTGTCTTATTAGTCACCCAGAAATAGTCATAAGCTGTAATGAGATGATTTCTTTAAACAGACATATTTCCATTAGTTTAATATACGTATTAATGTGATAGATTTAGTATCGTTGATATAATTATTCATTACCCACCATGTGCATTAATAATCTATAATTCCAATTAATAATATTGAATGTAACCAAACATAATATCTGCTTATAAAATTATTGTTGTTTAAATCAAGTAAATGCTCTTTTCATCTCTGGGGGTGTAATAGTATTCCAGTAATGTATTCTAATAGCACTAATTCATTAATTCACACATATATATTATTGGCATAGCTGCAAATCTTATGTTATCATTAAATATGAATAAAAAATATATCTGATATTTACGAGGCTCATGTCATGTAAATAACCTGACATAATTTTGTTATTAATAAATCTTATATATATATATATATATATATATAAGATTTATTAATATATATATATATATATATATATATATATATATATATATCAAACTCGAACCATTGCTCTCTTTTAGTTAAGTTAAAATATTAAGTTATTACTTATGCTCAATATGACTAGATGATCTCCGCTCAATACATAATTAATATGCTAGGTCACAAGCCTTCATTGCTCATAAAATATAGCTAGTTATTAAGTTATTCTATCATATAAGTTTAGCCTAGAGTCTTTTTGTGTCTCCGATGACTGATGCCAGCAGTGAGAAGTAAATTAAGTCGATGTCATCGGGATTGTTGTTTATAATGTTATAGATCTGGGAAATAGGCAAATAGGGCAGAGTTCATGAGTGTTCCTGACCTGTGTACTTGTGCACGATTGGATTCAAGGCACTTTTGCCTAGATGCTAGATCTTGTTACGTGAACATACAAATCTGACCGGCACAATATATATATATATATATATATATATATATATATCCTAAACTTGTTAAAAATAGATTCATTTTTTTCTGAATTTGAACCCAAATCAAAACATTATGTTAGCACCAATAAGTCTTTTATATATATCTCTCATCTTTTATTTTGATATAATAAGAATTTTATTTAGCATAATAATAAAATGTAATAATTATTTCAGAAATATATGTAATTATTACAGCATTAAATTTAAAGATTTTCACTCAGCCTTTTGATGCACGTTAGTTTTAATTATTGACTAAACCTCTTTTATGTTTTTTTATTCCAGAAATTCTAGCTTTTAAATATTCTCATCCCCCTACAATATTTATCTTAAACTGATTTGGCAATCCAGGACGTACACTAACTGTTTCTTATCATCATCATTAGTTTAAAAGTTATCATTAGTAAATCTATTTAAAGAAAAGAGAGAATCTATCAATCTTTTTTCTTTAAATAAACTTAATAATTCTAAAAACAAACTTGAAATGAGTTGTTATATAAATAGTCAAAATAAGAGTCATAGATCACATGACCCTATTTACTTAAGCTTATAAGATATAACAATGAGCATTGCCAATTGTTCAACAAGCTTTGTGATAAATACTTAGCCAGAGAAAGCATTTAAAATATCTGTCAGGAACCCCCCCCCCAACCTCTGACCATGGTTTCATGCTTTGGCACTCCTCAGAGAGCCACTAGGGTAGCTTCAGACACTAGATCTAAAAATATGTTTTGGATTGCCAACTTTACTGTAACTACATATTATGAGAAAATATAAGCAAATTCAATGACTAAAATAGTTCATCACATTCATCTATGTAAAGATATCGATCTTTAATTTGAATTTGTAGATCCTAAAACCATTTGTTTAAAGAAAATTAACAACAAAAAATAACTAAAATGAGGCTTGTTATATAATTAATGCCAATCATGCCAATAATGTAAAATTCAATGGCATTCTTTTTAATAACAATTAGTATGTATTTTATCATGAATTTACAGTGTGTGTGTCAAGGTTTTAGTATAATAAATTTCAGTCTAACTGTGGTAAAGATTTGGTCAATGGTTTTAACACTGTATCAGTTACTAATTCTTTCCACATTTGTATGGAAAATAATTCTTTATATTTCCTTACAGTTTAATGATATTTGTTATATACATATTTTCTCTAGACATATCAAGCGATATATATATATATATATATATATATATATATCGCATATATATATATATATATATATATATATATATATATCATGTAAAATTAATGAATCTGTATTCTTTTTAGTATAGGTCATGAGCATGATTGTTTGCAATGTTTTCTATGCTAAAGCAAACCCTTGGACATGAAGACAACAATCCCATTTTGGAATATTTTGAAATTGGAAGGCATGTTGGGAGTGCAGGACCAGAGTTTGCTTGGAAAATTTATGATGCTGTCCGCAAAGGAGACAGACAGGTCAGTGGTTAAAATTATAAATTTTACATAATTTATATTTTTAGTAATGACGAATGTCAAACTTTATTATGTTTTTAATTTGTTTAAAAAAAAATTTAATGATATAAATTTTACATAATTGCCAACCGTTGGTGGTCTAGTGGTTAGCATAGCTGTCTTTCAAGCAGCTGACCCGGGTTCGCTTCCCGGTCAATGCTTTGACATATATATATATATATATATAAATTACATAATTTATATTTTTTAGAAATGAAGAATGTAAAACTTTATAATGTTTTTTAATTTTTTAAAAAGATTTTAATGAAAAATTTATAATAATTTATTTCACTGATAGATTATATTATTACTATAGTTCAAAAGTATAATTCTATTAAACACCTCTATGTCTTCATAAATTACTTAAAAAGATTGTCTGTTAGGATAATATGACCGAATGATGTCGATTTATCATTGTTTGCAATAGTCGGATGTTGCTTTCTATGTTTTATATTTCAACTTGCCATGTAATTATTATAAACAATGGATATAATATTTATAAGCTATGAGTAGACAAAAGTTACAATGAAATTATTTTAGTTTTTTTTAAATAAACTATGCACTTGGTACAATTTTAAAATGTATATGAATATTACTGGCGTGCTTAAATACAAAATCATGTAAAAGACATTATGATTATGAGATATTTACAAGCATAATATACTATGATGTTGCATAGCTATCAGATTAAATATTTTTTCAATTGTATATATATATATATATATATAATGAAGAGGATTTGATCACAGATTTTTAAGCTCTCTTGAGCTATTCACTCTATCTCATACAACCAATACACATGACCACACACTTGTGAAAAAGATAAATGTCTTCCAATATTTAATGTTGAACCAGCACTCATCATTTGACCAGATCATCTCCCACATATATATAATCAGTACTTGGAGATAAAAATGATGATTTGCTATCTTAATATAAACCAAGTACTGATTATATATATATATATATATATATATATATATATATATATATATATATATATATTGGCAGATGATGTTCTAGACCAAATGATAAGTGCTGGTTCAGCATGAAATACATATATTGAAAAACATTTATTTTTTTCACATGGGTGTGGTCATGTTTATTGGTTATATGAGACAGAATGGATAGTTGAATGCAGCTTGAAAATTTATGTTCAAATTCCTATCTTACAGTTATATTCCACCAAGTATATGATTATACTTGTATTTCAGAAAAGTTAAAATAAACCAAGCACTGATTATATATATATATATATATATATATATATATATATATATATATATATATATATATATATATATATATATATATATGGGAGATGATGATCTAGACCAACTGATCAGTGCTAGTTCAGTGGAAAATATGTATATTGGAGATCATTTATTGTTTTCACATTTATGTGGTCATGTGTATTGGTTATATTGACTAGAGTAACTAAATACAGGAAGCTTGATAGTCTGGGTTCAAATTCTCTCTACTTTTAGATTAAATATATCATTGTACTTGTATTTCAATATTATATATATATATATGAGTAAATATTGTTTATTAAATGCATATTTAGTGAGGGAAAATGAATTCAAACTTTATACTAATGATAATTGTCATATAAATTTGATAATTCTTAGTGTTATATACATAGATTTTCTCTTCCCTATGATATATAAACTGAATTTGTGCAATTAATTTGCCAATTTAAAAAATCATACTTATAATAGGTTCAAACTTCAATTTAGTCACAGCCAATAAAAATTAGTTTGTATAAAAAATAAACTCTAAGCATAGGTGGACCAACTATGCTTATAATTTTTTATTGATGGGGAATGCATATCAATTCTACAGTGTATGAGATAAGATTAGTTTCTTTCCATAATATATATATATATATATATATATATATATATATATTATTTATACCATTAATTATTTATATATATATATATATATATATATAAATAATTAATGGTATAAACATTATTGTAATTTAAAATCTTTTGAAATGTTTTTCATTATGTAGTAATTCTCATCAGCTTTAACTGAATTTTAAATTTTTTTAACTTAATGTAAATTTGAACTTTAATTAAAGCTGATGAGGATTACTATGTAATCGAAAGCACTTCAAAAGAATTTAAACTATAATATTATTTATATGGTTAATTATTTATGTTTTTATATATAATATTTTCTATAACTGGTATTGTACTATTATATAATATATATATATATATATATTAATGACTATATTATTAATCACATAACACGATTTAATGTTGGAATTAATTCAAAATGATAAACTTTCTCTTATCCTTTAATATTTAAATTGAACTTGTGCAAAATAATTTTTCAATTTAAAAATCAGACTTACTACATAGGCTGGGTTAATGAGGGTTGATATATTTGAAGAATAACCTCTAAGCATAACTTGACCACCTATGCTTTTCAAACATTTATGTGAGGGAGTTGTATCAATTCTATAATGCATGGAAACCCAGTTTTTTTTTCCACAATATAACATATATGTTGTATAAGTATGTAATGGCACATTAGAGTTTATGATATAGCTTTAAAATTGAGATATTAGAATAAATTATGTAAAGAGGGATCAAGCCATGGCAACCTACTGTCAGTAATGTTGAAATGATTTATTTTATCTATGTAATAAAATTTACTCTGTTATTTAATCTATCTACCTCCAAAAAAAGAATTTCACATACATTAAAAAAAATGATTTTTATTTTTAATATATTTACTATACCAAATATTTTCAGCAATACTTTATTCATAACAATTATTTTTCAATAAATGTTTAAAAAAATATTAATGATTCCTTAATAAGTTAAAATTATTACATTAAATTATACTTAGATTTTAAAACTTAACTTTAACATTTTTTCTATATAGACAACAATATTAATATTTTTTTTCATTTATGTGTCATGAAATAATGTGGACGCAATGAAAACCCCAAGTAAGATATATGTAAATTAAACTATGAGTAAATATAATGTAGGATGAACCCACCTATACTTCAGTTTTGATCATGTATAAGCATACCATTTATTGATATATTTACATGCAGAGCATGATTTACATATTGTAATGTAACTACAAGATAACCTAAAATCACTATAAGTATAAGCTCTGAAAATCACAGTGAGCTATATAAATTAAACTATCAAGGAACATTATTATATTTATATGTTAGCCTATTAAAAATTATATTTACATCTATTACCTGAAAATTAATTTAACATTAAGAGGGTTTTAAATATGAAGCTTAACCTTTTCCTCTAAATAGTTACAGTGATATCAGGCTAATTTATTATTGTCTTGAAATTATAATAGTATATATAAATCATGCCCTGCATATTATGATCAAAGCTAAAATGTAGGTGGGCTCTACATTTACATTTTGTGATAGTTTAATTTGCATATAGCTAGCTGAGTTTTTTCAGTGCTTCTGTATTATGTCATCTATATTTCAGATTATTAAAAATTATATGTATATATCATGATTATATTTTATAGCAGAAGCTCATTATTACATTTCAAATATATATTTGCTGACATTAAAGAGGGGGAGGGATTTAAGATGGAATTTTTCAGATATTTTCAGTTAGACCAAGGCATTATAAATCTTCAAATTTCAGACACTATTCATGCCCACAACATAAATTTATAAGTAAGAGCTTTTTTATAAACTTTAATTTAATAAAGTTCATATATAATTATTATCATATGCTTGAAATGTAAGAGTAAGTTATTCTTTATCAACTAGTTTACCAACTACTAATTACATCAAATAAGTTTTAAGCATTAGACAGCTTGTATGCCTACCATTCTCGGTAGCATATTACAATATAATACATGTGTATATGTACATCATTAGAAAAAATTAAAAAAGCAAACATTATATAAGCAGAACTTCCTCAATATCTTTAGAATTGTTTTTTTGTATACCATTTTCATATGCATGAGAACATTTGATGTAAAAGCTATTACGCAATGTAGAGAATATTTACAGGACTACTGTTATAAAATATATTTTATGATTTTAAATCTCCCTGTTAGTATTTTGAGAAAAAATTTTTCTGCTCATATTTGTGAAACAAATCTAGTTATGTGCTTAATATCTGCAATTAATTTTAGTTAATTAGGCTGTGTCAAATATGTACTTAGGTGTATTTTGATAATGTAAAATGATTGTCTTGTTTGTCAATAAAGAATAAATATTGAAAAGGCAAATATCTATTGCTAAAAGAAGTTAAAGTTAAAACAATATTATTTAGATTTAAAATATTATATTTTATTTAGTTTGGGATCAAAATTTTTTGGCTGACAATATTGCTAGTTCATTGTATCATGCCAAAGGAGTTGATATCCTAAATAATACATTAAAGGAGACATAATATCTGTTACTTTTCACAACATTTCACAAGATGTATAACAAAATGGACATGTTTTAGTTGTAAGTTTACATTCTATTATTTCCATGTTTTTGCATCTAGTTCTATGTGCTTTTCACAATCAGAAGAAATTATCTACAGTTTGTTTTTCAATTTGCTTTACTAGTATTTAATATTTATAAAGTGACACTTCATAAATGTGCACTATTGCTTATTTAATGTCTTTTGCACCTTAAAGTATTTTTGTTATTCAAAGCAGAGTACTAAGATTTTTAACAGAACTTGGTTTAATATAAACTTGCTCCAGCGTAACATCTTTAACAAGATTTAGTAAATAAGAACACTTATTCTCATTACAATGGTTTCTTCTATATCACATATTTTATATGATTTTAATGTCATTTTGAAATACAAATTTCTGAATAATTCTCCTATATTATGATAGAAAATTTTAATGTATTCATATTTGTAAATCAGTATGAAAAAGTAAAGCTGGTGACATTCATGTAGGAATGATGGATTTTTAATTTATGATGAAAATAATGTGTGAATATTTCTCTTTGCTCTTTTAGTTTTAATTTTTTTTATTCTAATTAATTGTATGTAATATATATATATATATGTGTGTGTGTGTGTGTGTGTGTGTGTAACTTTATAACTAAGTTATTATAAATTGTTGCTATCAATTTAACATCAACTATTTATATTAAAAAAATCCAGATTAATCAGTTTTATACCTGATTTTTTAGATTTCTCACAGATCTGATTATTTTTATTATGTGAACTTTATCACTAGTGATATTTTGGTATCACTAAACTTTCCAAACATTGCACACTTTTCTAATAAATTACATAATATCATTTTTAATAATATACTTCAAGCAAAAATTTATAACTAATCTGATCAAAATGTCTATTTACTGTTTTTCCAAAAGTTTTTGCCAGTACCATATTTAGTGCCCCACTTTCATATATATATAAACCATATCAAATACCTTGATTTGAAAAATGCTACTGATTATTATTAATGATAGATCTTTATATTCAATAAACTTTTCCAGATTTTTTATTACAGTTCTGACCTTCATTTTTAATTTTAAGTTATATTCTGATGCTGACATCATAATATTATTTTCTTCATAATTTTATATGCAATCTCATTTTTTACTTTATTGTTTAACTTTCTTAATAATAATATTAATGGTCTTCTATATTTTCAATATAAATATGATTTTATCTGCATATGCCTATCTCTACTGAATTTAAATTTAATTATTCCCAATCTAGTATCTTTTGTTACATATTTCCTATGCCACTGGATATACAGAGTTACAAAATAAAGTTCTGTCAAATATTTTATCAATGTGAGATCAATTTATTTCCCCATACTCATTACAATTCTAGCTTCTAGACTTATATATTATAACCCTAAGTTCAGATTGCAATTGGGCAGAAGAATTAGATGATGGATGAGATGAGTGCATTTATGTGGGTTGCATTTGAGATTGGGTGCACCTCTACATAAAGTAAATGAAAGTGAATATATTTATTTTATCCCTCTAACAACAATAATAAATAATTATTACAATAGCTAATTATCTGACAATACTTTTATGGATTTATCAAAATAATCTTAATATGTTCTTATGTGAACTGACTTTATTGCAACGTACAATGGATAGAGACTTACTCCAAGATTATGAGTATGTTTATTCAGATGTGGTTAGCAGTTAACTCTCTCACTCTCAGATTTAAAATAAGGTTAAATCAATTAATTATCTCAGGGTTCTTAAATAAATCTAATTTAAATTTAGAATTAGCTTATTTAAGATATGATTAAAGTATCAAAAAAATGTGTTTTATCTCCTCACACCTTATAGAATTTTGTATTTTAATTCAAAATGGAAATAATAAATGATGTAAATGGATTTAATCAAGAAAATTAATTTAATAAAGTGGAAGTATGATCTATTTATTTTTATAATGTGGGAAAGATAATGATTTCAGTAACAACAGACAATGATACTATAAATATAACAACTTTATTAAGGATAATAATTATATAAAACAAAACAACAAAATATTAGTGAACAATAAAATATACTTTTGGTACCAAAAGTTCTCTGCAAAATGAATACAAATATTATTATTTGTTCTTCAATATGCATTTATGATTATGTGTATAGCCAATAAAGTGATGAAATATAAAACACTGTATTCAAAAGGGTTGTCTTATTCATTCAATATCTTTCATTAATTACAGGTGAATAAAAATATTTTACAATGACCTTCATTTTTCATGGTGATAACTAATTCACTAGCAACCTCATTTTTATGATTGATCAATCTAATTCTTTAACCCTTTTAGGAACAATCAAACTGTTTACTTAGTAATCATATCAATACTATACAAATATATAACTTCATAAAATCTAACCATTGTATTTTGTAAGAATGACTTGCTATATTGTTTAGTTAGTTTAGGTCAGGAGCAAACCTCAACTAACAAATAAAATTTAGAGTTATTAATATCACCAGAATACTTTGCTGCATGATATAGCAACCATCAAGTTATATACACCCTGGGTCTCATTTTATGCAGTATATAGGTTCCACAGAAAACCTGCATTAAAAAAATTGCACAAAAATCGACTTAACTTACTTTGAAAAATGGGGGATAAGCTCTGTAATTTTCAGAAATTGCATAAAAGCAAAGCAACAAAGAAAAATTACTTTAAAATTTACATTAAAAAATAAGTAAATAAAGTATGATTAAGAAAAAATATCAAATATTTGAAAAAAATTGATACAAGATAAACTTTTTTTTACTTTTTTTTATTAACTACAGTATTTAATTTTACAGTTGTTCATACATATTTTAATCATTATTGCTATTTGATAATATGGGGTTCATTTGAAAACTGGTAAGAAATCAGATTCATCACAAGAGGAAGTACAACTAGCGCAACTTTCAGTCTTGTGCTGTGTTAATGCTTTTCTGTTGACAATGTAATCAGTGATTAAACTTTGAGATGATTTTACTAATTGTTTATAAAGCTCACAATATCCAAACATATAACTAATTTAGTTTTTGTTGGAATTTAAGAGATTGTTTATTGCAGCAAACTCTCTCAGATTTCAGCATTTTCTGATATTTTTCTTTGACTCACACATCAACATAAAATCTATGATTAAATGATTAATACTCATCAGAAAATAATAAATTTATCTTCATTTTATTTTGTTTCTATATTAAAAAAAATGAGATCGCAATCAAAACAAAAAGATTATACTTTATCGGTAGAAAGATTATTTTCAGTTCACAAAACTTTGTTATTTAGTTTTGTTATATCTAACAAAATATGTTTTAAAATTTTAAAATTTTTGAATATTTATTGCAATATTTTTATACTCATAAGTATAAATCTATTATTATCATTTACTCATAAGTAGGTTATTTATGTAGAAGCTAAGATTTTAAATACAGCTTCGGGTTATATTCAAGTTAGCTGCTAATATAACATTATATTTTTTTAAAAAAAAGTATTTCAAGTCAAAATAAGTTATTAATAATTTAAATTTCTTCATGTCTAATAAATATAGTAAAATATGAACTTCTTTATCACATAAAGTTCACACAAAAGATATTAAGAAGAAACATAAATCACATAACTTCAAAATTGCATTTAAAAAATCTGCATAAAACAAGACCCAGGTGTATAATCTTTACTAGCCATAATGAAAGTCAATATTCTCTGGTGATTTAATTACTTAGAATGTTTATGATTGAAAAATGTCTGAAAATAAAGACAATTAAAACATAAAGTCAAACATAATAGCTTTTGGGGTTTATAAATTAATTTAACTTAATGAAACCTATCTTCAGTACAAAATATAAAATCAGACATTACATTACACTTTCACTACTCATATAATTTAAGAATTTGAGAATAAAATTCAGAAGACAATCATTTTTACCAGTAATTCCTGAATTTCATGCATTGAAAAAGTATTATATTTGGGAATATTACACTTTTAAAGCAGTTCCAAAGATTATTGACATTTTACTGGCAATGCACTTAACATTAAATCCATATGATGGAATAATCCATTTGAAAATTAAGATTTGAAGCACAGACTAATAGAATGATTTTTCCAAAGATTTTAAGTAAATTGCAATTATTATTTCTATTCTGACTTGTGTCATTGCAACAATTAATTCATCTTAGATAATTTTATTTAACACTTTATAATGTCTTTTCCATATTTGTCACTGTAGCATCAATAATTATAAATCCATTATCCTTGGGATGATGTTAGAACTGTAATTTTGCACAAATTGAGCAAGTTACTCCTTTAGGAAGCAATAATGGAATAATATCCTTTTAGTTGATGTTTATCCCATACATTAAATGCAGTGGATTGATAATCCATTAATTTAAGCAAGTGGAACCTTCAGTTATAGTTAGCAGACAATAAAGAATCCATTGACTTAAGTTACATTCCTCAATCTTCATTAAGGTTTTAAACAGCTTTTATATTTGAACAATTATATGTTGTATGTTAATCCATAATTTGTACAAAGTTTCTAACATTCAATAAATCCATAGAGAGATGCTGTAAATCTTATTTCAAACAAATTATTTCAATTTCAGAGAAAAGAAGAATGATTTCTTAAATATTTATATGTAGCATCACATAAGTGATTTTATAAATTCCATTGGTGGCTTAAAACATTTAAATTTGGTTTTCTTTTTTAATAATATTTGATTATAATCTATTGGCATTGCAATTTACCCATTTAAGCTGATGAAAAGAAATATATTTTGCCAGCTAGGCAAAATACCATATAGATTTCTTTACTCTTTCATGTTGAAGAAGGTGAACAAGATGGATAATTTTAGAATTTAATTTTATATAGTTCTTGATGCCTGTAATTTAGTAAAAGACTACTTAAATTTTGCAGGTGATATTTATAACTTATTATTATGTGGTCTGAGATATCTAATATTACTCAGAGTTCTTTGTTTTTATAAGATTTTATAATTAAAGTTTTTTGTTTTATTGTTATGGTAATAGACAATAGCAAATGAACTTCAGTGTCTGGAGATTTTAAAAACACAAATTTAAGGCATTACATTTAAAATAAATTTAAATATTAAAAATATAAGGTTATATCTCAATTTAGATTATTACTATACAAATAGAATATACAATGGTTGATCTTGCTTATGAATAATGTATAACATTAGAATATTATATAAATAATTATTAGTTTGATTATATTTTAAAGTTCTAAAAATTGTATTAATAAATTTATGTAATATAATTTAGCTAAATTTTAATAATCAATAAAACAATTTCCATTTAATCATTTTACACTAGTAACTTTTTTAATTGACTATATACATTATCATAGAAAAAATTCATGTATGCACACATATACATGTAAAAGAAATGTTAAATTTTATTGTTCTAATTAAATGTAATATTTATTGTTCAATTTTCATAATAAAACTTATATTAATCCTTCAAATACTATGTTTTATTGTAATTGGTTTAGTGCATCCTATCTTGTATATTTTCTATAATATCAATTTTATGTGAGAGTTTTCTGTCTGCACATATAAAAAAAAATAAATTGTACTTTTTATAATGGGGAAAAAAACTAAGTCACACATTTTTGCTATATATTGGTTAATAAAATCTGTTCAAGGATATTTTGGGTTTCCACCACTCTATCATAATAGGTAGTACTATAGTATAAGATAATTTACTTTTAACCCTATTACCTGCCATATTACTAATAGCAGTGATTGATTTATTTAATTTAAAACAAAAAGAAATCCAATAATTTTTTTCACAGATTATGGCTATGTTTATTAATTTCTCTAATAAAATATAGGGTTACATATATAGAGAGATGTTTTACAAAAACAATGAAGTTTTCTAAAATTTCTCTTTGTCAAAAAGGTTTTTACAATTTATCGTAACCAATTAAAGCAAAAGCTTTATTATGGTTAATAAAACCTTTTCCACAATTTTCCTGAAAGCTTGTGATGATAGCATTTTAGTTTATTTATAGAATGGACTATTTTCATTATCTAATATTAAATATTTAATGGCATAGAAAATTTTAAATTTATTTAAAGATTCCAATTACATTGAACTGTTAATAATAGAACACAGGTTAGTACAACAATGTTTGAGTGGTATTATTCTCCTCTCTTCTTCCAGTTTTGCTAAAATGACCATTGACAGAAGAGCATCACATTAAATTCAGTATTCCAGAATATAAATGTCTAGATTAGATTCTCATGCTAGTACTGTCATTGGTCAGGTCAGCAACATCTGAAGAAGAGAGAAGAATAATACTACTTGAAATGTTTATATATATATATATATATATAATAGTTATAATTACAAATTTATAAAAAAAGCCTTATTTCAAGCCCAAAATAGACAAAATAGGAAACAAAAAGATGATAAGTCAGCTATTAGGATTTGTGTTCCGTATGTAAAAGGAACTACAGACAGTATCGGACGTATATTAAAACGCTATAATATAGATACAGCATTTTCTGCTCATCAAAAGATCAGCAATATAATAACCAAGCCTAAGGATTCAATCCCTCTTGAATCTCATGGTGTCTATCAAATCTCATGTAAAAATTGTAAAGCTTCTTACATAGGTATGAGTAATCGTCGCATCAGTGTTAGGAGAGATGAGCATGCTAATGCAGTTAAACAACACTCATCATCATCAGCACTCTCACTCCATACTATAGATTCAGGTCATAAAATAGATTTTTCTAGTACCAGGATCATATCCAGATGTGATAATCTCTACCAATGCAAAATCAGAGAAGCCATTGAGATACTTAAAAGGCCAGATTGTATCAATAAGCGAGATGATACGTGCAAACTTCCTCCTATTTGGAAAGATTTCTTTAAAAAACATTCTTAAATTTAACATTTTTGCTATTGGTGGGATTTTTAATGTTTTATTCAAACCAGTGATTGTAGCGCTTCTACAACCGTCTTTCTACCTTTTTATAACTCTGTGGATGGCTTGTGTGACCAAGTCGAAACGTCAGTGTATTGGTATTAAAAGTTTTTAACACGGATGAACCCGCAAAATATGTATTTTATATATTTAACCCGTGCAAATCTTCGTTTTAACATATATATATATATATTTCAATATATGTATATTGTCTATACTAAACTTAATGTAATTATAAGAGACTTGAACTCGAACTTTGAAGCTCCCTACATGTATCCAATCTGTCTTATACAATTGCTGCACATAATCATATATATGTATAAAAGATAAATGATCTCCAATATACATATTTTATGCTGAAGTAGCACTCATCAATTGGTCCAGATCCCCATCTCCCACTCATATATACAATCAGCACTCATTTTATATTATGATAGCAAATCTTTAAACTTTAATGGACAAGCTTCAATCTTCTCCACTCTCCAACTCTTCAGTCATTCATCTTAACATAAACTGAGCACTGACTGTATATTTGTGCGAAAGATGGTGATTTGGACCAATTGATGAGTGCTGTTTCAGCATGAAATATGTATATTGGAGATCATTTATCTTTTACATATGTAGATGGCCATGTGCATCACATATATGATAGATTATATAGATGTATGGAGCTTGAAAGTTTTATGTTAAGTTCTTTATATATATATACTTAATCAATCTATAATTATATATATATATATATATATATATATATATAATTATATATCGGAAGAGTTATAGATATCAAATTACCTATATATATATATATATATATATAGGTAATTTGAACTCAGAGTCTCAAGCACCCTAAAACTATCCACACTATCTCATATCACTGATACACATGACCAGAATGTAGAAAAGATAAATAATCACCAATATACTATTTTGTGCTGATCCAACAGTCATCAGTTGGTCGAGATTATCATCTCCCACACAATTATATAATCAGTGCTCAGTTTATATTAAGATAGCAAATCTTCACTCTTTAATAGTCAGGTCTCAATCTACTCCAACCTCCAACTTTTCAGCCATACATATCATTGAAAATCTGATGATGAAAATCCCAAATCCCATGTTGATGTCAATATTATTGCCACATCCATGTTGACCTCAAGTCACTCTGACCTCTCATGTATCCATTTAAATACATAGAAGAGGGATGAGTGGGATGCAGGTTCAATATGTAAATATTTGAAACACAGGAATTCCTTACACACTTGGAGCAATAACATTGGCATCAAAATGGGATTTGGGCTTTCCATCATCAGATTTTTAATGTATGGATGGCTGAAAAGTTGGAGATTGGCATAGATTGAGACCTGTCTATGAAAGTGTGAAGATTTGCTATTTTAATATAAACTGGGCACTGATTATATATATATATATATATATATATATATATATATATATATATATATATATATGTGTGTGTATGTGTGTGTGTGTTTGTTTGTGTGTGTGGGGGGAGATGATAATCTGAACCAACTGATGAATGCTGGTTCAACATGAAATATGTATATTAGTGATTATTTATATTTTCTACATGTGTGTGGTCATGTGTATCAGTGGTATGAGATAGTGTGGATAATTGTAGGGTGCTTGAAAGTCTGAGCTCAAATCCACTATATTTACAATTAGGCTCCAGAGTGTGTGAGGAATGGTTGTGTTTCAAACATTTACATATTAAGCCTGCATCCCACCCATTCCTCTTTTATGGATTTAAATGGATAAGGTTCTATATGTGAAGGGTCAGAGTGACATGAGGTCAACATGGGCATGGCAATAATATTGGTATCAGCATGGGATTTGGGATTTCCATCATCAGATTTTCAATGGTATGGATGGCTAAAAAGTTGGAGGTTAGAGTAGATTGTGGCCTGTCAATTAAAGTTTGAAGATTTGTTATCTTAATATAAACTGAGCATTAATTGTATATAGGTGTTTGATATGATAATCTGAACCAAATGATGAGTGCTATTGGTTATTTATCTTTTCTACATGTGTATGGTCATGTGTATCAGTGGTATAAGATAGTGTAGATAGTTTTAGAATACTTGAAAGTCTGAGTTCAAATTGCCTATATTTACAATTAGGTCCCAGGTGTGTGAGGAATGCCTGTGTTTCAAATATTTATTTATATATATTAGCCTGAGCGCTATTACTAGTGATTTAACGTAATTGAAAAATTTGAATAAAGTATTAAATTTTTCTGAAGACATTCAATATTTAATATTAGATGACAGAAATAGTCCAATATATAAACACAACTACATCAGCAAAAATATTAAGTTGATTCGTCATTGCTAAAAGATTATATATATATGAATTTAAATTTATTATATATGTGAACAATTTATTACTATTATCTCCACATAAATTTTATTAAACATGTCATAAAGAGTGCTGACATAGATAAATAAATAATATTAATTTTTAATCTTTGTTCTTTTGATTTATTTTTATTATTTTACTTTTTTTTATGTTTAGTATTAATGTTATTTTCCAAAAAAAAAAAAAAGATAAAAAGAAGCTTAAACTTCAGTTTAAATTACTATATTGTTTCATAATAAATTATTTATATCTTTATATATCATTTTAGTATAAAACGAGTAGTTTTATAATAAAGTTTAAATTTTTCAAACTTGACAGTTTATGTCGTATCTGTTGATTTTTTGTAAATGAACAATAATGTTTATATAGTTTTACATATTATTATTATTTTTATATCTGCTTTTCATAAACTATAGGTAAATCATAATTTAAAAATAGGTTACATGTTTAATCAATATCTATGATGTTGCTAAGAAAACAAACTATATTTCTTTTGATCATGCACAACTTAAAAGATGGAATTTGTATTCATATTTGTATAAAAGTTTTTGAAATAAATATTTTATCTATTACCAAGGTGATTGCGTTGAATAAAAAAATTAAATAAAATTCTTTTGTGAATTTAAATTTATATATATATGATAGTTATTCTAAAAAGACCCAGAAAAAGACCACATGTGAGATGGATGGATGAAATAAGAAAGTGTGCAGGGGTGATGTAGAGAAGAGAAGCTAAAAATCATAGGAGATGGATTGAACTTGGAGAGATTTTCATCCTGCAGTGGATTGATAATGGTTGATGATGATGATGATATTCTGATTGTTGAAATAATCCTATTGATGATTAAATTAAAATTATATTACATTAAAAAAAATAATCCTCAAAAAGGTTTTAAAATATATTTAACTGAAAGAGTATCTAATTTCAATAATAAATATATTTAAAATTATAGGCTATTTTATATACCTGTGGTATTAAATATTAAACAAGGCAAAACTCTCTCCATACGGTAGTGCCACCCTGTGCCAACCAGAGTAATCAATGGATGCCAGAAGGCTTGTGCACAAAGTCCTATCTAGTGCCTACTCATCCAATATCCCCAGACTAGTTTCTGTTTCTGGCTTGTGGCTTTCGTCAGTGAGGAGCCTTGGATCTGAGAGCACTGCACCTAGGTATTAGGATCTAATGCAACCCTCCAGCAGCCACCTTTTAATTCTACTTAACTACAAAACCATGAGAATGAAATTGAAAACAAAATAATATTTTCAATCTAAGCTCAATAGCTTATATAGTCATATGGCTCTGAATTCGATTCAGCACCCATACATTTTGGTGTTTTTGGCTCTTTAACAACCATAGCCACCACTATCCTATTAGGCAGGATTGGTGTTAAACCATTAAGAATCACATAATCACCATCTCTTATACTAGCACATAATTGTTATTAAACAAGGCAAAACTCTCTCCATACAGTAGTGCCATCCTGTGTCAACCAAAGATAGGGACTTTATGCACAAGCCTTCTAGCATCCATTGATTACTCTACTTAGCACAGGGTGGCACTACTGTATGGAGAGAGTTTTGCCTTATTTAATAACAATTATGTCCTAGTATAAGAGATGGTGATCATGTGATGCTTAGTGGTATTAAATATTGTATTCCTATAATTATTTCATAATTTACCATTTTAATTCAATATTTAAATTAATGATGTGTATGCATACTCATTGCATGAACATGGTTATTTTAAATAATTATACTTTATACGTTTTTTTTAAGTAATAAGTTTATTAGTACAGTTTTAATATTGGAAATATTACGTAATATTGTTAAATCAATAATTAATCATTACTGAAGAATCATAAGGATAATGAATTGTGATGGAAGTTGGAAAAAAAAAAATATTTATTTGGTAAGTGATTCTATATAATATTTCAATTAAAAATTAGCATTGCGTAAACAAATTGAGTGAAATATAAAATTAGCCTAAGTTCTCTAAGAAAAGAGTATCTCTATCTTTACTAGTTCAGGTGAAGTTTAATTATTTTTAACATCATTTCAAAATAATAGGTAATGTTTTATTTATGTAATTTAAACAAAAATTACCTGTTTGAAAGTTCATTAAATAAATGGCACTCTATAGAAAATTCAACTATTTTATTACCACATCGATCCTATATGAAAAAAAAAATTTTCTACATATTAAATAAATTAACAGCCTTCAATCAAAATATAGTTTGGAAGACTTTCTTTTAGTTAGTTATAATAGAAAAAGAATTCTAAAAATATAAATGCCATTTATTAAAACAAAGATCTGTTAATTTTTAAACTTTTGCTACTCATTATTGTAACAAGTAGAAATTTTTTTACAGTACATTTTAAAATTTTATCCAAAAATTATAAATTCTTATTTAAAATTTTTGCATGGGAGAAGAAATGAAGTGCAAGTTAACTCTATTACAAAAAAAAAAAATCAAGTCAGATGTCACATGACCTAATTTAACAATCTTGTATTTGCGAGCTCTATATATAAGTTAACTCTTATGATGTCGCTTAATATTAAAATGTTTTGAAATAAAAAAAAGCTCTTCATTGCATTTAAAATTTTTAAAAATAATTTTGAGAAATTTATAAAAAAAAAAAATTTCTAAAAGTTGAATTGTTTAATATTTTTATAGTGTTTAGCAGATAATGATATAAGTATTATTCTCTCAACAACAAAAAAAAATTATTGATAATCGCCTTAATTATTAAACTTTAAAAAATTCATATTACAAATTCATTTATTTTCTAAGATATTATCATTTGCCTATTTATATAATTGAATATATAATTTGTATATTTTGTACATGTTTTTACATGTCTATACAAACAAGTCTTTCAGCTATAAATTTATTATTGTTTAAAGTGTAAAAATTGTTAATAAGTTCAAAATGCCAAATATGTAAGCATTGTTAGTACAAATAATTATTTTCAATATTTATTTGCATTATTTTCATGATTGATAACAGTGATAGAAATTTCAAATGTATTTCATTAATTTAAAAGGTATTTTAAAATGATTAGATACTGTATTTTATATATTCAAGCACTTAAGCATTTGAGTCGTTAATAAGTAATGATTATGATTAAACAGCCTCTAAAAATAATTAAAAAAATTTAATCCTTCATGGAAGGATATACTACCTAAATATGTACATTATAGAATGCAAATAATGTGATTTATTACGAGAAAGATTTTATATGAAAGACAATTTTATTAAATTCTTGTGTTATATAAACTAAATTTTTCATTAATCAATATTTATGACAAAGTTAATACTTCAAAAATGGAGTTTTTTAAAAGAATTGACCATATATTGTTATGTGGTTATAAATATGACATTTCCATGAATTAATATTTTAGAAGATTATTAAAATTGAACAACATAACATTTTATTTTTAATAATTAATTTAGAAGATGTGAGAATACTTTATGATGGACTGCAACAAAGACACTATCATCACAAGTATTTTTTCAAGTTTATTTCATGATAATGCTTCTTTATGGAATAATGATATAGGAGAATATAAATATTATATATAGATCTTGCAAATAGGTCTCTTACTGTGATCTTATTTGGGGTATGAGATTATGCAAAATCTAAAAGGTTTTTTTTATCCTTAATGTCTTGTAATTTAAAAATTGCTATTATATAGGCAGATTAATTATGTAGCACATTGCATCATTTAATAAATTTAAAAATCCAGATGGTACTTTGTATCAAGATGTTATAAAGCAAATATATCTTATTCACAGAACAACTATATCCAAAAACATTATTATGATAGTTCAAAACTTAGCTTTCCAAAGAATTATTTAAATAAACTTCTTGTATCAATCCATTTGATATATAGAAATAACGACATTGTGAATTTAGTTGATCTATAAATAACTTTATATTATTATAATTATATATTTAATAAGCTATAAATTATTTTCAAACTTGTTAAAATCATCAGGAAGTAAGTATAGGTTATAAAAATTCTTATTATATGATTAAACTAATCATAAAAGTTAAAAGATGTTTTATTATTAACGAAAATTTAGTAAAGATATAACTATTGAGATATCACATAAATCGACTTTATACATGGAATATGAGTCTTGTTATTTTAAAATACATAAAGTAGCTTAAATAATTCCTAAGTTTATCTTATTATAAGTAAAGAGTGTTAATGGGATCATTTAATGAAACATCTTAGAACACTAGCTGTCATGAAATAAAGTCAACACACTGCAATTTATAAAACAGGAATTGAATAAAATAAATTAAGAATAAAAATGTTTATAAAACAATTATTTAATAACTAATTGATTAATAATAAACAAAACATGACATGATAGTATGAACTTTTAAACATTCATTTCATCAAAAAATATCATTTTATAAAAATTATAATCAGTCAGTTGATTTCTATTCATAAATTATCAATTGATTTCTATTCATAAATTAACTTTTAATTAATTATGTTATTTCTTTAAAATAACTAAGCTTAATTAATATTTTGTTAAGTTTTTAGGAGAGAAAAACATGTTTCCAAAAAATTAAATTTTCTAAAACTATTTCATAATTTTGAGGAAAAAATAAACTGGATTTTAAGAAATATATGTTTCACAATTTCAAAACATTAACTTAATGAAAATATTTAAAATTATCAATTCTTACAAAAAAAAGTTATTATTTTTATATATAAAAAAAACTTTTTTTACTTTAATAAAAAAAAAGTATTTGAACATACTTTTTTATAAAAAAAGATAAAAGATCTAAATATAAAATATTTTAGAAAAAAGTAACGTAAGTAAAAATAGAAACAGGTATTAATTAATTCCTGAAATCTCAAAATGGAAATGATTGTGTTATTAATTATTGAAAAGCAAACTAGCCCTTGGGGATCTTATATAATTAAAAATTCAGATGAAAGATATAGATAAAAATTAAAGATTGTTTCCCACTCTGAAGCAGAATGTCCAATAGAAGCAGAAAACCAGTGCTCAGACCTTAATGAAAATGATTGATTATTCAGTGAATCCGGATGATGTGTATATAAAAAAAAATATTGAAATTAAGGACAGTTCCAGCTTGATTTCATGAGAAGGGTGATAAGATGCACTTGTCACCCTCTTTCACTTATTTCAAATGAAATGACTGTTGAATTGTGAATGATACTGTTGCAGACCCAAATTATATGGGTTTTGCAATAAAATAGTACCAGAATTGATGCAGCTAAGACAACCTCCAGAATAACAGACTTGTCTTCAAATAAAAACTTGTGGGAATTGGCAGCAGGAACTGGAAGCTTTTCTACTGTAAGAGATAAATGAAAAAAATTTTTTAAAAAAATAATTAAGAACTTTCAAGATTTGACAAGCTAAACCTAATTTTTTTAAATGAACTTTAATCTGACTTTTCAAATCAATTATTAATGTTTAATTTTTATACATTTGAGTTTGCTAAAAATCATTTCCATTTATTTATTTTTTTTGTTCCTTTAAGTTTTATATTTTTTTTTGTTAAAATAAACATAATAAATGCTAAATTTAAGGCAGGTGTGAATGGCTGCATAGATTTGTAAAGTTATATTAGTTTAATTAAGGGAGGGTAAATCTTCAGTTATTTGTTTTGTAGTTAAATTGGGTCAATGGATTGGATATATTGGTGTAATTAGTAAATGTAGCATGAGATCTGCTACATGCAGGATCACATGATATGCTGCACTCAGGCAAAATAAGCCTATCTCGCTGACCATTGGAAACAGACAGTATTCCCTGCTCCTTGGATCACCCCTTTTAGCCTATGGAATGGGATAGTAAGTCAGAAAGTGCAGTCCCTTCCTATGGAGTTTTTTTATTGTTCTTCTCACCAGACAGATGTAGTATTCCTGTACTGGATGAGAGTCAATATCTTCTATAACCATGCTATTCAGATGTACATTCCTGACAGTTGGTGTTTGTGCTGTCGTATTCATGCTGCATTGAATACATCGATGTATCAGATGGATTGACATTGGTTTGACTGCAAACTTTTGGCCTAAGGTTAAATAAGGGATAGAATGTTTTCTTTTCAAATGCAATCTATGTAGTTAATTCATACTCGACACTCTTAAAAATATTATCAAATTTATCTGTGCTGATTATTTAAAATTAAAAATATAAATTTAAAAATTAATACCCAACTTAAATAATAAATTTTATTCCTCAATTTTAAATGTTTATATATGTGCATTAATAAATGTTTGTGTGTTAATTACTGACAGTGGCTTCTTTTATTTTTTTATATTGAAAACATTTTTAAATAAGAATTTATATTTTATAAATCTCTGCATCTCACTGAGCTAATGACTTGGGCTGATGCTCAGAATAAAATACATATGTAAAATTTAAAGCTTAACTTATGTATCTGCCTACTATATAAATTTTCTAGGTTCAAGTGCCCTAGTGGCACCCTGTAGTGCAGATACAGTAAGACTCCATTTTATCAGACCATTATATATATATATATATATATTGTACCTAACTGAAGTGTCACTTAGTTCCAAGAGATAATCAAGGCTATCTTAGTTTAACCTTTTGTTTAAAATTTTGGATTTAAAAAAAATAATGATGATAAAAATGGAAATTAAACTAGTTAATTATTAAAATAGGATAATCTAAATATTTTAATAGTGTCAGTTGATTTTATAAGGGATGTTAGGTAATAAGTTAACATAAGCAAATGTAAAAAAAATAATTGTGAATTGATAAATAGTGTTAAAGGTATTCTAAAATAACTACTGTATAATCCATTCTAATGTCTAAAGAATAATAATAAGATATTATTATTAAGTTGGAATAACTTAGAAATAAATTTTAAAAAAATGATATGTAAGTTTTTATTTAAAAAAAATAGGAATATTTGTTATTAGTTTTGTAGTTTAACATTCCAGTTATAAAAGTTATTTAGATTAAATAATCATTAACATTTTATTGTTGTAATTCTAAAAATAATTTTTAAACAATTAATGTAAAGCCAGACGTATGTGAGAATATGTGCATGCATAGACATGGAAACATAAGAATAAAAAAATAATTTAACTCTCATATTGTTTAAAATAAGTAAATAGAGCAAATGTGTGGATAAAATTATTTTTAATGTAATATTTAAGGGTTTAATAAAGGGTATAACTTTAAATTTTATATTTCTTACTATTGTGTTGTATAAAATATAAAAAAACAATTGTTTTAGATATGTAATACTAAAATTTTGACTTTGCAGCTGAAGGTCACATGGTATGAGGAAATTATATTGATTATGTCAGTAGACTGATTCCACAGCTGGTTTGTCAGAATATTAAAATTTAATAAAAAATATTTTTATTGGTTTTTAAATGAATTGTAGGTGGATGAAAAATTGTGAGATAAAACAGAGATTGAGGGACCATCCAGGGGATGATCTTGTTTTGATTTAACTGGTGTTGGATCTTAAAATTTTTGTTAATAAAAGTAATTTTTGTTAAAAAAAAAACTTGATATTTCTAAAGAAATACAAGTATGTTTAAAATATTTAAAATCGTCCTGTAGTGATGGAGGACTAAAAGAAAGGTAATCCATTTTTCTGACAATTTGAATTTCAGTCGAGGCATAGAAATTATAGTAAAAAAAATGTTTAAAGTAAATGAAGTGTCTCACATATTATATAACATTAACTTGTTTAATTTTCTTTACTTGGAAATAAGGTTAAGTAACAGACTATTAATCATTTCCATAGATAAGTGTTTGGTTGTATTAAACTATTTTGAAAATAAAATGCTAATTATTTTTCCTGATAGATTAAAAATATATGTAAAAAAAAAAAGAGAATTTTTTTTTTTAAAGTTAAAAAAAAAACATTATAAAGAAGCTGCTATGTTAGATTACAGTGAAACTATAAAGAATGATTTAAAAAAAAAAAAAAGAAAAAGTTATTACTTATATCTTCACATATATGAAAATGATTTGTTTAGCTAAATGCAAACAGATAATATATACATTTTAAAAGGATAATTCTTATTTACACAGTAAAAAAAAAAGGACATGTATTTGGAAATAAAACTTTAAAGCAATTTGTAAGGATTAATAATGAATTTATAGTATTGAGTACATTATAAATGGTCATACTTGCCAGTATTTAAAAATAACTTTATGACATTAATTATAACATATAAACAGAGAAATGTCTTGAACAGTAAAAAAATTTTCTACTCTCATATTTAAAAGTAAGCAAAGGAAATTAATTTTAAAAATAAATACATCTTGGAATATTATTATGAAAAATACTTAAGAAAAACTATATTTCAAAAGAAGCGTTTTCCCCAAAAGAGGATAAAGAAATTCAAATAGAAAGATATTCTTATTATTATTATATGCAATTTTGAACTTGGGATCCTATAAATAAATTAAAGTGTGTTCAGCTGAAGAATTTATTTTGTTTCATGCCGGCTTAATCTTATTATTTAAGTTTTTTTTTTTTTTTGTAAAATTGTTTAAAAAAAATATTATTAATGGACTATTGAACATTTTCATTTGGAAATGATTGCCATGTATATAAATGTATTAGTTGAAGCTTTGAATTCAAATCGATATCTTAACTTGGATAAATTGTCTACACGTTATGAAATGGAAAAATCGTCACGGAGCGGAAATATGAACTTAAATTAATGTATTATTATTTTTTTATGGTCTGCTTTATTGGTTTAAAAAAAAACCATATAAAATATTTTGCTATTAATTTTTTTTGTAACACTTTTGCATAAATATACAGGTAAACTAGGGTTATAATTTTAAAATGAAATAGGTTTATTTGAATGAGCAAATGTTTTTTGCCATTCTTAAGTAGATTTAGTTTATTTATTAAACATTACACTAGCTAGTTTCTATTTAATAATTTTATTATAGAGATTTAAATATCAGTTTTATTTTCATATAAATGGAATGTTTTACTCAATTTTTATTTTAAATTTACTAAAGAAGTTTATCAGAGAATATCCATTCATTTGCTTTATGAATGTTATATTAAGAATAACTACAAATATTTTATATTTATCGAGAAGTAAATATTCTTGCATTTAATTTACAATTTTAAAAGTCCACTAGTTACTATATTTTAGCATTTAATATTTTGTTATGTGTGCATTGTGCCTTGCCTAAAATTTTATATGCATTTAATTTTAAAGTATTTCTCATAGTAGTCACTTGACAGTGTATTTTGTTGGTTCGAACATTGAATACGTTCTGTATTTTTAAACTTCTTAGGAATTACTTAGGTAATTCAGGTGAAGTATATATCTTGCTATTAGTTAGTATTGTTTAGCCTCAAGAGTTAGGCTTAGTTCATAATTTTTGAATGTGCTTTATGGAGTAGATAAATCCTCCATCCTTATTGTATTGTATTTCCATGATTTGATAGTGCTTGTCCCCAAAAAGAGGGTATTGTATTGTATTTTTCAGTGATAATGATCACATTTATAAGCATTGGAAATCCCATAAGAGGATTGTGCTTTTCTGGTGTGTTCCTGTTCCCAGATGTACTGAAGATGAATTCCAGACATCTTAATTTTGCCTCATAGTTAGGTATTTTGGAAACCACCACATTCTTTTCTAGCTTTGAGGAGCTTAGTATTTTTATATTTTCTGCCTATCATTCATGATGACTTAATGCTAATTCCACCACAGTAGGTGATGTTGCATTTATTTTATATTTGTGATGACAAGATATGCTTGTTTGAGGAAATGTATTTCTTCAGGTAGTTGCAGCTAATTTAAGGCTCATAAGTATATCAATGTTTGAATTGTGTTGCTATGATAGTTTTATCATGCCCAAGCTAACCAACAATAAGTTATATTTATTTTAAAGTGTGTTAAATATGCATATGGTATAAGTGGCAATTCACACATACTAATTTAATATTTTCATCCAGAATTTCGCCACTGGATTTGTAAGTCTGTTACATCATTATCTTTAAAACATTGAGGGAATAATTTTATGTGGACTAAAGTTATTTAAAAAAAAGTATAACTGATCTCTGATGAATGATTGCCCCATACACTTAATTTAGTTTAATTTTAATATTAGCTTCATCTGATTTAAACATATATCTAGCTATGATATTATTTATATCCGTGAAACTAGTGATGATATTTTTCAAAAGTATTGCTGAATATGCTTATTCCAACTTAGCGTTTGTTAGGTTTAGGAGTATAAAATTAAGCTTAGGGTTTTTAATTAATGTAAATCTAGTTCTGTGTGTCGTTCTGATTATTAGATGACACAATAATGGTATAAATTAGTCTAATAAAGAAGAATAGTAGTGTGCTTATTAAGTACATATGATAATTAAAATTTAAGATTTATTTATTTTTTTTAGAAAAATATAGTTATTAAAAGAAAGTAACAGTGAATAACCTTTGTAGGTTATTAAGTGTTTTAGTGTAAGTTAAATAAAACTGTTAAAGAGTCCAAATAATTATATTAAATCTTAGTGCGGTATTGGTATTGTTTGTATTCTACTACATTTGTAAACATGTCTTCTCATTATTAATAAATCAAATTATTATTATTTCAAAAGTTTTGTTTTGTTTGTTTTGCTTTTATATGAGAATATATTATTGTCTTGGGTTCCAAGTTCACAAAATCTTAAAATGTAAAAGTTAATGAATCTTCAATTCAGAAATTTACAAGTATATTCTAAGGTAATTAAATATAGTAAATATTGTCTTAAAAATTTAAAAAAAAAACTATGTTAAAGTAAATGATTCTCATATTGAATCATAAATACAGATAATTGCATTATAGCAGATACCTAATTAAATACTTAGTTAAAAGTTTTTTTTTTTTTTTTAAATTATCAGTATATCTTTCAGACTAAAGATTATACAATATCAGATTAACAATATTAGTATTTCAGAAGAATATTTTAATTAATATTACTTTAGGAGCTGCACATCACCTATCATTATCTTAATTCCGATATATTTAAATAATTCTAATTCATTTGCATTTGAGGTCTTTAGTGGTTGTCTGTGAGTATGGAAAGGCATTAAAAGAACCCTTGCTCTTTTTTCTGCTCAAGTAAGATCTTAGGTAATAGGCCATTATTAGTTAAATTTAAATTGATTCATTAAATTTTGTGAATTAATATTTGTTTTGTTTATTATTTTAAGATTGAACATATTATAATTATTTTATGGTCAGCTAAGATGTCATTTATTTATTAATCACAGTAATTCTTTATCAGTCAATTTAACTTAAATTTTAATTTTACACAATAGTGTTAGTTTTAAAATACCTGAGGTTATTTACTCTTGTTGTTTAGTAAGTATAATTCTGTAAGATAATATTTTAAAACAAAGCATCATAGATCTTATTCAGAGAGTGTATAATCTATTGGTAGGACTAATATGGTAAGCATTGATTAGTGATTTAGATAATCTTTTGTATAGTTTATTGAAATATTAATATGCTGTAGTAGTTATAGTTCATCAGTATTGGATTTGATCTTTATTTGCTTATACATCTCTAGATCATCATCTCTTTTCTTTAAATTTATTGTAACCCCACTGAGCCGAGTCGTTTAGAGTCTCTCATTTATATTTTATTTCATTTCATTTCAATTTTATTCCATTTCTTTTTATGTCATTTCTCATATCTTTCTATCATCTCAGCCATTTAAACATTCGTTAAGAGTTTCTTCTATCATCTCATTTCATTTCTCTTTCCTTTATTCCATATTTTTCTTATATCTCTCTTTCATATCTTTCCATCATCTTATTTCTTTTCCCTCTCCATTACATATATCATTTCTATTACTTTTCCCCATTTCTTTTACTCCTCAATTCTTTTTTTTTCCATCATTTATCCTTACCATTATCATTATCTCCATTTCATTATTAGTATTATATTTCTCTTTCTCTGTCTTTCTCACACCCCTCTCTCATTTCATTATTAGCATTTTTTTTCTTCTCTCTCTTTTCTCTTTCTCATACCCCCATCTCATTCTTGTAGGTTACAATATATATATATATAGTATGTTCACTAGAGGGAGTTTACCAATAGCTCTAGCCAAGCTTTATTTTATAAGTGCCAAAGAGAAAAAATTCAAAATCTCTATCTGAAAATTTTTATCTCCAGACCAATTGGTTTTGAGCTTGTGGCTCACCTCAGTGGAATGCTGGGACTCTAGAAACTAGATCTAAAATGTTAACTCAAAAGTCAGCACTTAAACATATTAAATATGTTATAATTAGTAAAACACGTCATAAATTTCGTAACTTGCTTTTAAGTTTACATTTAAATGTTCATTAGAGAGAGCTTACCACGTGTTTTACTAATTATAACATATTTAATATGTTTATATAATAATGCATGTGTATATACTGTTAGTGAATATCACTTAATATATATAATTTTATTTTAAATCAATACCATGCATATATATATATGTCCACAGATGGCGTTCTACCAAAAACACCGGTCAAGCATATGTTTTGTTTACATAAACGTCAGAGTAGCATTCACTATTTCTAACTATAATTCCACTTTCAGATCATGATTTCAAGCTATTTGCTATCATCAGTGAAAGACAGGAATAAAGAAACTAGATCTAAATACAAACTCTGAGCATTTATGAAACAATTTCTATTCAGCTTGCAAGCGTGAATTTTTTAGACACGTAATGTCTTCAAACTCAGCATAGCAAACCAGATAGCTATATGGGTCTGATCTCAGTTCAGCATCACCACATAGTAGAAGCCTCTGCAATCTATATCATTGCAAGAAAGACCTCAAAGGTACATTTATGATAAACAAAAATGCAAGTTAAAAAACTTGCTAATGCTTGTATTTATGTCCACAGATGGCATTCTACCAAAAACACCGGTCAAGCATATGTTTTGTTTACATAAACGTCAGAGTAGCATTCACTATCTCTAACTATAATTCCACTTTCAGATCATGATTTCAAGCTATTTGCTATCATCAGTAAAAGACAGGAATAAAGAAACTAGATCTAAATACAAACTCTGAGCGTTTATGAAACAATTTCTATTTACGTGTCTAAAAAATTCACGCTTGCAAGCTGAATAGAAATTGTTTCATAAACACTCAGAGTTTGTATTTAGATCTAGTTTCTTTATTCCTGTCTTTCACTGATGATAGCAAATAGCTTGAAATCATGATCTGAAAGTGGAATTATAGTTAGAGATAGTGAATGCTACTCTGACGTTTATGTAAACAAAACAT
>JAQFVV010012745.1:251020-538520 GCA_028023455.1 Epiperipatus broadwayi | reverse complement strand
GATTACATAATGATACTGGGAAAGTCAACATTGAGAAAGGTGTAAGACAAGGTGACTCCATATCTCCAAAACTTTTTACAGCAGTGCTGCAAAAAGTATTTTGTGGATTAAAATGGGAAACTAAAGGAGTGAAAGTAAATGGAGATTATTTAAGTCATTTAGATTTCGCAGATGATGTAGTTGTTTTTGCAAATAATGCTTCCGAGCTGCAGGAAATGTTGCAGGAGTTATCAGATGAAAGTAGGAAAGTAGGACTAAAGATAAATGTTAAAAAGACTAAAGTAATGTTTAATCGATTTGCTCCAAATATGAAAATAAAAATTGATTATGATGAATTAGAAGAAGTTAAGAGTTACAAATACCTTGGTCAGATTATTAATACAGATGGAAACATAATAGAGGAAATTAATCATAGAATTAAACTTGGTTGGAGTGCTTTTGGTAGAAATAACTTGATATTAAAAGGAAATATGCCTATGTGTTTGAAAAGAAAGGTTTTTAACAAATGTGTTTTACCAGTTCTTACTTATGGATCTGAGACTTGGACACTTAATAGAAGATCAATACAGAGACTTCAGACCACTCAAAGAAGTATGGAGAGATGTATGTTGGGAGTAACAAGAAGAGATCGAAAACGCAATGTATGGGTAAGAGAACAAACAGGTGTTACTGACCTCATTGAAAAAATTAAAAGATTGAAGTGGAGTTGGGCTGGACATATTGCTAGAAGAGATGATAATAGATGGACAATTGAAATTTTAAACTGGATTCCAAGAGATTGTAAAAGACCCAGAAGGAGACCACATGTAAGATGGATGGATGAAATAAGAAAATGTGTAGGGTGATGTGGAGAAGAGAAGCTAAAGATCGGAGAAGATGGATTAAACTTGGAGAGACCTTCATCCTGCAGTGGTTGATAATGGTTGATAATGATGATGATGATGATGATGACTCATGTGACCACAAAGATTTGTTATTTATCATGAGTGTAAGGGTAAGCATATTATAGAATTATACATTATCAAAACCTAATTCCACTGTTAATTTTGAAAAAAATTAAAATTCTGACTTATTAAGAAAAGGATACATATGCAATCTATGTTAGCACATTGTAATCAATATTTTTACTATGCAGATATAAATAACAGCATTTATATTAAAATACATTAGCTGTGGTTTTTGTTTCAACAAAAAATTTTATTAGTAATAAATAGTGATTACATTTTGATAATGGATAAGTTAATGAATAAATTGTACAATAATATTATAAAAAGTTCTGATTAACATATGGCTAGAATATGTTAGTTAGTAGTTGTTATACACTTATGTGGTTAGGTATAATGAAGGGTTTGTGTAGAATATGAGAAACTGAGAACTTGATGAATGTTATTAGCTTTTTTTTTTTTTTTTTTTAATAACACGACTATTTTCTTTTTAATATTGTCTATTCTAGAATTCTGGGTAGGTGGGAGTTGACAATCAGGAAAAGGATAGAGCGGTTAGAGACCAGGTGTCGTCAAAGACTTTACTGGAGGCAAGGAGCTGATCACGTTTCTTGATTTTTTTGAGAGTCTGGTAAAACAATGGTATGATTTGTGGCGGGGGTAATTCCATGAGAGTTTTGCATCTCACTATCCATATGGAATAAAGGACAAAGATAGAGAACCTTATTATTGAAAAAGTTCCACTATTAATGGCATTTTCAAGTGAGAAAATCATTTCAGATCTTATGTAAGAATTGATTATGATTATATCTTTCAGTATTTTAAGTCTTGGACAGCGGTGTATAATATGGTCTGTGGTTTCATCTTCACGAGCACATAAACCACATATAGGGTCAATGCTAGTAAAACCTCTTCGGTGATAAAGAAACCAATTTGTGGGAAGCGCATCAAGATTAATTTTAATGATGAAGTCCAGGAATTTGGGTTCAAGGCTCCATCTTTTGAAGTGTGTAATGAGTCTTTGGTTGGTTATTTTTAGGCTGGTTTTAATGGGTTGTTGATTATAGTTGATTAGATTGTATGCTTCCCACAAAGTGATTTTTTGGTTAAGGTTAGAGGACATCGTCGGGTTATAAAGTTGTAGATGATCTATTAGCAATGATATCCATGAACTGGAAAAGGGCGGGGGACGATCAGTTGGTGTAATTTTTTTCATAATGTTGGAGTATCCATAGGAGAGGATCAGATTATGTAGAATATTGTGAGTTTTTTGTAAAATGATTGCCTGTATTGAGTGGAATGACAGTCCATTGAACCTGCGTGGTCATTGGATACCTCGCAAGCTAATGGCAACAGTCCTTCCTCTCCAGAGAAGTTTGGTGCATAATCAGTAAATTTTATTTTGAAACTGTTTAGTGATTTTAATGAATGGAAGACAATATGAGATTTTTGGCATTATGATCATGTTGAGGAGGCTAACCTTTCCATATAATGAAAGGTATACTCTAGAGAGTGAAGTGGTGATACCTTCAGTTGATTGGAGGATTGCATCTTGAATCATTCTTGCCATTGCAGTTGGAGGTTTGAAGATTGGGAAGCCAAGGAGGTATCTTTGTGGTTTAGCAGAAAAGGAAGAGTTGATTTGTTTACCAGACATTATCTTCCAGATGGAAGATTTGTTAAAATTTATTTGTAGGCCAAGTTTCACTGTATTTCTGTTTAAGATGTTCATGAGATGGGGAAGGTATTTAATGGTGGGAAGCACAACCATGATGTCATCTATGTATGCGAATACATTGAAATCTTTATTGAGAGAAGGAAGGAATATTCCAGGGAGGTTTTTTTCTATATCCACCAGAAGAGGGTTGATGTATGCTGTGAAGAAAAGGGCACTGAGCGGAGATCCTTGAGGGATCAACTTGTATGGCTTGAAACCTGGAGTGATCTTGCCATCAAGAGAGAGAAAAATCTCTCTGTTGTTGAGCAGATTGCTGATAATCTGAACAATTGCAGCTGGAATGTCGTATTCCATCAGAATATCCAGAAGGGTGTTGATCTGTACTGAATCGAATGCTGCTGCAACATCCAGTTGGACGGCAATAGGTTTGGATTTACGATGTACTCTGATATGATTGAACAGTGCAGTTATATTGGACATAGCATGCGAGGTTGATGATCCCTTTTTTTCCGTATTGGTTTGGCGAGATATTGCTAAGAATTTGAGGTTGGATTTGGTCCTTAATGACTGACTCTATAATCTTGATAAGCAGTGGGGTCATGGATATTGGTCGGATACTGTTAATGTCGTTTAGTGGTTTTGCTTTTTTAATAAAAGGCACAAGTGCCACAGGGTAAAGATCTGCTATGTTTCTGTAGCCGGAAGCTAGGTGATCTATCATTTTTTTAATAATTGGAACAGTGAATTGACTGAGGTGTTTGAGAAGAAAATTTGGGATGCCGTGAAGGCCAGGATGAATGCTGTCAGGGAGTGATGATATCTTCTTTTTAATTTGGATTTCTGTGATGCCATGTTCGCTGGGGTCTCCAGCATCCAACCAGCTGTTTACTGGAGGGGCTCCATCTTTTTGCATTAATTGGCAGAATTGTTTGCTGATGTGCTGCATCATTGGATAGCCAATGAGATTGGTACCATTAGTATAAATGGATGTGGGAGTGATTTGTTTTTTATTGTAACCCAGTGCCCATCTGAGGTAGTCTCTTGTCCAGCAGTGTTGTTGTGCTAAGAAGCATTTGGCTCTTCTGATGGAAATATATTCTGCAAGGGATTTTTGCTTGATTTTGTAGAGGTTTTTAAGGAAGATAATTTTTTCTGTATTTGTGAAATTTTGCTGTGATGCTTGAAGTTGTATATTAATGTCTGTTAGGTCATTTAGAAGACCATTTGGTACTTTGATTTTCCTGGTCTGGTGATTTAATATGGACTGAAGAATTCCGATGAAGGAAAACCAGCCCTCCTCAGCAGGGAGGGAAAGGATGTTTATTTTCTGGAAATAGATGTATGACTCAGACACTATCAGCTTCGGTCATGTTTGATTGGGTGATCATGCGCATGGTTTTTCCAGGTCCATCTATAGGTGTAGGGATTGAGATAGGCGTGAGTTGTAAGATCAGAGCCATATGATCGGAGAAAGCAACAGGGGTTAAAGCTGCATCAAGGTTGAAATGGAGGTCTGGGGTGTAGTAAACCAGATCAATTAGGGACTTTTTAGTTTTAGTATAGAAAGAGTAGGCTTTGGGTGGGAAGAAGCCCTCTCCACACATTAATCTGCGATTTATTAGATGCAAAAATCTCTTGTTGAAGTCATTGTAGGTGGTGTTAAAGTCTCCGAGAAGAATGGTAGGGGAGGCTCTGCTAGCGTTGATGGCATTTAGGATATGAACTATTTTTAGATATTGAGAGGTGTCTTTGGCTGTATAAATATAAGCTATGATGATCGGATAACCCCAATAATCTATTTCTATAATAATAATATTGGCATCTAGGAATAGAATGTTGAAACTTTTTGGTGGTGCTGATTTGCTAAGAAGAATACCGACTCCACCTGAAGCTGAATGGCCGATGGAAAATCTAGTAAATCCGAGAGAGGAGAGAAGAGATTATTTTATGGTCAGTCTTATAGTGATGTTTGGTTTCGCCCATAAGAAGTATATGTGGGGAGCAGAGTGAGAGCCAGTTTTTAATAGCAAGAACTCTATCGATTGAGTTGATGCCGCGAATGTTTATGCCAGCTATTTTGCAGAACATGATAGATTAATCCAAACCGTCCTCAGCAAAGTGATCCAAGTGAATGTGGGACATCTCTATATTAATGAGGTCTGATGTTGTTAGGCAGTCAGAGACTTGTGATTGAACTTGTAGATGGCTTGGTGATATATTTGTTGGTTGAGGAATCGCATCCATGAAGTCTTCGGTGTCTGATGGAGTAGAGTAATCTGTCTGAGATTCATCGGGAGAATCAATGGTATCTAAGGTTGTAAGATCCATGGTTTTCCTCTTTTTTTCTATGGATTTGTGAAGCTTTGAGTTGGATTTATCGGAGATTTGTTTGTTAGAGGGGGGTGGTGAGTAAAGTACCGGGTGGGAGCTGTCATCATCAGAGCTTGATTTATCTGAGCGAATTGATTTTCTTTTAATTTTCTTAATTGTATTTTGGGTATTTGTTGTGTCAATTTTTTGAGGATTTTGAAGTTGATTAGTGTTGTTTTCCTTTTCCTGTTCTTTTGATAGTAGTGTTATTTTATTGTCATAAGATTTTTGTTCGAATTTTAGACTTGAGACATTCTCTGTTTGCTGTAACAGTTGTGAATCTTCGATCATGCTGACTTTCGGGTTGGGTGTTTGATGGATCTTTTCGTCTGGTAGGTTAATTCTTGCAGGAGTTGAAGAATTGCAGTTAGTTTGTGGTTCACTCTGTTTAGGGTTGTTATCAGTTGTTTTAAGCTGGTTAGGAGTTATATTGGAAGAATTGTTTTGACATTTTTTGAGTGTATTTTCTTCATCGCCTGGGTTTATCTTGTTCTCTTTAGATGGTTTGATCATATTATCTTCTTTTGTAGAAAGAGTTTGACCTAATATTATTTCTTGGGGATTAGTATAAGTTGTTTCGAATGTTTGATCTTGAGTATTATTAGTTTGCGTGATTGGTTTAGGAGCAGTATTTGTTGTTGTTTGGTTCTCTGATTTACTACTATTAGTGTAAAGGTTGACGTTTGTTCTTTCTTGAATATTTTCATTTTGAAATATAGTTTTGGATGTGGAAGGTTTTGTTGGAGGATTTATTTGAATCTGAATATCTGGGTTTGTGAGGTTGCTGTTTGAATTAGTCCTATGTGATGATTGTCTATTTAAGGACTTGTTAATAGGTCTACCAGGACATTTGTGAAATTTATTCATTTTAATACCACAGTGTGTGCATATTCTTGCTGCACAGTCTTTAATGAGGTGTGTTCTTTGAAGGCAGAAGAAACATTGTGGTTGTACTCCTCTGAATGTCAAAACCATAGGAGAGCCTCTTGCTGTAATAATAGTGGGTATGTCAGTGGGTATAATGTTTTTCTTTAATGTAAGTGTGAAGGTAACTGTATTGGACAGGATTTGATCTTCGAAGTGAGGATTTAATAGGTGTTTAAATTTGCTAACTGAACCATAATTAATAAGGATGTCTTGTATTTCTTGTTCATTTAAGTGGGCAAGGCAGTTTTGAATTCTGCCAGATAGTGTAACTGGACGGTTCATATCTATGGAGCATAGTATATAATTTCCTAAAGATTTGTAGTTATTTTTAAAATTCATTCGGTCTGCCCACGTTTTAAACTCTACGATCACATAGCGGTCATTGGGATGATTAAGGATCATGTGAATGCCTCTGCCTAATTGCTTTTGATTGATTAGACTGTAGAGTTGTTCTACAGGGAATTTATATAAAGCACATTGATGATTTGTTATGGCTAAGATTAAAGACTTATCGCTGTAATAGTTTGCAAACGATTTATATAGAGAGTTGGGTATCGTTTTGTTGAACTCATTGTTTATTTCTAGGAACATATCATCGTTAATATTGTTTATATTAAAAGAGACATTTTCCTGCGTGTTTGATTCTTTTTCTATGTCTAATTCTGTGAGATTCAAATATAATTCATTGAGATTATCGGCCTTAATATTTTCAGAGATGCTCTCAGAATTTTTTGACCTTACGATATTTGCGTACGTAGTGGGATTTTCCAATATTGATATTGAGGTAATTGGTTTAGCTTGCACGTTAGCTGATGTAGCAATGGATTGTTCTGAGCTAAAATCTTTGATTGTTTTAGAATGAAATTTATCAGTTTTATAATTAATTTCTTCTTTTTTATTTTTAAATTTACTGTTGACAAACGGTACTGACACAGTACTGGTTTTGTCGACCTCTGGTGGAAAATGTTTTACTTTAAAAATTTCGTCGGTATCATTTTGTTGGTAATTTTGTTTATTTCCAGATATAGTTTTAATTGAATTGTTGGGCAAAGGAAATTGCTCATTATAATCTTCTGTGGTTGAGTAAAGGCTTCGGAGAGGTAATGATTGGTTTTCGCTTGTATCAATAGTTTCGCTTGACGAGATATTTATTCTATTGTTTGTATTAGGGGTAAGTTGAATATTTTCTAAACTTTTGTTGATATTTGCAATGGAATTTTCTTTTGATTTACTCATTTGTGGGTTTTTATTTGTTGTAACGGGTGGTTTAGATGCATTTAGATTAGATCTAAGGCTATACAATTTACGGCCGATGACCGCATTGTTGGGTTGAATGCTGAGATCGGGGCTTACTTTATTTTTAGTTTTATCGGTTATATTATCACTTTCCATCATATAAAATGATTAAAAAGTTGACTTACCTTGAATAACAGACGTAAAGGTAAAGGGACAGTCGTCCCGTCTTCCTAAAACTGTAAAACACTAAGGGACGCTTTTTAAGACTAGTTACGAAGATGGCTGCCAAAAGCGGAAGTCCAGCTGTGGTCTTTGTTATGGCATAAGATGTCATGTTTTTTTTTTACACTGGTGGCGATTTACTTGAAATGATCTAGAAATTTTTAGAATAATATAGTATGTTAAGGCTATTTAAATAAAAATTAAATGCATGAATTTTCTTTAATTTATTTGCCTTGCATTTTCATCATTCAAAATTTATTATTAAATGTATAATGCAGGAAATCATCTTTCTTCTTAACTTTATTTTTATACTGAAAATACATTTAGGATAATAACAGTTTTGATTTGATTGAAGTTTAAACTTGCTCAATGGAATATATTAGTTAACACATATATAGTATATAATTTAAAATTTATTATTAATAATATATGATCAATTTTTTTATGCTGAATAAAATGTACAATTTTTTTGAAACTATAATTTTTCAAGTTTGTCATCATGTTGGCATTTTCTTGGATATGTCTGAAACAAATTATGAGATTGTGATTCAAAATCTAGCAAGCAAATATTATTATTAACTTAGATTTAATAACTTTCTATTATATAAAGTTGCTTCTTAATTGCATAATTCATGAAACTATTTTCTTCTTTCTCATCCCTCATTTATCTTTTTACTGGAAATCATTTAGACTTATGATGTAACAGGTTTAATTTGGAGACATTTTAATTCAAAATTTCAAGTGAATATTTTAGCTAAAGTATTATACAATTTTAAATTAATTATTAATAATATAGTATATGACTATTTTTTAAATTTATGCTGAATGAACATTGTGATTTAAAACTAAGAAAATATTATAAAATAAATATTTTACACACATTTGTTAACATTTATGATATAAAGTTGATTATTAATTGCATAATGCACAAAATCATTTTTTTTTCAAAATAACTTTCAATTAAGGTAGCCAAATTTTGAAATTATGATGATCATATTTTTTTCCACAAGCAAATTGTCATTAATAAGAATTTCAACCCATAAAAGTAAATATATAGTTTTTAAGCTAATGCTCACATTTTAAATTATAATATTAATATACTTGCTTGTTGTACATTATTAAAATAGGCTTTTGAGCATTTATTTTACTGTATAAGACACATTTTTTATACTTTTATAGTTATTAACCGTTACTTTAGATATGTCATTAAAGGATGTCTTGCAATAACACTGGATAAAAATTAACTAAAATACTGGACATTAATTGTATTTTAATTTAATAATCAAAATATTGTGTACTATTGTGTGTTGTACCATATATAGTGAATAAATTCTGTACTGTGCATTTTAGCATGCATGTCACCATTTTGCTTTTGGATGACATAAAGTCACTTTCCTATGATGTCATCAATCTTACAAAATGGCTGCCATTTTCAAGATGGTGTTTTTTAAAAAAATGTTGATTTTTTTTTTCAATTTTTATAGTAATAAATCAAAATAAGGCAACAAATTGATGATTGCTATGGTGAATCTTTCCATAAAGGTCCAGCATTAAGGGATTATAGATGTATTTATAACTTTATTTTTATATATATCTGATAATTCAAATATTCATAAAAAATAATATTTAAATACTCAAAATTATGTTACAATTTTAATGTTTTTTGTTACAAATCTCTACATGTCAAGTAAATTTACACACACATATCACATGTGTGTGCATACACAAATAACAATAATTTATTTTGAAAATAAACTAATTTTATTATTTTTAAAAATTGTTTTTAAAATATGCTTTCATTTATTAAACAAAGAAAAAAATCGTAAAAAAAGGAAAAAAATATTATAAATCTTTTGAAGTGTCTTAAGCTTTCTAAATTATTTATTTCATTTACTATATAATGATTACTACTATATCAATATTTCCATACACTATTTTGTGAACTATTAATTATATATCTAATAATTGTGTGTGTGTTTATTAAATATAAAATATTTATACTAATTTTTTAATCTTTATATGTAAAAAATCTGAGGTTTATGTGTTTCCATGCAATTTTTGATTGTGCATGTATGGAGAGGAGTATGCAATAGTAACTGGCTTAACCATAATGACATCTTTAGTTTACTTAAGCATCAATAAATATTTTTAGACTTTTATCTGATGACCTAATGCCTTTATAATATTATATGATCTAAGAATACCATAGGTATATAGTGCAGTAAACAGATATTATAAATATTTATAATTTTATCATCATAATCTAACTAGACAACTAAAGCCCTTTTTTCATTTTATTCCAATTATTGAAATCAGTAATTTTATTGTCATTTTGGATAAACATTCTTCATCATAAGACCACCACTTCTAGTTAAACATATTTTTATCTCTGATATTCCCTTAAAATATGTTCAGGTATATATTAAATAGTGCACCAAATTCTGCATCTATTGTTATATTTAATCTTTATCTCATCATTGATAATTGATTAAATTATCACTTATTATAATATGTAAAATTGATCATATATATATATTCTTATATGGCCAATTACCCATATTACATCATTTATATGTGAAAGTTTAGCTATTGTTGCAGTGTTTTAATATTTTACATATTAACGCATTTATAAGTAAATAAGCACATTTTTAATATCTTATCACTTGATAAATATGACAAATTTAGTTTTTTAAACCTTTATTATAAATATAAAGTATTCTGTTTAAAATTTACTTCCTTGCAATAATTAAAAATTCAAAACATGAAATCAAATACATGTTTCCATAGATGCATATACAATTATAAATGAAATAATATAATATCAAAAATTCTGACTTTGGGCAGTATTAATTTTATATCAAAATACATGTTAAAATTTATAAATCGTGGAATCTGACTTGACATTTACGTCCACTATATTTGAACTTAAACGGGTTTCAATTGAAAAAAAGTTAAGCCATTAACTGAAAGTACTTCAGTGTTTTATTATTGGTATTTATAAAATATATTGTCACAGTTATAATTCATTATTTTATTACAATAATCATTCCATAACGAAGATTTCATTTTATTTATATATATATAACATATTTTGCGAGTTCATCCGTGTTAAAAATTTTTAATATTAATATTCTGACGTTTCATCCGAATATTAATATTAAAATTTTTTAATACGGATGAACCCGCAAAATATGTATTTTATATATAGAACCCGTGAAAATCTTCGTTTCAACATATATATATATATACATTGCGCATATGATTTTATCACATTTATTTTTTACTTGTGAAATTATGTATGAAGTTTTAAAACTTTATTATGTACAGAAATATTTAATATATGTAATTACATTTTGATAATCTGCCATACTAATAATTATAATGTATAAAATACTAAAACGGTGTTTAAATATAAAATTTAGTACTACTTAATAATTAAAAAATAATAATAATAATTAATTAAATTTAATAACACTTACTGTAGCAAATATACTTTCATCGCTTTCAATATCTGGATTTAAAATTAAAGTAGACACATAATGCATTCCACTATATAATGATTATAACCACCCCACTCCATCCATGTTAGAGGATACATAGATGTAAGTTCTAAAGTACCTACGTCTCATAAATTTGCAGAACTAAAAACACTTTATAGTGCAATAATATTTATGTCAATATGAATCTATAGAACTGAGAACATTCAATATTATATGGCTGACGTAATAAAAGTTGACTATTACAAAATACACTTACTTAGATATATTGAGCAATTCAAAATCAAAATAATTGATAAAATGGATGGTCATAAAAATAATAAAAGTGAGGTTGCTCTATCAAATTTAACACATACGAGTAATAAAATAGCACAAATATGCTCAGACAAATTTAATGTCAGATTCTGAACCCCCATAAATTTAAACCAGCTTATTAACAACATACAGGATAAAATTTTAACATTGGACTGACCCAAGGTGGTCTATGTTGTAAACTACAGCCAAAAAGACTGCCCATGGAAAGACCAGTGAAAATCTTAGAACTAGAACGACTTAACATTTATTAATATATAAAAAATCTAAGATTAAGTTCAAAGCCATTAATTCATTCATTTTTTTGTAATCATAAAAGAGAGCATGGCCATAATTGTGATCCGACTGCTGCGTTAAAGTTATGTGTGAAGAAAGAAACAATCGCAAATGTAAAAATAACAGAGGCATGGTTCATTACACAAAATTAATATGTAATGAGCCAAAAATCAAATAGCATTCAAATCAGCAAAAAAATAATATTCTCAGCAAACTAACTATGAATATGATGCGAAAGCATTGAAAATATACTTGGTATAATAAATGTTACTAAATTTTATATTTAAACTCTGTTTTAGTATTATATATATATGTTTGAGAAAAAGATAAAAAAAACCACCATCGTTTTTATCCATTGTTATAAATAAGTCATTTTGTCAATTTATATTCTACCTTGAACATTCTAATAATCATTTCTTTTGATCACGTTTTATAATTGAAAGATATGTATAATAATTAATGATAAAATCTTTCGCTTTTAAATTATAGATAAAAAATGACAGATAATTAATTATGGATAGTGACAGATTAATATTCAGAAAATCTTGATGATTTTAAATTTTATTAGTTTAATCTGTAATTGACAGTTATTCAATTTATAGTTTGTTTATACATATATTATACATTGTGTGTGTATAATATTAATAAAGTACTTGATTTTATATTTATCAGTGCTTATATATGTTATAACCATAACCTAATTTTAAATAATACCTTGGACAAAATTTTAAATTTATTTTAGAGTAGCTTACGGTTTATCTAGCTAAATTCGATCTGTTCCCAGGCAGCCAGACCATTTTTAATCTAGTCAGACATCTAACTATTTTTAACTGAAAAACAAACATAAAGGGAACTTTTACAAATTTTACAATAGCAATTGACTAAGATCTTCTCTTGTACTTTTCCTCTTTAAAAGGAAATTGCAAAAACTTTTACAGCATTGACATTTTTTTTGTACCATTTATCTATATATTAAAAGAAAAGATTCAACTACTCAAAACAAAATATAAAATATTACATATTATACTTTTCAAGCTTTTACTATTGAAAAGTCAAAAAAAAAAATACAAAATAAGATATCAAGATTTTAGAGTCGCTTGCAAGTAAGTCATCTTTTCTAGGCCTAGTTATTAGAGTAAGATCCGTAATTTTTATCTGGCTAATTAGGAAGGATTACTGTGGAATTGTGATGATAATATAACTGAATAAAGAGTATGTAATATAACCTGAAAGATGCTTTTTATAATTTCTGTATTTCACTTATAATACATACTTTATTATCACAAAAAACATATATGATGAAATAAATTGCAGATATACTTTCTAACGTGTATTATGTTACAACATCAAACTCAGTTTCTAACCAAGCAATCATGAAAATTCGATTGATAATTTTATTATATGATGCTTAAAAATTAATTTTTCGTAGACGATGCAACAACCACTACAAAATTATAGCAAATTTAAGTATTAATGTAATGGAATCATTAAAATTTGTGACTGGCTCTTGATAGTTAGTTACTAAAATATATTTTATTAAAAGAATGGCCAAGCACATAATCTATTACTGGTGATTATCAATATCATTATTTTCATTACTAATCTTGTTTATTTTATGAACCAAATTTCTTTCTATCTAAATACTAATATATTTATATTATTCTATTATTCTATTGTGTTTATAATATATTTTATGATTATTTACAAGATCTTTTTACAATTATTTTTATACGACTCTCAACCATCCATGCTATCTCATACCGCTGATACACTTGATCACACACATGTCGAAAAGACATGTGTGTGATCAAGGGTATCAGCGGTATGAGATAGCATGGATGATGGTTGAGGGTCGTGTGGAAGTCCGAGTTCAAACCCCCTAGATATTACATATATAAGTGCAGGTATAAAATAGCCTGTACTGCAGAAAAAAATTTATATTTCAAATTATTTTTATATAATTATGAGTATGAAGATAATTTTTATACTATAAAAAAGGAAAAAAAAATTGTATTGAAATTGGTAAATACTAGATTTTTTCATTTGTATCTTGTAAGAGATTTTTAATTTATTTTAAAATTAGGTGATGTTTCTGACAATTATTGTTATGATATATAAATATAAAATTCACTCAAACAATAATTAATCACATCTATATGCACTAAATGAACTTATCTTCTGTAAATTTACTGGTTAGGATTTATTTACCTGTAAATTAATTGGATATTAGTACATAAATAGAATGTCTATTTAACTCTTCAATTCTAATATATATATATATATATATATATATATATATATATATATATATAATTACAACCTTTAAATGTCTGTATTTTTAAATTATATAATAATAATTCAAACAAATATATTTAACACAGTATTCAAAATTAAATAATATATTCTTTACCAGAAGTACTTTCAATTGTATCACTGACAATCTTTATCAACTGTTAATACAAACGTACAAAAAATAAAAACTTGCATTACCCATCATTCAATCTATTCAAATTTCCCACAATTCTGTTGTCTTTATATTAGCCAATTGTTTATGATAATATCTAGGAATAGAGATGGTTTAATAAATAAACAATCAGCTAATATAAAGACAACAGAATTGTGGGAAATTTGAATAGATTGAATGATGGGTAATGCAAGTTTTTATTTTTTGTACGTTTGTATTAACAGTTGATAAAGATTGTCAGTGAAACAATTGAAAGTACTTCTGGTAAAGAATATATTATTTAATTTTGAATACTGTGTTATATATATATATATATATATATATATATATATATATATATATATATATATATATTGAATCGGATTGATCTTCATTTCAAGGATTTTACTGCCAAAATTAAAAACTTAAGGTGTGTTAAATCTTATCTAATGTTAAATTTTTTTTTATTATTATTTAAAACACATATGCATTTATATTTATTTTGATCATTTTCATGTTTCTAAAATTGATTTTAAGACAGTTTACTTTCACTACTTTGTTTATAAAATTGATTTTAAAATAGTTTACTTTCTCGGCCTGTTTTAATCAATTTGATTAAAAACAGGCAAGCTTGCTAATTATGTATTCCTGTTGTTTTTATTTTTAATCATTTTTAAAATTAATTCTAAAAAAAAAAGTGGAGGTTTAATTGTGTTGTTGTTTTTGTTTCAATAATCCCTGGATGGAATACTTAAATTGGAATGAGCGGGAAATTAATATTTGCCCTGACTGAGTTATAGAATTTGTCAATCAGGAATGTTTTTCATGGGAAATGTAGCAAGGTAACTAGAGCCCGCCAGAAAGGAGGTAGTGGCTATTATTCTAGAGATTAAGAGAAGGTTTCTTGTTAGGAGAGGAGCAAGAAGCTGTTTTTAAAATGCTTAGTCCAACTTTTTATTAATCACAGGTTGAACATTTAAGATATCTTTGAAATTTGCTTTCATGATGTCAACAAACGCTGCTATTCACATTGAAAATCTTAAGATGCAGTGCTAATTCAAATAAGAATGAGCCTCAGGCTCCAGGATGTTCTTCAATCATGCCATAAAACTCTGACATAGCCGAATTCCCAATTTGCCTCGACTCTTGCCTTTGTCATTAAGAGAAATTGTCTAAAAGATGAACTATTATCAAAAGTGCGCACTCATCATGAAATCACTAGAACTCTGCCTTATCATAAGCTAAACTTTTTCTTATTCTAGCCAGGGTAAATAAATTGCATTTAATTAAATCTCCACTCAATCTAATGATAAGTATGTTTTAAAATGGTATTAATTATTTTTAATTATTTATTATCTGTATGTACTTTTTTTAGTATTTAAAGTGTGTCTTGGAATCTTAGTTTTAAGATTCCAATGTTGTTTGCAATTTTCGTTTATCAGGGGGTGCATTAGGTGATTGTATTTTATATGTTTAATATATACTTGATTATTTTGTTAACTATTACAAAACGCATTGGCAGTTTTCATAGTCTTTATTTATTCACCTGCCCTTAGTTGTAAAATAAAGAATCTTTAAGCATGTTTTGTTTGCGCTTTTAGTGCAAACAACAAAATCTTTGCTGGCTATTTGTCAAGTTATTCTTCAGGTGGTCTGAAAGTAGTCATTTCTTTCTGGATTATGTAAGATTGCAATCAAATATCTTATGCTATCCTATATGTGAGATCAACCACATTTACTTTGAATGTAGTATTACGTGCAGCAGTTCTGCGGCATTTTAACGACAGTAGTTAGAATTCTACTGCTCGAACATCCGTGCTGGTTTAGTTGATTTCTGGTGGGACAGTAACTGTTTTATTATCTCTGATTCAGGAAGCTAGAGTTCTTGTTTGTTTTTGTAATTTTACAACTGGCCAGCAGGAAAATATTATCCTAACCATTTCTTATATTTTAGGTGAGAGAATTTTTCTGCCAAAATGTTTAATGCCTTCATGCTTGTCATACCCTTGTGCACTTTCTGGTAAATATGTGTATGTTAATATAAGCCACTTTTGTATTTGTGGCTAGATGTCTTTACTCTATTGTCCAACTTTTAATAAAATTAATAAATTGTTTAAAGTTATTTGGCTGACATTTGTCTTTGTGCTTTTATTCTCAACTGTCTAAACAATATTTAAGATATCTTGTTTCTCCCTGAGTTTAGTCCGGCACATTCAGGATCGTATATCCTGTCCACCCTTAAAATAAATGTCTAGCTCTGATTTTCGCACTAGTGGCGCCCCAGTGATCAATACATGTGAATCTCATAAAGCTTTCTCCTGTTACAATATATATATATATATATATATATATATATGTGTGTGTGTGTGTGTGTGTGTCTGGATGTTTTGTGTTGATGGTATTCTAATAGTAATTATGTGTTGGGTATTTTTTCACTCTCTAATATTAAATATTTAATGTCCTACTTTTTAAAAATTTTCCAAATACATTCACTTTTCTAGGAATAGCATGGAAGTTAGCATAAAACAAATGTTTTAAATGGTATTATTCTCCTCTCTTCTTCAAGTGTTGCTGACCTGACTAGTGGAAGAAACAAGCATGGGAATTAAACCTGGAATTTTAGATTCATTATTATTGAATTTAAAATAATTTGCTAGTTAATTGAAATATTCTGTTAAAGACAATAAATAATCAGTAGAAATTTTATATACTTATCTATGTGAGTCCTCCTGATTTCTTCACTTCTTTTAAGAGTAAAGTTAATTAGTATCTATCAGACACTAGATTGACTAATGGACTTTTTTTTGCCATTGTCATGTGAACAGATTTTTTTGAATTTTTTTCTAGGTACTTTTTCTGTTTATCCAACATTTTTATATTTTCCCAATTGAACATATATTTATTAGTACTTACAAGGTCTGCTACTTTAATGTCTAATCATAAGTTTGTCCTCTTTTAAATGAAGGGATTGGTCTCACAACATTCTTTCACAGTTTAAAAAAATAAATTTTTCTATAGACATCTAATATTTAATATTAGATAATGCAAATAGTATATAATATATATATATATATATATATATATGTGTGTGTGTAAATTAATAGTTCTGAGTTTGTTGCACTGCACCAAAAGTGCATTAAGCTATAATACTTGAAATTAAATTAAATAATTACATTTTGTCTTCTGAATGCAAATAGAGATATCTATGTACAATTTTATTATATATAATAATAACAAATAAATCACACAATATAAAATAAAATATCATTCTATAACAGCAATAATTATATATATATATATATATAAATAATACAAAAAAGCTTTTTTCAACAAATATTTTTTTTTGCCCTTATCAATGTGACTGAAAGTATTTTAAAGCTTCAATTTACATTTCATACATGTAAAATGGTGCTTTAAAATGGTTTCCATCTCATTGATAAGGGAAAAAATGCTGAAAAAAGCTTTTTTGTATTATTTTATAGTATATATACCATTATTGTTATTACATAATAATATTTTATTTTATACTGTGAGATTTACTCAAATATATATAAAAAATAATATATTGGATTAAATTTCTCCCATTTTTGATGATTTAATAATAACAAAGAATTACTGAACTTATATATATATATATATATATATATATATATATATATATATATATATATATATATATATATATAATCATGAGAATTTTTATTTTATTTTTTTAAGCCTAATGCTTTCCATATGTTTTTTTATTGTAAAAATTTTTAACTTAATAGGTTTAAATGCCTTTAATCTTAATACTTCATCCTACATTTTTTTTTGTTTTTAAAAAGAATGTTTTGTACTTCACAAATATTTTTTTTCAAATATTTGTGTTTTCTAATATGGCTTACACATTTTATGAGTTATAGTCTCTTTCTTTCTATAAAGTTTATATTATTACTTTTTGGAAGCAACCACTTTTGTCTTTTTTTTCTAATTATTTATTTTTAATTCAAAAAATAGAACTGTATTATTTTGTAAATCTGTATTCATAATTAATCCTAAATTGAATGTTTTGACATGTATGTGCAATTCATTTACTATATTACATTTCAAAGCAACTTTATATTAATAATATTAATTTTATAAAAAAATGAATTGATACATACATTAAAAAGAAATATTTGTTTAATAGTCTTTTTTTCAATACTTTTTTTCATAATCACCAATTATAACAAATAAAATTTAATTATGAAAATATCTCTCATGATAAACATTTTGTGCTGCTATTATCTAGCTTAACAGGAAAATTTTAAAAGTATATGCTTGATATAATAGTAGCCTAATGTTTTTTTGAAAGTTCAAGATTTTGAGTTTTACAGAAATATGTTTTATCAGAATCTGTCATTTTTGTCAAGAGTGATTTAATTCCAGATTTTAAGGAATGTTTTTTTAAGTGGCTTGCTTTTGAATATGTGATTGGACTTTGTATATAGATTAAAAATCTTCTATATCATTATTGGTCATATGGCAAGGTTAATTGTCAAATAACAAATAATTATACTTTCAAATTATTTTTTTTTCATTTTAATTAATGCATTCCACATTTTAATCTCACCATATCGCATTTCACAAACAATCTCAATTGAGTTAGAAGTATCAAAAACTGAATCTCTACATCTGTATTGACGTTCAATATATTATTTTGTTTAAAAACTATTATTTCATATTAAATATAATAAGTTATCACAGTCATATTTTTAATTATAACTTAATTGATGGTGATATTAGAATTCTCTCACATTTTAGCACAATGGAAGTAAAACAACTTCTAATACTTTTTTGATTGTAGTTTTATTATTTCTCATCCTAATATCAATCCATAAACTAATTTTAAAATTTGAAATTATTTACAAAAGAAAACGAATAAAATAAAAAGCAATAAATTAGGAAGCAAATCAAAGAAAAATGCAAAAGTAATATGGAATCGCTAACAATAATAGTAAAAAATTCATTACCACATGTTGAAAAAAAATTGTAGAAGATTCTACAATATAAAGTTAGTAAGATTTTCTTTTTCAAGTTATCATTTATTAAAGAAATCATTGATTATTAACGATAAAACTTAATAAGCAGTAAGCGTCATCGACTTTTTAAGGTTACATTGTTTAGATACTAGCTATATATTTAATCAATTCTAAAAAACGTAAACAAAATATAAAGTAAAACCAAGAGTATGTTTTCATTGCAAATTTGTATAATAAATTGGCAATAAAAACATACTTTTGACAGTTGCTTTTTATTTATTTTTTTGAAAGAAAATACTAAATTTTACTCTTGTTATAGTAAATGGATTAGATTATAAATTAGAAAAACTAGATTCAACGATCTGGTTTTTTTATACTTTTGCATATATATGTGCGTATGCTGGACAAGCGGGATATTTTCTCTTCTTTCTACTTTATTACTTAACTTAATTATGCACTCAGCTAAATAATTAATACCAGATAATAAAGGATAAATTCCACTATGTCAAGCATATGTACGCACGTACCTACGCAAAAGTATTGCATGTGTAGTGAAGAGAAAATTAAAATCAGTTTTTTAGTTTTTTCATTTTATATTGTGAGTTTTAGTCATGAAAAGCCGTCACTGCTATTATTAATCACAAACAAACACATTTTTGATTTTATATACATAAAAAATTAAATATCTTTTTTTAAAAAACGTAACCTGCTGTGATATAAAGATCCTCTTAGATCAATTCATAGACAAACATTAAAGTAAAAGCAGTACTCACTAGACTTGCTAATTTCTCTACAGTAAGGGAGTTTAAATATGTTTTTATCCTTGGTTTACTTGGTACATAATAATAATAATTAAGTATCAATTTACTTCTTTTTATTGGATGAGTTGCTAAATTAGCTATGGATTAGTTATTTTTAAAAAAAAACTCTTAAATCTGTTGAAAAAAAATCAAATTTATTCAGCCTGAATTCGAGCTCAGATTGGACAAATGAAAAGCAGATTCATTACTGTTGTGCCATGAGATTATTATTTTGTTTTTTTTTTTACAGATATATAAACCATATCATTACTTACTCATTAAATCCAAGCCATATTACGATTGTAAAACTTATTTTTTAAATTCTGTGGAGATTCTCTTATCTTTACTAAATAAACTTTGTAAATGAGGTATCATTTCCTAAATGGATTCTTGGAAATTTGCTGCAGTATTTATATTTTCTTTGTTTAAATTTGAGTTTTTGATATATTATTATATCTTGAATCAGCAGCTTGATTTAAATTTGATATATTTAAATTAAATAAACCGGTAGAGTCAATAGCTTTTTATTTATCATAAAATAATATCGTAAGTAAAGTTACTTTTAAGTAATAAATTATTATATTGCAAATATTTAAAAAAAATCTCACTAAGTGTAAATAAAATCATTTAATGATAAAAATAAATAGAACAAAAATAACTGTTAAATAAATCATTGTACATTAAAATATATAGAATTTTTGTTTGTGATTTTATTTCATGAAGAATGTTTTTCAGAATTTTGATTGAATAAAAATGTATTGCTATATTCATTACATCTAGAAATAGTATCCAGAAATATTGTAACTACATATTTTTTATCCACTGCAGGATGAAGGTCTCTCCAAGTTTAATCCATCTTCTCCGATCTTTAGCTTCCCTTTTCCACAACACCCCTGCACATTTTCTTATTTCATCCATCCATCTCACATGTGGTCTCTTTCTGGGTCTTTTGCAATCTCTTGGAATCCAGTTTAAAATTTCAATTGTCCATCTATTATCATTTCTTCTAGCAATATGTCCAGCCCAACTCCATTTCAATCTTTTACTTTTTTCAATAAGGTCAGTAACACCTGTTTGTTGTCTTACCCATACATTGCGTTTTCGATCTCTCCTTGTTACTCCCAACATACATCTCTCCATACTCTTTTGAGTGGTCTGAAGTCTCTGTATTGCTCTTCTATTAAGTGTCCAAGTCTCAGATCCATAAGTAAGAACTGGTAAAACACATTTGTTAAAAACCATTCTTTTCAAACACATAGGAATATTTCCTTTTAGTATCAAGTTATTTCTACCAAAAGCACTCCAACCAAGTTTAATTCTATGATTAATTTCCTCCATTATGTTTCCATCTGTATTAATAATCTGACCTAGGTATTTGTAACTGTTAACTTCTTCTAATTCTTCATAATCAATCTTTATTTTCATATTTTGAGCAAATAAATTAAACATTACTTTAGTCTTTTTAACATTTATCTTTAGTCCTACTTTTCTACTTTCATCTGCTTACTCCTGCAACATTTCCTGCAGCTCTGAAGCATTATTTGCAAAAACAACTACATCATCTGCAAAATCTAAATGACTTAAATACTCTCCATTTACTTTCATTCCTTTAGTTTCCCATTTTAATCCACAAAATACTTCTTGCAGCACTGCTGTAAAAAGTTTTGGAGATATGGAGTCACCTTGCCTTACACCTTTCTCAATGTTGATTTTTCCAGTATCATTATGTAATCTAATTGTTGCTGTTGCATTTTTATAAATATTCTTTAAAATATGACAATATCCTGGATCTATACCTTGATAATCCAATGCTTTAATCACTGAAGAAAAGTGTATAGAATCGAATGCCTTTTCATAATCTACAAATCCAAAACATAATGACAACTCGTATTCATTTGTCCTTTCTATGACTTCTCTCAATACCTGGATATGATCTATTGTACTAAAACCACTTTTAAATCCAGCTTGTTCTCTTGCTTGGTGGAAATCCAAAGTTCTCTGTAGACATGTTGTAATTATCTTGGTAAAAATTTTATATAAAACTGATAAAAGGCTGATAGGTCTGTAATTTCTAATATCTTCTTTATCACCTTTTTTAAATATTAATATTATTACTGCATTCTTCCAATCTTCCGGTACATCTTTATCATTTAGACATTTGGTATATAACTTTGCTGAAATTGTTTCTATTTCTTCACCTCCTTCTTTTAATATATAAATTATAATTCCATCATTTCCTGGAGCCTTTCCTTTCTTCATACATTTAATTGCATGTCTCACTTCTTCATTTAAAATTCTGGGCAATTCTTGATAAAAATCTTCTACCAATTTCATAATGTCATCTCTCCTTTTAGTAATAATTCCATCTTTTTTTCTTATTGCAGATATAAATTTCCTACCAATACCAAAATGTTGTTTAACATTCTTGAGACTTTTATTTTCTTCTACAGCTTTCCTTGCTATTTCACAGTTAAACTTTCTTATATCATTTTCAACTCTTTTCTGTACCATTTTACAAAATTCGAGATATTCAATTCTTTTTAATACATCATTTTTGTATATCTTCATATTCCTTCTTTTCTTCATAAATTCTCTAGTCTCAGTAGAAATTTTATTAGTCAATTGCTGCTTTTTTCTACCAGCTATCTTTGTTGCAGTTTTTAAAAGTGTATCAGTTATTTTAATATTAATTTCATTCAAATCTGAATCATGTTCAACATCTCCTAACACTTGAAACCTATTTGTAAGTTCTAATTTAAATTCATTAGAATGTTTCTGAAGATTAGGAATATCAACTATAAATATTATTTTTCTCAATAATTTTTGTCTCTCTAGTTTTACATTAACACATAACTTACACCTTACTAATCGATGATCACTTCCTGTGTTAAATTTATTAAGAACATTACAATCTTGAAATATGTATTTCCTGTTAGCCAAAATATAATCCAATTCTACTGTACCTTCATTTGGATGCTTCCATGTCCATTTCCTTTTAACATTTTTCTCAAAAAATGAATTCATAATATAAAGTTTTTCTTTTTCCGCAAACTCCACAAGTCTATGTCCTCTCTCATTTCTATTACCATAACCAAAATTACCTACAGCAATTTCATCTTTCATTTGTCTACCAATTCTAGCATTAAAGTCTCCCATAACAATTTTAAAGTGTTGTTTACTCTGATCAAAAGCCTTTTGTACATCCATATACAAATCTTCTACTACTTCCTCACTATGAGAACTTGTTGGGACATAAACCTGAATTATCTGCATTTGGTATCTGCTATTAAGTTGTATAACTAATCTTGCAACTCTGTCCGATACATCATCAATCTCCACAATATTGTTCTTCCACATTTTATTTATAATGAATCCTACTCCACTTGTATTTCCAATATGTGTGCCTTTATAATAGAGTATATGTCCACTTTTTAAATCAATTGTTTCTTCACCTTTTCTTCTAACTTCACAAAGTCCAATAATGTCCCATTTAATATAAGACAATTCTTCTTCTAATTGTTGTAATCTTCCTTCACTTGAAAGTGATCTGCAGTTGTAAGTAACTAAATAAAAAGTCATCATCAAATGGCAGCCTGGGTCAACAATCAGGGGATTCTTAGCACCCTCCGCCTTCGGCCACCAAATGCTGCCTTGGTTGGTGACTTTACAGCCTCCTGGGAATAAGGGCCATGCTTTATTTTTGTCTGTCATAATTGTATATATGTATTGGAAAAATATTTATCATTTACACAAACATTCATTCTGCCTTATCAGGCACTGAGAAGAAAGACCATGGTGTTTCTTGATCTTAAACTCAGAGGTAAAAATCCAATAAACTCACCACACTGGCTAATGCGTGTTGGTGAGCAGCCCATCCATGTTCGTATACTATATGAATAATCACATAGTAATAACAGCTGCAATGACAAGAACGTATGGAGTGGACATTAGAAATTTGCCCTGCTCGGTTCCTTTAAGGCCTTCAAGCAGAATCAAAGGGTCTCCTTTCAGTTAATAGAAAACTCCTTTCTGCAGCCTATATATATATATATATATATAGAGAGAGAGAGAGAGAGAGAGAGAGAGAGAGAGAGAGAGAGACAGAGAGAGATTGAAAGTAATCATAGAATTAAACTTGGTTAGAGTGCTTTTGCTAGAAATAACTTAATACTAAAAGGAAATGTTCCTGTGTTTGAAAAGGAAGGTTTTTAATAAATGTGTTTTACCAGTTCTTATTTATGGATCTAAGACTTGGACACTTAATAGAAGACCAATACAGAGACTTTAGACCACTCAAAAAAGTATGAAGAGAAGCATGTTGGGACAACAAGAAGAGATCGAAAACACAATATATGGAAAACTGAACAAAACAGGTGTTACTGACCACAGTAAAAAAAATATTAGACTGAAGTGTAGTTGGGCTGGATATATTGCTAGAATAGATGATAATAGGTGGACAATTGAAATCTTAAACTGGATTCCAAGCGATTGTAAATGGCCCAGAAAGAGACCACATGTGAGATGGATGGATGAAATAAGAAAGTATGCATGTGTGGTGTGGAGAAGAGAAGTTAAAGATCGGAGAAGATGAATTGAACTTGGAGAGACCTTCATCCTGCAGTGGATTAATAATGGTTGATAATGATGATAATGATGATAGATTGTCTAGGTATACTGCTTTGCATGTTCAACTGCTAATTTATATCCTGAGATATACATTTGAAAAGGGTTTTAAAACCTTCCTAAATGTCTAGTAATTTAAAAGTTCTTAGAATTCATATTAGATAACCAACTTATATTTAACTATATCACCATACTGTAAATCAAAATAAAAATGTAAAATCTTCAACAATCATGTTTGGGAGGTCTTCAACTGCATTCTTTTTCTATGGAGTGATTCTAGAAAGCACTTTACTTCATAGTGATTATTATAGTTATTGTCATGTTTTACTGTAAAATAAATATATTATATAATACTTGAATTACTGTAATAATAATATGTATTACAATAGGATGAAAAGCACTAGCAAGTTACTAATGATTAAACCCATTATTTTCACTGTTAATATCATTGGATTTAAAAAACTTCTTTTACTTACATCATTTAATATTTTTTCATATGTATGGAATATAATTAACTACTGTATTTAATTAATCTAATCATTAATTAGCCATAAATAATTAATATAAAAATATTAAAACAATATATGTTTAAAAAATTAAAACTATATATGACTTTAAAATATTTTTTTTAAAAAAGCAAAAATTATAGCATAGCTTATGATGCAGCTCCATCATCATTTTATTTTTAATTAGATGCTAAAAAGTTTTTCATATATCTACAAATAACCTATATAAAATATTTTATAATAAATGCTTTTATTTATTATGCATTAAAAAGCCAAAGGTAATTATTATTTTCAACTGCAATTGAGATTTTTATATTTAATTTGAAACTTGGGGTATACTGAAATTAATTAATTCATTCACTAGTGGGTTTTTATATTTAACTAACTACTTATTTGAGTTAATTAATTTCTGAATGCTTTATACTTTTATTTTAAATTAAATATAAAAACTGATTATGATTGAAAAAACAGTTATTTTGACTGAATTAATTAATTTGTGGATGCCCAATACTTTTACTTCAAATTAAATATAAAAACTCCAATAGAATTTGGAGAAAACAAATATGTTTGGTTTTTTAGGGCATGAACAAAATAAAAGTGATTATTATAAAATATTTTTTTTATTTTTTAACTTTTTAGTATTTAGATATTTTTTGAGTTTATTCATATTCAAATTTAATAAATAGAAATATATTTTTATATTAAAGAAGTTTGTTTTGGCTTTGATTTTCAATTGATAAATGGATAATGGGAGATCATGAAAATATAAGTTTTAAATTTATAACAATGGCAACCTAAAGCTTTTTAAATAGTCTTGTTTATTGCTAATTCTAGCTTCAAAATACTAAATTTGTTATAATCAAACTCAAGAAAAATTGTAGACAAATAAATAAATTTTGGAAATAGTTCAGTATGACTTAAAAGTTAACTTGAATAGGATCAGTATTATTCTCACATATTTTCTGTTACTGCAGTTACCATAGAAACACATTACAAAATTAAATGTTTTTTTTTAATGTTTCATATATATTTTTGTTTGTAAATTAATTGATAAAAATTTTTAATTAAAAAAATGTATCAAGGTTGTAACATCAATTTTTTATTTTGGTTTAAAAATAATAAAGAAAAAATCATATCGAACTTAAATTTCATTTCAATGTATTCATTTCTGTTCAAACTTACTTTGCACTTGGAGAAAAGTGGGAAATTTGTTGGAACATATTATTCTTCATTGAGTTGTATTTGAGTAAATTTCAACAGTTGTTATGACAGCTATGATGTCAAAAAGAGTGTATTATAAATAGCCAGAAAAGATTGTAATAGGATTTCTTATCTTTTTATCATTGCTGAGAACAGACATGTTTCTCAGTTCTTTAAAAAAATTCTTTAAGACATTATTTTTAAATAGTTAACCCATAAAATATGGAAGAAAAGAAACTTAACTTTCTGCCCATTTATTTGAGGGGCAGCTTGCTGAAAGAGGTTCCAGAGAAGATAGCAACAAAATGTGAAAGAAGGAAAACCTATAATAAAAAAAAACAATGTGTTGTATGTAATCATCTATTTTTTTTAAAAAAAAGGGAATTCCAGGTTTTAAATATCTGAATATTCAATGGATACTATGTTTCAAGCCAAGAAAATATGCAAGATCAACTGAATTAATTTATATTAATAAGCAATTTAAACTCCACTTTCCTAATTCAAAGAAAAAGAAGAAAAAGGCTAATATTAAATTCTTTACTTGATTTCATGGGATTATTCTATATGAACATTATCACTCATGAAAGAAAAGGAAAAATTGAAGCTGACAAAATATGCATATTTGTTTTATCTGTTGTTTTGAAAGCTGGATCTATATACTTTAAAGGAAACATTGAAAGTTCAACTTATCTCTTCTCTACTCAAAGAAATAAGCACATCTTTACATCTTAGGTCTGAAAACAAGGAAGCTATGATGGATAAATGAATAGACTTTTATTGAGGGTATGATTTTTTTTTGTTTTTGTTTATGCATATGTGTGCATATATATATATATATATATATATATATATATATATATATATATATATATATATCAATATTGTGTTGGTACATATGATAATTTTGTCTAAAAGTCATTAAAATAAAATTATTCATTAAAAAAAAATAGTATCTAAAAGTTTAAGAGTTTTTGATTGCAGTTTGTTTTCAAAAACATAAAATTAAAAGTCAAATGTTTTTTTGGAATAAAAGTTACAATCAATAATTAGAAGGGGGGTTGCTTTGGAAACCTCAAATTAAAAGAAGTTGATTTTCAAATAAGTAAAGAATTCTTTTTATTATTGGTGTTAGTTTAAAAAAAATATTGTTCATAAAAGTTATAAATGATTGATTAGAAAGCAAAAAGAAAAAAGATTTAAACTAAAAGTTTAAAAATATAAATCTCTTTTTATTTAAGTTAAAGAGAAAAAAAAAGTATTCTTAAAAACTATATATATATATATATATATATATATATATATATATATATATATATATATATATGTAAATGATGAATTAATATGAGTTTGTTAGTAAAATATATATGTGCGATGGTAAATATAATAAATGTATGCTTAGTAAATATTTTTAAAAAATGATATAGAAAATTATCATTAAAAAACACAGCGATGGCTATTAATTAAAATTGTAAAAATAACATGTTTATGATTGATGCTAATTAATATCTCCAACAATGGGATTGAAAGCTTATTTCAAAGAAATGCAATTAAAACAAGGAAGGAATTTCAACAACATATTGCCGGCAGACATCAAAACAACAACAGGCCTTAAGTATAAATAGTCCAGTTTTTCATTGGACAATCAGTTCAATTCAGTGAGTTTAGAAAATGGTTTAGATTGTGCAGTTGAGATTGAGCAGTTGAGATTAAATCAGTCAATAATGCAGTGTTAAAAAAATATCGGAAACATACGACTTTCTCCAACCTGAGTTCCAGTAAAACAGCAATCTGCCCAGAATAGGAAAATGCCTGCATAACAGCTTGAAGAATCACCATCAATATTTAACTATCTCAAAGAATAATACCAATGAATAAGCATTGAATCTCCTCAAGAAACTTCAAATCTAACCAGTTAGAAATATTTCATTAGAAGCAGCAAACAGCAAGAAGTATCCATGTTCTAAAATCCTAGGTAATAACATTTTTCTTATACTCATTTCTAAAGTAGCCATCACATTTGTAAACCTCCAAGAGTCAAGTAATATGAACTCTATAGCATACATAGACAAACTATTAATGTGTATGTTTAAAATGTTGTGTGTGTTCATGCATTAGTATATATTGATTTCATTGTATTTTAAATGTCAAATATTATTTAATTCTTTGTTATATTATTTTTCTATTATATATGTGTGAGCCTGAAATGATGATAAGCCATTGTTCATTTAAATAAGATTTATAAAATATTTAAAATTACTATTCTAAACGTTAATTAAAATAAATTGTCTTTTACACGTAAGCTTAATTTTGTTGGTCAATTCTTTACCACTAGTTAAGGAATAAGATGTTATCGAATTAAAAATAGATTGAGCTAGTTAAGGAATTTTTTTGAGCACTGGATTATGGGCCTACTGTCCAAACATTGTTAGTTCTGAACTAGCTGGCACCCAGGGTTACTCCAAAACAAATAAAGTATTTGGATAGTAGGGGTTTAAATTTAGCAGTCGAGGTGAGTCACAATCTGGAAATGTGATTGTGTGATGCATTGCATAGTTCAGTCTGATCGTGGGTATCATTCACAGCTCTGCTATCAATAATATTTCCCTCTCTGCTCGATCATCCAGTTTGTTCACATATATTTATAACACAAGATTATAAATTTATTAGAAATAATGTTTAGACCTAGCTTGTAAAGTATGTGACATCACCACAGATTGAACCTGGTACAATATATAAAAAGAGTTTGTATTTTATTTTTAATCATAAATAGTGTACATTTAGATATAAAAGAGTTTACATAATGAAAGGCAATGGAAGGCTGGGAGAGATTTCTTTACAGATTATTTAAACTTTTGTCTGACACTATAAATTAATGTGCAGATGTTTTTAAATATTCAATTTGATTTTTGTATATTTTAAAATTTAGCTTGAAATATTGGACAGAAAAAAGTTTAAATATAGCATTTTATTTTATGTTTGTTCAATTATTATGTTAATGAACAAATAGAGTTCGATTTTATTCAATTGCATACATTTGGTATCTGTTATTTAAATTTTTTCATCAAAATATTCAAAATCTCTTCTTCAATTATTTTTTTTATATATGTGTCATAATTGTTTCGCAGCACATTTTAGAGTTACACACATGCATCTTATCACTTTTATTAATTTCAATTAATTATGAATATTGACTAATTTTCTGTTGTATTTTGTTATTAATGCTACCAATTTTTTTTATAATCCAATAAATTGAGTTGATTTAAGAATCTGTTTAATTCTTTCTTTGGATTGTATAAGATGATTTTATTATTTAAATTCGGTCCAAGATTCAAACTCAACTTGGTAAGTGAACTAGAATATAATATAAGGTACGTTTTATACATAATCATTTCTTTAAATCTTATTTACAGATAAATTTTATATTTCTGCATTTGAATATTATACATTATATTTCTTTTAGTTAATATTACAAGTACGTCAATATCATTAGTTTAGAGTGGATTATTTCTTTGCTTATCTCCTCCCATCATAAAAATCTAAATAGATCGTGTTTTGTCATAAGTTTAGAATGACTTATCTTAAATACTTTTTTAAATTCTTCTAAAGTAAAGATAATAAATTTCATTGACTAGCTTAATTGAATATTATCTGTGATTTGAATAACTGTCAATTATTGTTATATAACTTAATTGTTACCAAACTCAATTTCATATTCGATTGGTTGAAGATTCAAATAAATAATATTAGCGAATATAAGTTAATAAACATCCAATGGAAACTTAATATATCTTTTATATAATATGATTGGGCATTGTAGAGTTAAAAATTACCTAATAGGTTTGTTAATAATAAATTCTCGTGGAGTATTCAATTTTAAAATATAAAGGAAACAATAATTATGTATCGCTTTATTGGAAGATACAAATGAAATGTTTATACATTATATTTGGCGTTTTATTAAACTATATGTAGATTTGAGTAAAATATTATTTTGTTTCAACATTGAAATTGGTGTATATGTTTTAAAAACGTTTTGTAAAATGCAGTTATAATTAGTTAGAGACTAATGTATTTAAATAAAGTGCAGTGTCATTAAAACTTAAAGTAGATTTGAATTATTATAATAACAATAGATTGATAAAATATGTTGGAATCTAATTTAGTTATTGATTCGACATGACTTTCATTCAATTACTAATCAAATAGTTAGCTTAATCATATATTATTGTTTAGGGCAATAATATATGATTTCACTACTTGTTGCAGTTTACTTTGTAATTGTGATAGATTTTGTTGATGTCTGAAGCAGATAATCTCATTGTTATTTTGTTTTACATATAGCTTAAACAACTTAGTTGTTAGTAAAGATTAACAGTGTCTAATAATATTTCATTATATGATGGTGACCCCAATTGAGCTAGATTAGATTAAATTAGGTTAGATTTTATTCAGATCACATTGATCATTCTCCCCAGCACATGCAAAATTTTATCCATTACAATATGTTGTACCTGCCCAGATTAGAGCTGTATATCACAGTATTATGTACAAAAAAGGAAGTTTATTGATCTTATTTAATTTCATTTCACTTGATCTATGGATAATGGAGGTGTTGAGTATAAATGTTAACTAGATAACCATGGCAACCTAATATTTTAAAAGAATATTATTCTTTAATATTAATACTAGTATCAAATTATAAATTGGTTGTATTGAATTTTAGAGAAAATATAAATAAGTGAATAGATAAATAAATACTATATAAGTGAATTATAAAATAAATCACTTGAATAAAATCATTATTATTACTTACAATAACACTTATCACAATATTAAATATTTGATTTTTCATAAATATTTATTTATTTATTGGAATATATTATTAAAAATATAAGTTAAAATTATATATATTAATGAAAAGATATAAAAAATGTAATATGATTTTTTTATTTTTAGTTAAAAATGAAAAATAATATTGAAATTGTAAAACACAATTTTTTTTATTGTATCAAATGTTTTCTAAAACTTCATTTTTATCCACAATAAAAACATTTTTTATATCAAAGAGTTATCTTTGAGTTCCATTGAATGTGTGTCTTAGTAACATTAACATCAGCAAAGATATCTTATAAGTAGTACTGAAACACTTCAACTCAAGTGTTATAACTTTTATTGTTGTTTAGAATGGATGATTTCACATTCATCTTTAAAAATTATCAATTTTATTTTTTAAAAGTGATTAATTTCTAAAACCATGGAAGAATAAAATTTAACTGTCTTCCCATTCAATTTGGGACAGTTTCTTGATGATAGTCCAGGGGAAGTGGCAAAATATATTATTTAAAAACCCATCAAAATTCATCATATTACAAGTAAGCTATAAAATATTCCATTGTTAAAAATTTGGTATTTTATCTATGTATTTGTGATGAATGCAAACCCCCTGAAGTGTATATGGATATAATATTTTTGATCAATGAATTTTATAAAATCAATTAATTCAACTTCTATGTGATATAAAGCAATTAAAATTTCACTTCACTGACTTGGAAAAAATGCTAGCATTTATTACTTATTTGGATATAACTGAATTTTGTCAATAAAAGAATTCTCTTCATATATTATTACCAATAAAAAATAATAAACCCAGTGATATGCAGATTTTGCATCAACCAAGTATCGGTTATTTTAAAAGGTTGAATATATTTACATACTTGAAAGAAAATATCGGAATTTAAAAACAAGAGTAATTGAATTCAAATCATCGATTGTTATTATTCATGCTTATCTTCTCTACTCCAAGAAGAATTGTTTCTAGGCATTGTTAAAATCAGAAACAAGGAAACCAGGAGAAATAATGAACATGTGGTTAAAAAGGAAGAATGAGACTTTTCACTTATGTGGTATATTTGTGTGCAGATCTTCATTAAAAAATGCATGTTTTGTTCATATTTCTATTTTAAAATACAGGATCAAACAATATATGTAAGTTATTCACACAATAAAAGGTTGGAGAGATTTATTTTTTTAAACTCTTATCTGATAATATAAATTAATTTATGATCTGATGCTTTCAAATATTCATTTTTTTTTTTAATTTTAAATTTAACTTGGGAGTGTTTATATAGAAGTTTTTAAATACAATAGATTTTCATGTTGGTTTAATTATATTAATGAATAAATAAAAATCAATTTTATTTTATCACATTTTTTTTATCATTTAAAGTCTAAGGAAGATATTTGGAATCGCTTTTTCAGTTATATATAGTATTATTGTCATACAGCAAACTTTTGAATTTCATATATATATATATATATATATTATTTGTTATTCATTTTTATAGAATAATGGAATATCAAATTAGTTAGATATATTCATAAGAAATAGTATTTGGACTTTTTTTAACTGGCTACTATTTTAGTCAATTGCATACATTGTTTTATTTTTCCATTTTTAATTTTATTGCTATCAATATGAATTCTTATTATAAATCAATAAATTTAGAGTTGATTAAAACCCAATAAATCTGTCTACTTATTTTTTAAGTGTTCAGGGTAAATATTGATACTTAAATCTTGATCTAAGATCAAGCCAATATAGGTAAGTAAAATAGGATTATATGCATGTATATTTTATTATACGATTATTGATAATCTTAATTAGATATAAATTTTATATTGTCTTAACATGGAAATTTTTGTTTGCTTATCTAAGTTAATATTAGTTGTATAAATAATATTATTAGTTCATGGTTAATTATTAAGAGCTTATCTTGTTCGGTTATAAAGATATAGATAGATTTTATTCTGTCATTAGAATGTTTTGCCTGAATTATCTTTAAACTTTTTGAGTGGGATTCTAAATTTTACTAATTATTATATTTTAATATCTATCTTTGACTTAAATAAATATCCATGATTGTTTTATATGGTTTAATTGTTATAAAATCCATTTTAATAATTTATTTACAGGAAATTTAAAACAGATGGATAATATTAGTTGATTGTAATTCGATAAATATCCGATAGAAAACTACTTTATATTTGATATAATAATATGATTGAATATTAAAAACTCAAATTTATCTAATAGGTTTATTAATAATGCATTCTCGTAGAGTATTTTATCTTAATATATAACTTAAGCAATAATTGCATATTGATATAAAATAGAGTGTAGATAGATTAATATTAATTAACATTTTATCAAACTTAATATAAAACTGATTAATGGTTTGTTTTATTTAAACATTAGAGATATTGTAAGTTTATAAAATATTGTAAGTTTATAAAAAATTCTCAAAATGTTGTTAAAACCATTTAGAAACTAATTTATTTAGATAGGGATATCATTAAATTTTAATATAAATTTATATTACTATATGTTGATATTTGATTAGTAAAGTATACCAGAACTTCGTTATTTATTGATTTGAATTTAGTCTCTTTCAATTATAAATTAAATACATATTTTAGGCATTTACCATTGTTTAGGACAATGATATATGATTTCACTGCTTATTGTCATTTATTTTGGGATAGTGAATTGATTTTGTGATATCTGAGGTGATGATCTTGTTTGTTTGTTTTGTTTTCGATGCTATTTGAACAAATTATATTTGGATAGAGATTATTGTCAGTATTTTACTTTAGTATAGTAAACAATCTAAATAATTATGTATTGGAAATATTGTTGTTGCATAGTGTAAGACTGAGCTGGATAATTTTATACAGAGTCATAACAGAATTACTATATTATTGATGCATGTTTTGCTCTGTTATAAATAATAATTAAACTATAAGGGCATTTCTTCATTATCTTTTATTTTTTATTTTGTGTCAATAATAAATGGTTGTGTAAAAACCTATAGGAGAATTTCTTTATTTCATGACAAATGCTGATCAAACCAATGTAGAGAGATAATGAGGTAGAAGATCCATTATTATTATTACAAAATGGCTACACAATGCTGAATGATGATGATCATGTACAGGTGACAATCATTACAAAATGCAACATTAACTTTGGCACTGTTACAAAATGGCACTCCATGTTTAGGCTAAATTTTATATTATTGTAAATGGTGTCTCAATGCCTGAGGCACACTAACATTTTCTATTCTCAAACCCTATTTTAATTTATATTCCATTACTATATATATATATATGAAAAAACAAATACAAGTTAATCACGTAACCTGCTATCACTTGTTATTTATGTCCAAAAGATGGCGCTATACCAAAACCGCCGAACAAGTGTAAGATTTGTTTTACATAAACGAAAAAAGAGTCAGAAATTAACTTCTGACTCTTTTTTCGTTTATGTAAAACAAATCTTACACTTGTTCGGCGGTTTTGGTATAGCGCCATCTTTTGGATATATATATATATATAAATTATTAATCAATATATATATATATATATTTGAAATAAGTTAATATGTATACTTTTTATGTATAAATCATATTTAGTATTTGTAATTTATATATATGTAATAAATTATTAACTTAAAATATGATAATATTCTTTTAAGTGACTAGTGTTTGAAATTTTTGCTTTTGATTGGATTTTTTTTAAAGAAAAATGCTTGCAAAAACTATAATGTAAATGAACTTCACTTAATATTTATGATTTTACTTTAAATTGAGCTGACAGTTATAGTTCACATATATCACTAGATATTTCTGAAATAAATTAATATGTACCATTCTCATGTATATGTCACATTTTATTATTATATATGTGTGTATAATTAATCATTAAGTAACTTAAAATATGAAGGCATCCTTTCTATTGAAAACTGTTTGGCATTATTTTGCTTTTCTTTTAAAATGTTTTTTAAAATAATTTTTTAACAAAACTATATTGTAAATTAACTTTATTTTAGTCTAACTTAATTCAAGTTTTTAATTGAAACAAAAAAAATCATATGCATTATTTAAAATACATTAAAGTTCTAAAAATGACTTTTAAATTTAATATTAAATTATATGGAGTTTCCTCTGCCCAGTGGTTTAGATTTAAGAAACTAGTTCACCTACATGAAATATTTTAATTTTTATATTGCTTTGCCAATTTGTTATATCTAATGTACTAAATGTCAACAAATTATATTGACTGTACATCTATTAAACTTTGATTTTAAAATTTTATTCTAACTTAAATTAAACTTTCTATTGAAACAAAAATATTTATATACTGCCCTCACATGCACATTATTTAAAACATATTGAAATTCTAGGAATGACTTTGAAATTTGATACCAAAATAATAAAAATGTTCTCTGCCCAGTCGTCCTGATTTAAGAAACTAGGTCAGCTATTTAATATATTTTAATGCCATATTTCATTGCCTGATATTTATATTTAATGTACTAAATTTGAACCAATTTTATTGAATTTAAATCTATTTAATCTTGATTTTAAAATTTCAGTTTAACTTAAATCAAGCTTTCAACTGAAACCAAAAAAAATCATATACTGCTCTCATTCATGTTACTTAAAACATATTGGGAATAACTTAAATTTTATATCAAAATAATTAAAATTTTCTCTACCTAATAGTCCTGATTATCTAAAATATATTAATGTCATATATCTAATGTACCAAATTTGAACTAATTATATTAATTTTAAATTGATTAAACCTCAATTTTAAAATTTTATTTTTAAGTAAAAGTGTTTATAAGTATTTACAAAAAAAAAAAACAGAGATTGTAATTTAAATGAAACAATTTAAAAATTGACTTTTTATAAATATTAAAGAAAAATGTTATTTATAAAATATTTTTTATTTGTATTATTTTTACTTTTTTAATATGCAACTCTTTTTTGTAACTATTCCTTCAATTTTAAAAATGGAAGTAAAAACAATGCTGCCATCTGTGCAAATTTGAAAAAAAAATGCATACATTAAACATCAATTCCAGTATTGTTTTGTTTAGAATGTAAGAATTTTACAAAAAAAAAACTTTAATAATTGAGAACTTAAAATTTTATCCAGTTTAAAAATAAAATTAAATTAATTTTTATTTCTACTTTAATTTACTGTAAATATTTTTTATTGTTTTTTTTAAATATATACCATCTTTTTGAATACATCACTAAAATCTTTGTAAACTGATATCAATGCATTTGAATTTTGGCCTGCCAAAACCATTAGACTAACCAATCCAGAAATATTTCACTTGTTATATTAGCACCAATTTCTAATGCATGTACAATGTTTGAAAGAAAATTCATTTGATAGAAGTATTATAAAAATCAATACAAGCAAACAGAATTTCTAAATTAGATAAAAGCATTACAGCAAATAATATCTACAATTAATGTAAATAGTTTGTGAGTTAATTACTCATAAAGGTAGTGCTAAAACTAATAATTCACAATCATCTAATTAAATAAATTTTTAAGCACAGAGATAAAATTGATGTTTGATGTTATTATTGGTCAACTCATGACTGTATTATAATTTATAAATATTCTCTTGACAACAAATTGTTGATGTTGTATTGCTTTATTGAAGTATTGGGTGCACCTGATTTACATATAATACCAGAATTTTTTTATTTTTTTATAATCCATGAAACATCAGCTGTAGAAACTTATTATAATAAATAAAATTAGTAATTTAAATTTAACATTATTATTCATCATCTTCATCACTCTTGACCATTATCAATTCACTGCAGGATGGAGGTCTCTCCAAGTTCAATCCATCTTCCTGATTTCTAGACTCTCTTCTCCACATCACTGCAGAATGAAGGTCTCTCCAAGTTCAATTCATCTTCTCTTATCTCTAGACTCTCTTCTCCACATCACTCCAGAACACTTCATTATTTCATCCATTCATCTTATATGTGGTATTTTTTTAAGTCTTTTATAATATCTTGGAACCTAGTTTAAGACTGTCCATCTATTATCATCTCTTCTTGCAATATGTCCAGCCAAACTCCACTTTAATTTTTAATTTTTTAATGATGTCAATAATACCTATTGTTTCCTCAGCCATGTATTTCATTTTTGATCTCTTATTATCCAACATTAAATTAGAAATTCACTATCAAGGATTTTTCACTAAGGCAGATTTCTGAAATGTAAAAGTAATACAACACACTGGCATATATGATACTATACTATCTTTCCACAATTTAAACTATCTTTCCAATTATCTTTCATTAAAAAATTTAATAAATTAATAGTTTCAATCTCAAAAGAAATTGATCAAAGAAGATTATTTAATTTTTACTTTTATTTTCATTGTTATCAAAGAACAGAAACTTTGTCTGCTCAAGAAAATCTTGTGGCTTATATTTCTCTTGTCGATATATAAAACAAAAGTAAGATATTTATTTTTTTATAAAACTTTTGTAAATTTTTATTCTTTAATTTAAATTCAAATTAGTTTTATTACTTATAATTTTTACAAAATCAAAAAAATAATATAAATAATTTTAGAAATGGGGCTTCTATTATTTTTCTATCATATTAGTTAATAAATTATTTAGAGTAATACTCTTTTCTCCGTGTTTTGTCTTATTACCAAATATGGTATAATTTTTTTTTTAAATCTTGTATAAAGACAATTTTAAAATGCAAAGAAATAAAATCATATTTCTCTTTATTAAACTCTTTTGAAATATTCTTATCACTATTATGATTTCTATTAGTTTAAATATCTTTCCATTTTATTAGTTTATCTTATACTAATGTAACCATTATAAAACTTTCTTTTTGAAACAAAGCTATATTTAGTGTATCATTTTTTAAAATAATCTTTTTAAAGGTTCTATTTTATGACTATCAAACAGATCATCAGTTCTAATAATAGGTTTTGAATCCTTATTTTTAACATCATTGTGATTATATAAAAAGCTATTTTTTTTTTTAATTTCTTATTAGTAATAAATTCAAAAATTTAATTGAACAAATTCCTTATTCTTTTTTTTCCAAAATATGTTTACTAAAAGGATTAAAACTATTCAATTTTCTCAATAATTATTCCCACTGATAACCAATTATCAACATACCTATTAAACAATTTTAAATATTCACATTTTCAATAATTACTTCTGTCAAATATTTAATATAAATTGAGGAAGTAAAAAGAGAAATAATATAGCCTATTATCAATCTTCTTTATGTTTATAAAACGTATCACTTCAAATAAAAAAAACATCGAATCATTCAACAACAATTTTTTTTTTTACAATGTAAGATCTTTCAACAGACAAATAGTCATTATTAAATAAGACAAAATAATTATATTAATACTGCTTAAAGTGTTAACAGATTGGTACATATTTTTAATATCAAAACTATCATAAATCCAATTATAATGAAAAGTCTCAAAAGTAAAAAAGATGAAACAATATTCTTTTAAACTTGATAAAATCATTTTCAAAATTCTAGAAATCCCTTCATTCTCGGTAAAATCAAAAATAAATTTTCAAAGAAACCTTTTTTTAAGACTTTTAACATTTATAAATCTCTTAGAAAGGTAGAATTTTAAATATTTAAATTTATTAAAAGTTTTTAAATTTTACATTCTTTTTATAATGTCTCTTAAATTCCTTTTCCGAATCCTTTTCTAAGCAAATGTATTTAGGGTTAATTATTATTTTTATTTACTTTTATGATTAGCGAAGTTAAAGCAGTTCTTAATATGTTTAGAATGGAAAGATTGCTGGTACAAATCAGCTAAATCTGGAGTTAATTAATGTATTAATTTTAAAATCAATTAATTTTTTTAGAAAGTGAAGATCTATAAAATTATGCCACTTAATTTTAAAAATATTTATATTATTGTAATATATAAAATTAAAGGAAATAGAAAAAAATGCAGTAATTATTATGAGATATTATTGTTATTCACTGCACAAAATTATTTTCTTTGTGTTTTATTAAATAAGTTGATTACAATTATAAATGAATAATTGTTAGAGATTTTAGATAATTGATAACCACAGTGGATGAATTCTTTTATTGCCTATAAAATGTATCAAAAGCAACACTATAATTCAATAAGTATTTATTCAACAAACATTATTCTTATGATTCAACTTTTATATCATAAAAATTAAAAGAAGCATTAGTACTAATGGTGGAAATCAAGACATTTGAAATAAAAATTAGAGCAAAACATGAGTGGATACTTGCTCCAAATTCATTTTCCATTTTTATAGCAATATCATATAAAATGTTTAGAGATGACTTCATAAAATAAGCATCAAAATATAATATAGATTTAATGATGACATTTTAATTTGGACACTTGAAAGCAAAACAAAAACTTTAGGTTGTTAAGTTTTAAATTTATGGTATACAGATGATTATATTTATTTTTCTACTCAGAAGATGATTCATAAAATGTTTTAATCAATCTACAAAAACTTTTTTTTAGTAGATAACATTTAAAAACCTCAAGTTGTTCTTATTCTGAGATAGAAAAAAATCCTCAACAATTTTTAACTTGGAAATTTATCATCTAGATAATGTGAATCAATTTAAATCTTAATAATTTTTCAGATATAAATGTAGACTTCAATAATTGGATAAGTATAGATTCCAATGTGTTGCTCTTTCCTTCAATAAAAAAATTATTTTTCATCAAAATAATATAACTATTTCAACTAAATTAATAATAAAAAAGGATTGTTGTTTTCTCAAAATTTTTTATAAGAAAGTGAGATATTGAATTCCTGTTGAGGCAATAAACTTAAATAGCCACTTAAATGTGTTATATATTTATTTATTAAGTGCAAACAAATTATATAATAATAACATGAAAAGCAGAAACCTTTGTCAATGTGCCTTAAAAATGCTTTTAAGACAGCCAATCAGATGTAATAATGACTGCACAGGGAGCTCTCAAACCAAAACCCAAGGCAAAGATTTTACAAGAAAAAGATGATCCCATTTACTTCTCTACTTAAATTTATATATAAATAAGTGAGTCTCAAGCATTTTGACTTAAGAACATGAATCTTTAAACACCTTCACATTTAACTTAGCAAATCTTATATATAAATAAACAATGTGAAACCATTTGTTACTATCAATTCATTGAATTTGAAAATTACTTCATAGTAAATCGAATGATTTCACATTGTTTATTTATATATAAGATTTAGTGAGTTAAATATGAAGATTTTTAAAGCTTTATGCTCTTAAGTTAAACTTCTTGAGACTGGTTTATTTATATATAAATTTAAGTAGAGAAGAAGGTGGGGCCATCTTTTTCTCATAAAATCTTTGTCTTGTGTTTTGGTTTAACAGTTCTCTGTGCAGTCATTATTACATATGATTGGTTGTCATATAAGCATTTTTAAGGTGCATCTGACAAAGGTTTCAACCTTTCACATTATTATTAAATGTGTTATAAGATTTTTAAAATATAAGTATCAATATAGTGTTTTTAAACTTAGAAAAAATATTGAATACTTTCAAATAATAAAGTTTTTTCAAAAGTTAAATAGTTAAATAACATCATTGCAAAATGAAAACTAAACAGTCCAAAAATGTAGAATATTAATCATTTGGATTGTTTTTTTTTTTTTTTTTGGTTTGTTCATTACTAAATTTGACTGGATTTTTTTACAGTTACAATGATTATACTCATTTAAGAGTGTCCATCTATGAATACATATATTCCATTTAAACTTCAGTCATTAAATATTATAATCATAAAATAATTAACAACTTTTCATAATTAATGTATAGGTAATAAGAGTAGTCTGCCAAACGCATTAATAATAAAGTGAACATAAATAATGAACTTGTTGAAGAGCAGATATTATGAAACCATATTGAGCAAAAAATAGACATTTTTGTCTTTTAAGTTAAGATTTGATAATAATACATTTGAAATTCTAAGAAATATTGTTGAACAAACAAAAATATAGCTGTGAAAATAAGATAGAAAAGAAATTAGTTTTAAATTTTGTGGACAATGGACAAAAAAATTTAATAGAAAAAGAGAATCATAATGATTAACAGATTTCTTCAGTCTTATTAGATGGATGTTTTTAATTTCTTAAAAAAAACTTTAATATCTAAATTGATTTTAATTATATTTATAAATAAACTTCATAAAAACTAATAATGTGATATTTTATTGAAAAGTAGAAAGAATTTTGTTTTAAATAAATTAACAACTTAACAAATATAAACAAAATTGAATCTAATTTTTTAAAATTAAAATAATGTTTTAAAAATATAATTATATCACATGACTTTTTTAAATTTAAACCTTATTATAAATGGTAATTGCGATGATGTAAATGGAAAATTTATTATTACAAAAACTAGAAACTTCTTCAGATTCATAGGTGGATACATAACCTGGATGAGTTTTGTGTCACTAGTTTCACAAGTATTGATGTCCAAAAGCAGTTTGTAAATGTATATCTTACCACAATATTATTAAAAAACAATTTACTTAGCAATATTTTGATATATTTTTATAATATATAGAGCTCTAAAAGCAAATTTCATGCATGATTAATTACATAAAGGTAATCAAGTTCAATACAAACAGATATTAAAATACATTTATTCCAAGGTGTTTTCCTGTCTTAGGTTTTATCTTTATGTTTGACATGAAAATTTGGATCCATGAGAATCTGTTAGGCATTCCAATTCTAATCAATTTATTGACCTAATAACTACTGAGAGAAAATCATTAATAATATGAATCAATCCAATTAAACAATGTCTGTGCAAGAGTTTTTTTTTAATTTGTAGCTTTCTTTGATTTGTATTTTAAACTTTTGTTTCAATCCATATCACACTGCCTGCCTGAAAATGCATCTTTCTGCATTAAATTCAATCTAAGTCTTAATTGGAGATTTTTTTCAAAATATTTTTTGAAAAAAAAGAAAAAAAACATATCCAACTGATTTAATTCAATAGCTTTTATCAATCATTTTCAAGTAATTATTGTATAAAAGTCTAATAAATAAAAATATTATTTTTGCTTTGACATCAATGGGATGATTAATAATAAAAAAACATTGTGGAATATAAGAAAATGCCTTAAATTCATTCTTCAGTAAGTAACCATCAAAATATCACATGATCATTGTTTCTTATACTTACACAAGCTGTTAATAACAATACCAAACTCTTCATACATTAGTGTTACCCAGTGCAAGCCTTGTAATCAATGGATGAAAGATTTTCAAACTTTGAAACTAGTTTGGAGATATTGTATGAGTAAACACTAGGTAGGGATTTTATGCACAAACCTTTTAGCAGTCATTGATTACTAATGCCTGTACTAGGTAACACTACTCTATGAAGAGTTTCTTACTGTTATCTTCAGTAGGTATTGATTTTGACAATGATTTTAAATATTATCTCATAGTACACTTTTATGATAGTTACAGGAATAGTGTATTCTTTGAGTAGAGGAATGAATGTTCATATGTAATTTTAAAAACTATATAAATTAACTTTCAAGTTCATTTAATTAATAGCTATAGAAGAAATTTCATTAATATCATTTTTTAATATAAATTTGGAAAAACATCATGGGTTTTAGACTGATTGCTTATATTACTTGTAAACAAAAGTTTTATTTACATAATTTTTTACTTGAAGAAGAAATGATTAAACTTATGTTGAGATCTTATGCTTAGTAAGGTTTATTTTACTTCAAATGGATTTTGCTGAATTTTTTTTTTTTTTTGTTAACTTATTTTTTATTTTGCTTATGTAAAAGTAAGTACTTCTGAGTGCTAAATGGAAACGATAGCTGAAACTTTTTTCCACTTTTATTTAGGCTTAGATAATTTTTTTTCTTATATTGCTGCCCTTAATCATTTTAAGTACTATCAATTTTCAGTTTTATGAATTTTCAGTTAAAGCACATATAATAGTTTTACTTAAAATATAGATATTATAAGCAACTTATATTTAAATTAATGTAGCTATCTTTTTTTATTTACAACATTTTGTTAAATCTGAATAAATAAAGCCTAAAATTGTGTACTATTTGCAATCCAGTTTTCAGACTTGAGAAATCCCTGTGGGAGTACGATGTTAGGTGACGAACTTATATATATATTCGTTGCAGCTGTTATTACTATATGTTTATTCATAAGTATACGAGCATGGATGGGCTGCTCACCAACACGCATTAGCCAGCGTGGTGAGTTTATTGGCTTTTTACTTCTGAGTTTAAGATCAAGAAACACCATGGTCTTTCTTCTCAGTGCCTGATAAGGCAGAATGAATGTTTGTGTAAATGATAAATATTTTTTCAATACATATATACAATTATGACAGACAAAAATAAAGCATGGCCCTTAATCCCAGGAGGCTGTAAAGTCACCAACCAAGGCAGCGGTTGGTGGCCGAAGGCGGAGGGTGCTAAGAATATCCTGGAGGCGGACCCAGGCTGCCATTTGATGACGACTTTTTATTTAGGTACTTACAACTGCAGATCACTTTTAAATGAAGGAAGATTGCAAGAATTAGAAGAAGAACTCTCTTATATTAAATGGGATATTATTGGACTTTGTGAAGTTAGAAGAAAAGGTGAAGAGACAATTGATTTAAAAAGTGACATATGCTCTATTATAAAGGCACAAATATTGGAAATACAAGTGGAGTAGGATTCATTATAAATAAAAAGTGGAAGGAACAATATTGTGGAGATTGATGGTGTATCGGACAGAGTGGCAAGATTAGTTATACAACTTAATAGCAGATATCAAATGCAGATAATTCAGGTTTATGCCCCAACAAGTTCTCACAGTGATGAAGTAGTAGAAGATTTTTATATGGATGTACAAAAGGCTTTTTATCAGAGTAAACAACATTTTAAAATTGTTATGGGAGTTTTTAATGCTAGAATTGGTAAACAAATGAAAGATGAAAGTGTTGTAGGTAATTTTGGTTATGGTAATAGAAATGAGAGAGGACATAGACTTGTGGAGTTTGCAGAGAAGGAAAAACTTTATATTATGAATTCTTTTTTTGAGAAAAATGTTAGAAGGAAATGGACATGGAAGCATCCAAATGAAGGTACAGCAGAATTGGATTATATTTTGACTAACAGGAAATACATATTTCAAGATTGTAATGTTCTTAATAAATTTAACACAGGAAGTGATCATCGATTAGTAAGGGGTAAGATACATGTTAATGTAAAACTAGAAAGACAAAAATTATTAAGAAAAACTATATTTACAGTTGATATTCCTAATCTTCAGAAACATTCTAATGAATTTAAATTAGAACTTACAAATCGGTTTTAAGTATTAGTAGATTTTGAACATGATTCAGATTTGAATGAAATTAATATGAAAATAACTGATACACTTTTAAAAACTGCAACAAAGATAGCTGGTAGAAAAAAGCAGCAATTGACTAATAAAATTTCTACTGAGACTAAAGAACTTATGAAGAAAAGAAGGAATATGAAGATATACAAGAATGATGCATTAAAAAAAATTGAATATCTCGAATTTTGTAAAATGGTCCGGAAAAGTGTTGAAAATGATATAAGAAAGTATAACTGTGAACTAGCAAGAAAAGCTGTAGAAGAAAATAAAAGTCTTAAGAATGTAAAACAACATTTTGGTATTGGTAGGAAATTTATATCTGCAATAAGGAAAAAAGATGGAATTATTACTAAAAATAGGGATGACATTATGAAATTGGTAGAAAATTTTTATCAAGAATTATATAGTAATAAAGAACAAGTACCTCCTATATCTATTACATCTTTCGAATTGCCCAGAATTTTAAATGAAGAAGTGAGAAATGCAATTAAATGTATGAAAAAAGGAAAGGCTCCAGGTAATGATGGAATTATAATTGATATATTAAAAGAAGCAGGTGAAGAAACAGAAAAAATATTAGCAAAGTTATATACCAAATGTCTAAATGATAAAGATGTACCGGATGATTGGAAGAATGCAGTAATAATATTAATATTTAAAAAAGGTGATAAAGAAGATATTAGAAATTACAGACCTATCAGCCTTTTATCAGTTTTATATAAAATTTTTACCAAGATAATTACAACTCGTCTACAGAGAACCTTGGATTTTCACCAACCAAGAGAACAAGCTGGATTTAAAAGTGGTTTTAGTACAGTAGATCATATTCAAGTATTGAGAGAAGTTATAGAAAGGACAAATGAATATGAGTTGTCATTATGTTTTGGATTTGTAGATTATGAAACGGCATTTGATTCTATAAACATTTCTTCAGTGATTAAAGCATTGGATCATCAAGGTATAGATCCAGGATATTGTCATATTTTAAAGAATATTTATAAAAATGCAACAGCAACAATTAGATTACATAATGATACTGGGAAAGTCAACATTGAGAAAGGTATAAGACAAGGTGACTCCATATCTCCAAAACTTTTTACAGCAGTGCTGCAAGAAGTTTTTTGTGGATTAAAATGGGAAACTAAAGGAGTGAAAGTAAATGGAGATTATTTAAGTCATTTAGATTTCACAGATGATGTAGTTGTTTTTGCAAATAATGCTTCGGAGCTGCAGGAAATGTTGCAGGAGTTATCAGATGAAAATAGGAAAGTAGGACTAAAGATAAATGTTAAAAAGACTAAAGTAATGTTTAATCAATTTGCTCAAAATATGAAAATAAAGATTGATTAGGATGAATTAGAAGAAGTTAAGAGTTACAAATACCTTGGTCAGATTATTAATACAGATGGAAACATAATGGAGAAAATTAATCATAGAATTAAACTTGGTTGGAGTGCTTTCGGTAGAAATAACTTGATATTAAAAGTAAATATGCCTATGTGTTTGAAAAGAAAGGTTTTTAACAAATGTGTTTTACCAGTTCTTACTTATGGATCTGAGACTTGGACACTTAATAGAAGATCAATACAGAGACTTCAGACCACTCAAAGAAGTATGGAGAGATGTATGTTGGGAGTAACAAGAAGAGATCGAAAACGCAATGTATGGGTAAGAGAACAAACAGGTGTTACTGACTTCATTGAAAAAATTAAAAGATTGAAGTGGAGTTGGGCTGGACATATTGCTAGAAGAGATGATAATAGATGGACAATTGAAATTTTAAACTGGATTCCAAGAGATTGTAAAAGACCCAGAAGGAGACCACATGTAAGATGAATGGATGAAATAAGAAAATGTGTAGGGGTGATGTGGAGAAGAGAAGATGGATTAAACTTGGAGAGACCTTCATCCTGCAGTGGATTGATAATGGTTGATAATGATGATATATATATATATATATATATATATATATATATATATATATATATATATATATATATATATATATATATATATATATATATATATATATATATATATATATAATTTGTTCAGTTTATTTGAATTGACATGATTAGATGTTTCAGTTTAATCATTTGAAATCACATTTGCAAAGATTCTCATATTATTGATTTTTTTTCTTTTCTTTTCAATAGTAGCAGATTAATGTCCTATTCTTTTCCACTTTAAGTCTAAGTAAAAATGCACACACTGTGTTAACATTCCACTGAGAATTATTACAGAAAGTACTTTCAGGGGTTTAATTTTCTATGTTTTTTTTTTCTTTTTGCATTCTTTGTATCTGAAACAATTCAAATTATTGATTATTTTGCCAGTAAATTTATTAAAGCGTTAATTTAAAACTGTTGCATTATTTATGACATAAAAACAATTTTTAGGATTAAATAAATATTTTGCAAACTATTTTATGTGTGTGTATTTTGAACATCTCTATGCGTGCAACATAATTAAGTAATGTCTCTTTAATAAAGATTATATTTTGAAATCAATAATAGTTTAATAAATAAAGCAACAAATTCAAAAGGCATGACAATTCTGTTTAAGTCGTAAATTTTTTATCAGATATTTTTTAATATAATTTTCTTCTCAAGTAAACTGGATTTCTTAAAGAGTTCTGATAATTTTTTATTCCAGAATGTGAAATGTATAATAATATATAATGCGTCAACAATATTATATATATTTTGTCTTGGTGTATATATATATCTGCTGCATTTGTTTATTCAGAAAAGAAACATCATGAAATATGAAAAGACATTAAAACTTTATTTTTTTGTTTCAATCAAGAAATTCCAACTTTTTATATTCACCATAAGATGTCTCTACTTCATCTTGATGATTTACAGTTTCCCTCAAACTCTCATCCCAAATCCATTCTCCATTATTAAGAAATTACTAAAATCCAAATGGTCAAGAAGAACTTAAAGGTATCCATGGTAATTCTAAAATTATTTTTAAATTCATTATTAGGGAAAAGATAATGATTTTAGATTTTAGAAAACAAACAATTTTAATATGCTTATTATAAAATTGCTCTTGCAACTGAAAATTAAAACAATAAATAAATAAAAACCAGATTGGAGAGATGGAAAATGTAAAAAAACACAAAGGTTATTTGAATTAAATACAACAAAATATTTAAAGCAGATCACTAAATATGGTAATATATAACTTCAGTTTATGTTTTAATCAACATTTAATAAAGAGAAGTCTTAAAATATATTATTGAAACCCTACTAACAAATAAAAAATATAAAAAGTATCACTTTTGTAATAGATCTTCTCCAAAACATTGATATCAAAGTGACAGCAAAATAACATTAATAATGATTGGTCTATGGGTCTATCTCCAGTTTATTTTACTTATAGAGACAACTATTCCAAGCCTAGTGTTTTTGTATTTAGAACTAACAACATAATCAATGATATATTAAATAAGTTAAATCTTAAAATGTGTTTGAAATGATCTACAGTAGTCACATAAAATAATAAACTTAAGCATGTAGATTTAATCTTTCACTCAGCTAATGAACACTTGATTGTAAAATGAGACTTAAACTAAGTAAATATTGGCAAACAAATGTTTTATTCCTGTTGTACATAAAATGACTAGTTTTAAATTCTTTGTGAATGGAAAATATATATTATGCAGATACCAATAGTAAAAAATTAAAATATATTTAAATATTTTCATGCTGGATATATCATATTTTTTTTATGTTAAAAACATTAAAAAGAGCTTCTTCAGTGAATAATATCTATAAAAGATAACAGAAGGTGAATATTCCTATCATATGTTGATAAGATTAATTAGTTTATTAAAAATATTTATTCCACAGATTTTATATGGATTTAGAAACACCATTAAATTTGAACAAAATTCTCAACAGCATCAAGGGAAAAATATGTACTTCTGACTGCTCTAATGTAACTTTTTACATATATTGGAATAGCATGGAAACAATTTCAGGTTTATACAATGAAATATTTATACAACAAGGTCAAATCTGAAATTTATCATTTTACTTTCTTGACCAAATTTTAAAAGATAAATAAAGAAGCATAAGTTTATTCTGAAGTCAAAAGATAAAATGAGTCAATACTGTAATAACATCAAGATTGCAAAATTAAATAAATCATTTAGAACTCTTATTACACTCATTATCAACACCAATTTTTTAAATGACAAAAAAAATTCAAATGATTTTCAACTTAATATTAAGAAATTAAAAGAAAAAGAACTGATTTATTTCTATTAATACACCTGAGTCTCTTTTTATGCAGATTTTTTAAATGCGATTTTGAAGTTATGCAATTCACATTTTTTCTTAATATCTTTTTATGCAGTTTTCTTTTATGTGATAAAGAAGTTCATATTTCACTTAAAATTGGGATTTTGCTGTTTTATATACACACAATAAATTTTACATACTTTAAATGCCTGTTTGAAAAAAGGTTTGGCAATAAATTTAGATACCATAGAAGATTTAGAAAAAAATAATAAAACAGAAGTAAATGAACGTTTCATTTCACAGCAAAAATGATTCAAGAAAGTCTTCAACTTTCTAATCAATTGGAAAATCATTTTTTTGTTAATGACATGAATCATGAATGAGCTTTTAAATTCCAACAAGAACTAAATAGTTGTATTTCTGGATATCACGAACTTCATAAACAATTAGTAAAATCATCATTTCAAAGTTTAATCACGGATTTTTAATCACTGATTACATTGTCGCCAGAAAAAACATTAACACAGCACAAGACTGAAGTTAACACTAATTCTACTGTTTGTGTTTTCTCTTGTGATGAATCTGATTTCTTAGCAGTTCACAAACAAACCTGCATATTGTCAAATAATGATTAAATTATGTATAAAAATGTAAAATAAATTACATATAAAAACATATTGTTTTGAATAAAATTAAATAGTTACTAAAAGAAGAAATAAAAAAAAGTTTGTCTTGTATCAATTTTTTTTATTAATCATACTTTATTTCCTTGTTTTTTTTTATGCAAATTTTTAAATAATTTTACCTTGCTGCTTTGGTTTTATGCGATTTTTGGAAATTATGGAAAGTATCCCAAATTTTTCAAGGTAAGTTAAGTCTATTTGTGTGCGATTTTTTTAATGTGGGTTTTTTGTAGAACATATGTACCACATAAAAAGAGACCCAGGTGTATATAGTTCTGAACTTTCTTACAACTATAAATAATTAGTTTTATTGTTCACTAACTTTCTTGGCCTACATCGCAGATATACATAAGACAGAATTTATCTTATAGTGAAACAGTAAGATTCGTATTCGAATCTTAAGTTTCACCTTTTTCTATCGTCTCTCACTCACCGGTCTATCCCACCCAAATTTAAACTTTTTGGTATCGAATTGTGTGTGTGGCAATATTAAAAATGTATAGATATATGTAGAATTCACCATAAACACGCACACATTTCGATCTCAAATTTACGGAAATAAATAAAGATAAATAATATAATTTAGATTTCTTTTAGCTATAAAAAAATATATTTTTAACCATTTATTTTAAATTGTAAAATCCGTTATTTATTGCTTTGTTTAAATTTCATTTAATAATAATTTTAGAAATCTGATGTAATATTTAATTAAAAGTAAAAATAACCATATGTTTCTCTTTTGTCTTTGAAATTTTAAAAGTATCGGTCGGTGAGAGATAATAGATTAATTAAAAAGAAAAATTCCCTAAAATCTAATTGCAAAAAAACTAAATGTAAAATCTAAACATAAACAATAGAATGGCAGTTTTCTCTAATTAGAATTAACAAAAATGCATTGATTATCCTCAGGGCAGATTAAGTGGAATCTAAAAATACACTAACAAAAATGTGAAAGATAAGATCTAGGAAAGGAGGCCATTTTAGACTTTCTAGAGACTTGGCACTTTAACTTTAGCTGGGCTCTCAATCAGTTGAGAGTCTGCAAGATATTGAATTTTTTTTTTCTGCCACAGTATGACCGAGTAAAAGTGCTCAGATTATGCTCTGCCCGGGGATGGCCTATCAGATGCCGAACCTTCCATTGCCCTTCATAAATTCAACCATGAAGATCTGCTGCCTAAAATAATGAAAGAGCTGCTGCTGCTGTTAAATTAAATGAACCACCTAAACACAGGAAAGAACTGCTAATCATGAACAATTTGCTACTAATCAATAAAATCGGAAAACTTCTCATAAAACAGGTACCTGTGTTCAAATTCTCTAGAGTACTCTACTAATATGCTATAGCTCATTCTTCATACTACTTATATAACTTATAAAATGTAAAAGTATCATTTGTAAAACTAAAATTTAATAATTAATTTATTGTGTAAATTTCTCTAATAATCTAGCTTACCTCACTCTATCTTTCTTGGGTACGTATTTCTAAAATCTACATTTAAATGCCCAAGGCTGGTTTACATTTAACTAATTAAAACAATCATTTCCATTTCTGATTAATTAATGTGTTTTCCAAGATTAAAGATATATTTTTATCTCTAAATCTTTTTAGGTTTTTGTTTTTAAAATACCTTTCTATTTTTAATAAAGTTTTATTTTAATAATTTTTTTTTTATCTGTGCGATTTATATATATGAGTTTAAGATGATATTTAATTTCAATTTTTAATTCTTAAAGAAAATTTTTAAATGCGAACTTTTTAATTTACTTTCATGTTTAATAAATAAAAAAAAAAACAATGTGACGAACATCTGTGCTCGTTACAATATATATATATATATATGAAATTCAAATATTTTTTTTAGTTATACCAGGTATTAGATTTTCATTTAAATTGACAATGTTTCAGTGAAATCACATTAATTCTTATCATGCTAAAGCTATAAGAAAAAATAGTTTTGTTTCAATTAGTAATGAAATTACCCTTAAATTAAAGAATGTTCATTCATATATATATATATATATATATATATATATATATATATATATATATATATATATATATATATATATACATTAGATGGTTGTCCATTCAGAATAGAAGGTGGGTTAACAAAAATATTTCTATTTTCTTTCATTTCAAAATCTTCTGATTTATTAAAATTGATTTTAGAATATGAAAGAGATTAAATAATTGACTATATTTTATCACATTTATTTAAAGTGTTTTGGCTTTTTTTTAAATTTCAATAGACTTTCTCATAGTTTCTAAATTAGTATTATCAAAATTTCTTTTAAAAAATGCAAAGTAAAGACTGATGCAATCAACTTTTGATTGAAGGCATTTTTATGTACTTTAACTCTGACAGCAATATATTTATTTGATTGACCCACATAACATGGAATTTCATAATCACCTTGATGTTCTTTCCCTTTGAGATTAATATTATTACAATGAACATTTTCATGGTTATATGATTAAATTAAAATCTTTGTTGAATCATGCCATGTATTAGATTTTTGTTTAAATTGCCAACATTTTGGTCAAATCACTATTATCATTATCAAGGCTAGGGTTACAATGAAGAACTGTTTTTCCTCAAGTAATAATGTGATTGTGATAATATTTTATATATAGACTGCTATTTTCATGTATAGCAATGCTAATTTGTCTTATAATATACAGAAACTAAAATTAAAAAATAATATTTGAGTATTAATTAAGCAGCTTAATATTTGTTTTGATTTTTTTGTTTTGAATAGAATGTATATACAAACATGTCCTTAATTTATTTTACCATGATAATGTATGGAAAGAAAATAAATATTTCTATTTCTAAGTCCTGAAGTTCTCAATATTCTGAATAGTTTAGCTTCATGGTAAGATTGATGGACTCAACAACTAAATAATCCTGATCAATTTTATAGATCAGGAAGAAAAGCTTTCATAATTGAGTTTATTAATAGTGGAAGTACTGATATTGAATATTGCTTAATCATTAAACCAATAAACACATATTAAATAAATAAAGCATTCAATATATTAATATTTTTATTCTCATTTATAATGTTTAAAAAAAAACTGTGAAAAGTTGAGAAACAAAAAAATATAAAATCATTTTCTAATTATTAAATAAAAGAAATATATTCTTGAAAATGAAGTGGAAAGACTGAATAATCACATATCTAATAACAGCAAGATAATGAAAATAGATTAAAATATCTTTATCATATATAAATCTTGTCAAACTCTCATTGAATAAATAGTGTTTCAATTTAAAACCCTCTTGTATACAAATTTGATTTGATAAACTTGATGAACAAAAAAAAATAAGATTGTGGATATAAATGTTTTATTTTTGCTTTTAAGATATCATAAGATATAAATTTATATTTGAGAGATAATTGGAAAATATGAAAAAAAATTATTAAAATCATAATGTTTAATGAGAACTATTATTAAATAGGTTTGATTTTGATTATTCTAACTCTGTTTAGATTAAATAACTATCCACGTTTTAAATCAGATTATTCAATTAGTAAAATTTCAATATATATCTATTAATGCATTTTGATAATAAAATGTACTAGAAATGTTTGGAAAGTAATAGTTTTACATATAATGTAGTACAAATTTCTAAGCATAAAATGGAAAGTATCTTGGACTTCCTCATTAGAAAAACTTGAATTTTCAATAAAATTGATATCTTTATGTATCATCATTTTCTGCTCTTTACTATATATTTTTATAATATAAGCACAAATTCCTCAAATGTATTTTAATATATTTTTGGTTAATATTTGTGTTTCTTAAATTCTTTTAAGATCAAAGCTATCATCTGTAATAGAAAATGTTACTTGTAAAATGTTTCCAAATTTTATTGTTGATGATAAAAACTCTCAAATGAGATATAAAATTTCTTCACTATTAAAGAGAAAAACAAAAGTGTTTTTAAGTTTATTGGTTATTAATACTCTTTTCTAAAGTAAAGTAAAGCAAAAATGTGTTAATAAAATTTATCTTTAAAACATTTCTTTTGATTGCTTGGATAAATAAAAAGTTTTCAGTAAAAATATTTAGCTAGAAGTATGTTTTTCATTTTTCATAAAAAAAAAATATGATTTTTCTATATTATCCATTTGAGACTTTGAAAAGTTTTATAATTATATATATATATAATAAAAAAAATTCATGAATTTTAAAAGGAAATACTGTATTTTTTTAAGATATTTTTCAGAAAATTATGTAACCAGGTAAATAATAAACTGAAATTGATATCATATACTGAAATCACATTTGACCTACTTTTAATACCAAAGAGGAAATCCCTTTTATTTATAATCTAGTCTATATAAGTGATGAGTCAGATAAATATTTTGCAGGCATGAAAACTGTCATAACATTCTAAATATATTTAAAAGTATAAAAGTATTTCCTGTAAAAAAAATGTATTAATTTGAAGATTTTCATGTATTTTTGGCACAAGCCCATAAAATATTAAAATATATAACAGTCGATTTATTAGTAAAAAAAATAATACTTGCTTCAACTGGATAAAGATATTGTTTGTATATGTTGGACTATTTTCAACAACTAGTATCTATTGTTAAATGTCTTTTAGAAAACTTCAAACTTTATTTAAACTTTTTAATTATACTCAAATATTAGTAACAGCTGACGTCAGTTTGGCTACGTTATTGCATATATTAATTCAATTCTATCTTTTCAAAATTTCTGTGACTTCTCTGATGATTGTTAAATCTAAATAAGAATTGGTTTGTGGCAAATCTATCTGATAGCCTATGTTTAGGGCATGGAGGGCAAGTAATAAAAATCATAATGTTTAACTGAACCAGCATGCTCATTTTTTCTGGTCATCATAAGACAGTTATTTAGTCCTGTGTATATTTGGCCTAGCATTCTCTTTTGGAAATTTCATAGATTTTTTTAAACTTCAAGAGGAAGTATCAGAATATTATCATTTTTGTTCAGTGATAAATGCTGGTGGAATACTGTAGCATCCCAACACATATCCAATATTCTCCATGAGTTTTTCTATGTATAAAATTTATTCTTTAAGAAAATTATTTTTCTTGCTTCCTTTCACCCCCTTTTTTTAAGATTAATGCATTGACATATTTATAGTAATGATATTCTAACCATGTTAAGATAGTTTTTCCACATTCGTTTCATTAAAAAAATCTTATAACAAAATAAACTAGTTGTGGAAAATAATGATGAGATGGTGTATGCATTTTCCATATCATCATCATCCATTATCAATCCACTGCAGGATTAAGATGTTTTCAAGTTCAATTCATATTTTCTGATCTCCAGTTTTTTTCTTCACATCACCTCTATAAACTTTCTTATTTTATCCATCCATTTCATGTGTGGTCTCTTTCTGGATCTTTTACAATCTGTTGGCATTCAGTTTGATATTTCAATTGTCCATATATTATCATTTATTCTAGCAATTTTTCCAGCTTCAGTCTTTTAATTCTTTCACCAATATCAGTAAGAGCTTTTTTTTTGTTACCCATGTATTGTATTTTTGATCTCTTTTTATTATTCCTAACATGTATCTTGCCATACCTCTTTGAGTGCACTGAAAGTTTTGATATTGCTCTTCTATTAAGTGACTAAGTCTCTAAGTAAGAACTGGTAAAATGCATTTATTAAAAGTCTTCCTTTTCAAACACACAGGCATATTTGTTTTTAATATTTAGTTATTTCTATCAAAAACACTCCAACAAAGTTTAATTCTATGAGTAATTTTATTCATTATGTTTTAATCTGTAGTAATAATCTCAGTAAAGTATTTGTAATTGTTAACCTAACTCCTCATTATCAATCTTTATTCTCATCTTTTGAGAAATCCATTGAACATTACTTTACTTTTTTAATGTTTATCTTTAGTCCAACTCTCTTACTTTCCTCAGATAACTATGTAATGTTTAGGTATTGTAATGTTTTGGTATTGTTTTATTCCAATAATTAATTTAATTTGAGAGTGAAGGCCACTAGTATGTGCAAAAAAAGATTTGTTATTTTTTTCTATGTGACCAAATAATATAACATGTCATTGATATATTAGAAGAAGATAAATGGTTCATAAAATGTAAATATCATCAAAAATGTCAAAGATAGTAATTCTATCTAAGTCCAATTCACTTGCTTTACAGTGATATCTATTGTAAATCAAAGAAATATTAGTAAGACAATATTTAATTAATGGTGTGATGTGTCCTAGAAAGTTGTAATGGTGGGAATTTTAATTGATAGTAAATATGAAATTGATATAAATAATATCAATTGTGATTTGTATATTATTACTAATAGAAATAAAAGAAGCCAAGTATTTCATAAGAATTTCATAGATGAAATTATGGTTCATGTTTTATTTGACTAATATCTTGCTAAATCTTGTGCAGAAGTTTCTATGGCAACAAGAACCAAACACAGTGAAATATCTATTTTGTGTATTTTGATAGATCATAGGATTTAGGACATATAGAAGACTTCTCCTTTTGGTTGATTTCATTCTTTATATCAATTAATAAAACATTTATTAATAAATATCTTAATTGTTTTTTTCAATATACATGGTATGATCTTTGCCTATTTTATATAAGTTTTATTATCTAATGGATCTAGATTTTGTAGTTTAAGATGTTTAATCCACAATAGGAATGGTATTTTCTTTGTAGGCAGAAAATACTGTTAGAGATATATTTGATTTAACATATTTAAGAGCTAATTTAACTTTTTTGTGTGTTATTATTTTTAGGAGCTAATAATTTGTGGAGATTTTTACCTCTAGTGAGATCAACCATTGATGAATTTATATTATTGAGAAAGAAACTTTTTACATATGACAAATATTTTTTTTCAAAAAAAATGTGTCATAGTGTTAATGCAAAATTTTTAATTTTTTTTTAGTATAAAAAGCTCATTCTTGGAAAAACTTTATTTTAATAAATTATAAACAGTCTAAATTTTTTCATGAGGTATATTAATTATAAATTGTTTACAACTTTCCATATCTGTGCAATGATCACATAATAGCACCTTTATCCAGATGAAGACAAATATTTATTTACTGAAATATAAATAGTTATATATTTTATATGGCTGCTCTTGAAGATTATTATGAATTAATATATATATATTGTAACGAGCACAGACGTTCGTTACATTGTTTTTTTTATATATATTATTAAACAAGTTAAAATAAAAAGTTCGCATTTAAAAACTTTCTTTAAAAATTAAAAATTGAAATTAAAATATCGTCTTAAACTCTTATATATTAAGTCGCACAGATAATGAAAAATTATTAAAATAAAATTTTTATTAAAGAAAAAGGTATTTTAAAACTAAATTTTAAAAAAGATTTGGAGATAAAATTATATCTTTAAATTTGTCTTGAAATATATTTTTGATTTGGAAAACAGGGTAATTAATTAGAAATGGAAATGATTGTTAATTAGTTAAATTAAAACCAGCCTTGAGCATTTAAATGTAATAACCTCAGTCAGATAGAAAAAAAAACAATAGAAACTGATTAGCCAATGAAAGAAATCCATTTGGGAAATCGGACCTCAGCGAAAGAATCATCACTCCATGACGCAATGTTAATTCAATCCTTGACATTAATATAAAAAGGACAGGTTTTGGAAAGCTTGGTAGTTAGTGAATGAGGAGTGATTGATTATTGACGATGTAACAGCTAGGTGTTAGTGCTGAGGGGATTGAAAAAGACGCACAGCTTCAATCCCTTCAGTTCTGTAAGAAAGGAAGAAAAATGGGCCATCGTTTCTTCATTGAGGACCAATTACACTAAAAAAAAATAAAAATCTCCAAAGGATAAATAAATCGATCAACCGGATACAAATCTTCGGACGACGTGGGAATTCACGTGCAAACGGCAAGGAATATACGAAGATGAACTATTTCAATAACCGTAAGACTTTAAAATTTATGAACAGTAAATTAAAAACTTTCCAGATTTAAATGATTTCAATATTATTCTATCTGACCAACATTATTTTATTAATTAGTTATAATTTTATTTAATGTATTTAATTTGTAAAATCATTTCCATTTATTTATTTATTTATTTAATTTTGTTCTTTAAGTTTTATTATGATTTCTGTTTTCCGTTAAATAAATTATAAAAAAATGTTAAACTTAAGTCGGGCGTGAATGGCTGTATCGATTTGTAAAGATATATTAAGGGAGGGTAATCTTGGGTTGTTCATTTCGTAGTTGAATTGGTTCAATGGATTGGATATATTTATGTAATTAGTAGGTGTAGTATGAGATCCGCCACGGGCAGGATTATAGATATACGCCACACACCCTCTGTTTGCCTATGGATGGGTTTGTAAGTCGGCAGAATACCGCAGCCCATTCCTATGGAGTTTTTAGTTTATTGATCTACTTGCCCACAGATGTCACATCCCTGTGGGTGGAGAGTCAATGTCGTTTCTATTTCTACATATTGTTCAGATGTACATTCCTGACAATATAGTTGTGTTGTCGTATCATGCTACATTGAATACATGAATGTATCAGATGGATTGGCGCCAGTTGATTGCGAAATGTGTTGCCTAAGGTTAAGTAGGGATAGAATATTTTATTTTCAAATGCAAATCTATGTAGTCGATTCAGGCTCGATCCTAAATAAAACTATTAAATTTAAGTTGTTTATAGATGCTTGCATAGATTGGTTATCGGTTAGGTATGTTTTGGGTTTTCATATTTGATCAAAATATATAGACATTCGATAAATAATGATACCTTACGGTGAGTGTCTCTAATGTATTTATTCGGATGTCCTTTAAGTTATTGGTGACGATGCAAGTATCTTACGATGAATACTAGAGGGTTTCTTATAATTCCCTATGCAATTGTCAGTAATCAATAATTTTGTATTTTGATCGTTTATGTTTACTTTGAAATGTTTTTGACCGTTGAAATCTATGTAACCGATCTATAGCAACATATTAAACAGGTTTATAAGCCCATCTGTGCGAACTTGATTAAAAATGTAAATTTATAATATAATAGTAACTCAATGTAAATTAAAGTAAAATCAAAGTTAAAAATAATGTTAAATGTTTAAATGTAAATCACTAAAATAATTTTAAACCTTATATATATGTGCATAAATAAATCTGTTTGTATGATAATTACTGGCAGTGGCTTACTTTATTCTTTTATATACTAGTAAATGATATTATTAAATCTCTACTATTCCACTGAGCTAGTGACAATGGGCTAACGATCTAAATATGTAAATAAAGTGGAATCCTAACAGCACGTATCTGCCTACTCTATAAATTTTTCTAGGCTCAAATGCCTAGATGGCGCCCTTTGGTAGTGCGGTGCGGTGCGATGCGATCTCCCACTTCGTTTGGATCGTTATAATATATATATATAATTTAGATAAAGTTTGCAGCTGTTATTTAATTAAATTTCAACAATAAATGTGAAACTGCAAGCTAAAATTATGTGCTCTATTAATAATAATTGTATTTCTCTGAATTAAGTTAAACCAAAAGTAGATCACTTTTAATTTAATATCTAGCTATTTTAAGAATAATAATTCAGATGTAAACAGTTTATACATATATAAAAATTTGAAATATAATCATTTGTAATTTTCACAAACAATCAAGAAATACCCACAAAGATTTTCATGTATAATTTAAATTTTTTTTATTGACTTAAAGATTGAAATATGATGAGAATTTTTCCAAGTAATAATCTAAATAAAAATTTATCTACAGGGAAACCAGGCATTAACAAAAGCTGAAAACATGTAATCTAGTAACAATAAGAAAATAAGTCTGACTTTTCTAAAATCCTAAGTTGATCACATTTGAAGTATAACAATTTATCTGATTTTTTATAAGCAACCAGACTTTTTTGTAAATAGCCGTATATATTAATTTAAATATTTTTACTGACACAAATAGGTAAACATTAAATATAATAGAAATTTTCCATGTAATAATCTAAATAAGTTTTTAGCCTTGTTCATTTGTGTTGTAATTGACATATGTTAATCTATAAATTACCTTTACTTTTTATTCTCTTGCAAGTATAAACATTAATTCCAGTTTCTTTATATTGACACTTCAAATAAAACAACTCAATATTAAGTAACAAATTTTTGAAGATAAATATCATTTGAATCAGTTGTTAATAGAATTTGAATTTAAATTTTAAAATAAATTTATTTTATTTTCATCTTTTAAATTTTGGCTGTATAGTTTTGCATTTAAAAATGAAGCATTCATTTATAGATATTATTTAGTTGTCTGTCAAAGTATATTGTTTTAGTTAAAATTATTATATCTTTAGGATCATAATTAAGAACCCTTCTTATTCAATTTATAAAAACTTCTGGTCTTGATTACTGTAACTGTGAGTTTGATTGTATCTTATAATAATAATATTTATACTTTTAATTTTGTGTATTTTATTTTTACTGTTCATAGCAACCATTCTTTAAAATAAGAATGAAACTTTTAATTTTAGAATGAAAAGAAAATATGGAAAAAAAAGCATAAATAAAATGGTGTAGAAAAAAATTATAAATCAATTTATGAGCCAGAAGTATATTTATTTACATTATATAATGGTCACTTGATCTTTATATACTATCTTGCAATTTTATATTTTGATTTTCATCTTTTTAAAAGTTTTCAACACTCTTCCTAGAAGGATCTATTTATATTTTTAGATATTGTCTCTCAAGAATAATAATTATTGCTGCACTTTTTAGAAAATTTTTGAAAACAATTTTATATATTAACAAGATCTGACTTTAAAATAAAAAGTATATGCAAATTCACCATAATTTTCTTAGTACATTCTGTTATTATTCATGTTATCTAACACTTGATGAATTAATGGTTTTTCAAGCATCTAACATTGATAAACTATGAAATGCCAAAATGAGTGAATATTGATAAATAAAATAATTATTAATGTTATATTACTACAAATTTAAGTACACAATAAATTAATGAAAATTGTGTATAATATTATTAATACTACTACCATGTAATCTTTTAATAATTTGTTTTGTAATGGTTCACCGTTAAAATTTTATGTTATTTGTGAATAATATTTTTTATTCAAATAAAAAAAAATATTTTTTAGATAATTTTAATTATTCTTCTACAGTTAAATTTTATTTTAAATTTCCATTTCAATCATTTTTCTATGATGACTGTTTATTTGCTTCCAAAGAAAGGATTAATTTATTTAAACTTTAAATAATAAATATCTGAGCAATGCTTTCAGCTCAGAAGGTCATACTCATAGCACTAAAACTCAGTGCCTGACACTATTATTGAAAAAAAGTAACAATTTAATAAAAGGTAGTTAAAACAGGCAAAACTCACAATACGTATTGCCACACACAGCAAGGTAATGTAATCAATGAATGCCAGATGGCTTGTGCAGAAAATCCCCATCTAGTGCCTGCTCATCTAATATCCCCAAACTAGTTTCTGGCTTGTGGCCTTCATCAACGAGGAGCCTTGGATCTGAAAGACTGCACCCAGATCTTAGATTTAAAATCCCCATCTAATGTCTACTCATCCAATATCCCCAGACTAGTTTCTGGATTGTGACCTTTGTCAGTGAGGAGCCTTGGATCTGAGAGCAAAGATCTGGGTGCAGTGCTTTCAGATCCAAGGCTTCTCACTGATGAAGGCCACAATTCAGAAACTAGTCTGAGGATATTGGATGAGTAGGCACTAGATGGGGATTTTATGTACAAGCCTTCTGACATCCATTGATTACACTAGCTTACTGTGTGTGGCAATACATATAGTGAGTTTTGTCTGTTTTAGCAATAGATATACACAAGCATAGGAAGTGGCAGTCATGTGATGTTTATTGGCTTAAAAGGTAGTTAATATGTAAATTTGTTGATTTACATATTCTACTTTCTGTACCATGCAATACAAAAGTCCTTTTTGTTTATTGCATAGGTGTTATTAACAATGAACTGTGATTTTTTGAATTTTCCTTTTTGATCATTTTATTCTGTGCACACTATATTAATATTATGTGGATTAAAGTTTGTGTATGTGTTATTAACAATGAAACCATGCTTTTTTTGAAATTTCCTTTCTGATCGTTGTATTCTGCACACACTGTATTAATATTATGTGGATTGAAGTTATGGCCAGGTTGTATTTCACTCTCAAAGAACACCAACCTCACACTATGATCTCATTTTTAAATAACTTTGAGACAGATTCAAAATTGTAGTTCTATAGGATTTTAAAATTCATCATGTATAGATACATTTGGCTATTCAAACTAATTTTCTTAAATAGAGGAGTGCTTCTATTTGACTGAAAAAAGTTTTTTTTAAAAAACAGAAAAAAAAAAAAACACCAAATATCCAACATAATCAATAAGACAATAGTAGTTCTCTATTTTACTACCATCTGATGTAAACTAGATTAAGCCATGATTACCAAATGTATATAAAAATCTTATCCTTAATATTTTAAAAGTTTTTTACCTCTCATTATAATCAATTTGCCTTTTAAAATTACATTGACTTATTGTTGACATATTTTTAATCATTGGACATTATTTGACTGAGGTGTTTTTTTAGAAGGGGGATTTCGAAATTACCCTTTAATTAATCTACACACAGTCATGGTTCTGATACTTAATTATTAATTATTTTAAAGCTTTTTAAAAATCATTAATATTTTATGCTATAACTTTAAAACAACACATTTATGCCTTTGTCAGTATATTAATGTTATCAATCTGATTTTTTTTTAAATCTTTGTCTTAATATGAGAGCTTACTATCAAAATCTTTTAATGATTTTTTTATATCCAAAAATAGTGATCAGCATTTAAGTTGCTTTTTATCTCATCTGCTGAGATTTAAGTCTTTAATAGATATGTCTCATTTTTTAAAATTTTTTATTCCTGAATAATCCTTCATAATTTTACATTATTTTAAAAACTACATGGCATTACAAAAAAAATCTTACTATATTTTTTTTAACTAAAAACAAACAATGATTTAATTATCTATAGTTTTATTTATTAAAAAAAAAAAAACATTTTAGTCATAGTTCCGATTTATAGTTACTATTTAATCCATTTTCTTTTAAACTTAAGTTTTCAATTCAAATGTTGATTGTCTTATAAGTTTTGATAATTTCTTTGCTAATGAATATGTCTCTACATGCAGTGAAATTCCATTTTCATTATTTTTATTTTACTTCAAAATATTAACAATTATAATAAAACATTTTATTAAATTTAGTCTTTGTTCTTTAGCATTTTCATCTAATTAAAACAAATTTATTCAATAGCTTTGGATAAAGTTTTTAAAAGCTTTAATGGAAATATATGTTATAACAATTATTGCAGTGTGATTTTTTAAAAACAATTCTTCATTTCAAACATTCAGATATTTATTTTTTGTTGATGCAGTTATTCTTTTAAACAAACATGTGAGAAACTATTTACTTGTGAAATTTGTCTGTTTATTCAGAAAAGAAAAATGAAAATATTCACAGAAATATATAATGTTATTATTTCATGTGTTTTAAACAATCAAAAAAAATAATAGTATTACAAAAGAAAGTTAAAAAGAATATTTAATGTAAATTTTAATATTGGAATACACAAAAATTATAGAAGTTATACCTGAATTTTTAGCTTTAGGATTATTTATCTGTTTAGTGGGAATAGAATTTTAGTACATTTTATATGCCAAATGTAGGAAATAAGTGTTTCATGATACTGCATAATGTTTTTTTTAGAATAGATATCCAAATCAATATATTAAATAAAATAATTGGCTGTTAATTAATTTGCTTGCCTTCATATTATTGTTAAGTCCTAATGTCTCAAAAAGCTTTTAATGAAAAAATCTTCTCATTTATAAGACTTTTTTATTTTATAATTTGGTCTTCAAAATAAAAGTCTGCACAAAACTGTTCGATTTCTAAAAAAAAAGAAAAAATATTTGTAATTTGCAGTATTTACTTCTGTGTTTAATTATGTGTTTTACTAAGTTTAATATTTATTGACAGCATGGTAAAAAATTTATTCATTGAATTATATGGCTAAAAAATAAATATATTTATTTATTGTTAATTTTTAAATTTATTGTTATTTATTTTTTTAATAAAAATAGGATTATTATTGTGAATATAAAATATGAGTTTAAAATTAAGTGAATGAATTCATATTCAGTCATAAGCAGAAGATAATTATGCAATAAAAGGTTTGTGGAATAGAAATTAAAGTGAAATATTTTAATTTGCTTTTGTTAAGAAATATTTAGTTGTATTATATTTTATAGGCTATTGATGACATATTCTTATTACCATCTTTAACATTTATTAATCTCCTGCATGTTAAAGATCTCTCCCAAGTTTAATCCAGTCTCTCTGATCCTTAGCTTCTTTTCTCTTTAACACATCATCAAATGTACTTATTTCACCCATCCATGTAATTTATGGTCTCTTTCTAAGTCTTTTACAATATTCTGAAATTTAGTTTAAGAAGTCAACTGTCCATTATTATCATTTCTTCTAGCAATCTGTCCAACCCAGCTTTTAGTAATACGTGTTTGTTCTATCATTCATGTATTTTATTTTCTGGTGTCTTTTTATTACTCCTAACATACATCTCTCCTTAATCTGCTGAATAGTTATGGTCTCTGAATTATTCTTTTGTTCAGATTCATAAGTAACAAATGGTGACATGCATCTATTAAAATGTTTCCTTTCAATACAAAGTCATTTCTATCAAAAACTGTCCAAGATTAATTTTATGACTAATTTCATCCATTATATTTTTGTCTGTGTTAATAATCTGATCAATGTATTTTTAATTACTGACATCTAGTTCATGCTTTTCAATTATTGCTTTCTTCTGCTGAAAAAATTCTAAACTGAAACATCATTTGAAAAGTCAATCACATCATCTGCAAAATTTAAATGACTTAACTAATCTTTATCTATTATTACTCCCATAGTTTTTTATTTTAATTCAAAAAGAATTTCTTATAAAACTGCTATAAAAAGTTTTAGAAATATCTAATACAAACCTTTCTTAATACTAATCTTCTTAGTATTATTATGTAATCTAATGATTGCTGTTGCATTTTGATAAATATTTTTCAGAATATGACTATATCCCAGTCTATATCTTAATCACTGGAAAAACGCTTATGGAACCAAATACCTTTGTATAATCTATAAATATAAAATATAATGACAATTGATATTTATCACTCTATTTAATAACTTTTCTCAGTATTTGGATGTGATCCATTACAATAAAATTAATTTTAAATTGAGTTTCTTCTTTTTGCTTTTACATAAAACTGAGTAAAGATTGATACATCTATAATTTCTAATATCTTCTTTATCATATTTTTCAAATATCAATATCACTATGGAAGTCTTCCAATCATTTGATACATCTTTATCATTTAGATATTATGTATATAATATTGCCACCATTTTTTTTAATTCTTCAACTGATTCATTTAAGATATAAATTATAATTCCATTATTTCATGAAACTATTCCTCTCTTTATAGACTTAATTGCATGTCTCACTTTTTGAGTTAAAAAGTGTTGGACAATTCAGAAAATTTTATTACAGAATATACTTTGGTTGCTTGTTTTTTATGACTATATAATTTATTGCAGAACCCTTCTTTTTAGCATTTGTTTTATCTTTTTGTCATCTTTTAAAAATAACTTTCCTTTAAATCATAATGTGCTGTTTTACAATTTCAAAATATATATTTTTTCTATATCTTTATTTGCCATTTCATAATTATATTTCTTTTATCATTATTAAATTTTTTTATATTATTTTATAAAACTTCAGGTATTCAATTTATCTTAATGGATCATTTCAAAAATATGTTTGTATTCTTTCTTTCATTCCTATATTACCTTGATTTAATAAAAAAAATAATGATAAATTGCTGTTTTTTACACTATTTTTCTTGTAATTCTTAATAGATCATCACTTATCTTCATTGGAGAGTTTCTCAAAACTAGAAGTATCAGCTATTAACAGTGAATTTTTAAATAATTTTTCTCTAGTTTTGCATTAACATGCATCTTACATCTCACTCAATGAAGATTATTTCCTGTGTTGCATCTATTAAGAACATTACAATATATAAATACCTATATTTTGTTAATTATAATCCAATTCTTTATCTTTATTGAATGCTTCCATATCCATACCATTTAGCATTTTTCTGAAAAAAAAGTTATAATATACAGTTTTTATTTTTTTGTGAACTCCACAATTTTGTGACCTCTCATTTTTATCACCATACTAAAATTCATTCATGACAATTTTTTAATTATTTATCAACTTTAGAATTGAAGTACCCCATGGCAGTTTTAAAATGTTGTTTGAGTTGCCAAAAAACATTTTGCACATCCACATAGAAATTCTTTAGAATGAAAAATTTACTGAGATATAAACCTCCATTATCTACACTTGATATTTTTTTTTATGTTGAGTAACTAATTTTCTCCTTTGTTTAATATATCATCGATCTTCACATTATTGTTCTTCCACTATTTCTTTATAATGAGTCCAACTCTACTGCACTTCTAATATTTTATGCTTTTGTAATGATGTTTATACCCATGTGTTTATACCCATGTCTAAAATCAATTGTTTGATTACCTTTTCTTCTAACTTCCCAATGTCTAACAACATTCCATTAATATTTTTATGCAATCTTTTTTCATTCAAAAGTAAACTATGGTCATAGGTGTGTAAGTAAAAGATTATCATCAAATAGCAGCTTGGGTGTGGATTTTTAGCAATGTCTTCATGCCTTAGCTGAAGACTTGACAGCAGCCTGGTATTCATAATTTAATTTGCTTGTTGTGATTGGTAATAACTATTATAAAAAAGAATAAAACATTTGCATATGCATCCATCCTGCCTTCAAGTAAATTCATTTGACATTTCAGCTGAAACTATCAGGCAATTGAAAAGAATGACCTTAAATATAAAGATCAAAAGTCAATAAAGTTATGCTGAATGATATGCATTAGAAAAGAGATCATTAATGTTCATTTTCCATGTGAATAATCCCATAATAATATCACTTGCTATGACAAGAATGAATAAATAGATCCTTAATGACTTTTAAAAGAGTCAAGAGTGTTCTTATTATAAAATTGTATGCATAAAAATTGTTGAGTAAAAGAACATAAAAGTTATCTAATTAAGTTGGACTATTTCCATAACTATCACTAAATGTTGAATGTATAGAAAATATTTAAACTTTATTTAAATTTTTCAAATACAAACAACTTATTAGTAATAACACACAAATAGACAAATTTGTGTGTTCTTAATGACAAATTGTTTGCATCTGAAATAGCCCAACATATTATCATATCTAATATACCATCATCACAAACCTTCTACTTAAAATTTATTATCAATCATTATCATCATCATTATTATTGTTGTTGTTGTTGTTATTGTTATTATTATTATGTTTCAAAAAGAAACTTTATTCAGAAAAAAAAAGTTTACATTAATACTTTCTGTATACATATACTTATATTGTTTTTCATGTGTATTGCATATTCTGTGCCTAAATAAATACTCTGTGACTTTACAAATATAAACTGGGTGACAGATTAAATGTCTATAAAGCTTATATTACAAAATTTACATGGTTATAGCTAAGACTTGTTAGTTCATTATTTTGATTTAAATTGTTTCTCAAAGTCATATTACTTTTTAGATTTAATTATACCTAATATACATGTATATGGTACATCTTTTTATTCACATACATGCTTTTTAACAGTTGTTAGTCTTTATATATTGGTTTCTGTGAGCTAGCATGTGATCCTTCTGGCAATGTTGTATATGTTTTAATATCATATATCAATTATTGTTTTTTGTGATGTTACATTCTCTTTTCAAGTACAATAATAATAGGTTTTGGAAGTTTCTGGCTCACAATATTGATTAGTTTATGTTAAACCTCTATACTGACTGATTAGAAATTTTTGATCATTGTCTTATAAGTGACCAAGTAGCTGTGAAAATATCTAGGGGTGCTATTTTGTCTCTGTTTTTTGATTGTGCTAATTTGTTATGAAATATTGATGTATGTCACCTTGTATTGATGTCAAAAATAAATGTGCATTATGTACACCAGAATGCATAGAACATGAAAGTTTCTACACAGACTGTATGTATTGATGCTCTGTGGTATACATTGATGATTTTCTGCAGGGAAGATGTTTTATATTGTGTATATGTTAATTATATGCCAGATGTTGTCTAGTACCAAACAGTTGTAAAACAGATATTTCTGCTCAGTTACATAGTGTGCAGAAGGGGTTTAGTTTAGCATGCATGCATCTGCATCTTAGGAAGTATGATGATGATTATAAGGCATATATATTTAGTCCTAAAAGGAAATACAGAAATCTGGGCTTCATGGACTATTTTTTGAAGCTTTCAAGCATCTGCTTGTTGTTGATTCTGATCATCTGCATGGAAGTATCTGGTGCATGACCTGGATTTACCAGAGCATCGATCTGCCAATATAAATACTTTGTCATTGTATGCAGTGATATTTGAGTATGCATGGTTTTAAAATGATTGACAAATGACAATAGGCATCAGTATGAAGGTGGAGGTTTATCTGTACATATTACCTGGATTAAAGATTGAAGTTCTGAAAAATGTCTGAAGATAGCTATTATTAATGTTTACAGTCTTCTGTATTTGGAAAATATATACATTGTGTAGCCCCAAAGCATTGTATATTGTTGGGCAACTAAGGCACCTTGGGTATATTGAGATTGTCTTTCAATTTCATGGAAGCTTATAATATATACATTGTGTAGCCTCAAAGCATTGCATATTGTTGGGCAACTAAGGTACCTTGTGTATATTGAGATTGTCTATCAATTTCATGGAAGCTTATCACAGTATGAAGATACTTTTGTTGTGAAAACTTTGGGAGAATTGAATTTGGAGAGAAATAGTAAATTATTTTGATAATCACTAGCAGGCTGAATAATTTACTTTAGTATATATAAGTTGATATCCATTATGCTTTGTCTTTGAACTTGGATTTTGTGTTTCATTATGTTTGTTCATAAGTAGATGGAAAGGCTGAGAAAAGCTGATTGGTTTTCTTTGGAAAATTTGTGTACATGGCTTACTGATGTAGAGTGACCAGCAGCATTTTTATTCTGATTAAACTTAAAAATAAGTATTTTTGTGGTATTGATATGTGATGTCTAAAAGGGAAGAAAATTGTAATGTCATCTGCATATGTAATGCAGATTATATGTTGTTATGTGTATAACATCTGTTTACCTTTGATACTCTGTTGTTATGAGTAGGTTGGTGTAAAAGGTAAATAGTAGTGAGCTAAGAGGAGAACCATGGGAAATTCATTATGTGGGATGAATGAGCCATTGAGCATGAGGTAAATTTCACAACTCAGTAGCAGGTTAGTGATCAGATACATATGAAGGTGTAAAATTCTGGTATCAGCCAATATGTTTTAATGAATTATGACTGAATCAAAAGTCATTTTTACATCAAGTTGAATAGTAGTGAGCTAAGAGAAGAACCATGGGAAATTCATTATGTGGGATTAATGAGTCATTGAGCATGAGGTAAATTTCACAACTCAGTAGCAGGTTAGTGATCAGATACATATGAAGGTGTAAAATTCTGGTATCAGCCAATATGTTTTAATGAATTATGACTGAATCAAAAGTCATTTTTACATCAAGTTGAACTGCAATTGGTGCATACCTTTTCTGGTTCTGTACTCGTCAAGATTGTTTTAATGGTTATCACAGCTTGTGCAGTAGATGATTTTTTTCTTGAAACTTCATGTGTGTAGGCTATCCTTGATCAGTTTAAATATTTTGATGGCAAATTATCTCATTGAGACAAAATAAAGATCAGAGAGGATTGATATAAAGGCTTGTTTTTTGTTGAAGGGGACTGTTACGATTGGGTATAAACCCTGGGTGCCATAGCTGCTGTGATAATGGATTTTCAAGGTTGACAGGTATTGGGTAGTGAGCTGACATGCATAAAATCAAGTTTTGGGATGGCATGTGCACCTGGTTGGCATGTGTTAGGTATTGTTGCAGTTTAATGGCAAATTCTGTGGTATTAAACGGGGTGTTTGTTTCTGGTTTTCCAAAAGCAGAAGGGGGCTTGGATAGATGGTACATTTGTAACTTTTATTAAGATAATGATAATTTGTTTTAGTATGCTATTGTCTGCATATATGACTTTCTCATCATCTGTGAGTACCATTGGTACTCTGATGGTGAATGGGTAGCCCAGAGCTCAGTAAATGCATTGTCATGTCCATATATGCTGTTGGATGAGATAGATTTTACTTTTTTATTGCTAGATGGTTTTTAACATTGTTACAGACATTATTGTATGTTTGAATAAGCTTTTCATATTTTTAACTTTGTTAAATGCAATCACTGTGGGTTGGTTTTACATATGGTTACTGTAAAATTTCTGTTAGAGAATTGTTCCCATCTATTTTGTTTTTTTAATATTGTTTATCTTTCTGCCAGTGAGCAGGTCACCTTTTACTTTCTTTTGATGCTATTTCTATAGAAGGGAGGTATGGAGTTAGTGATTCCATAATGCTTGCTTATACTATGTTTATGATTACATGTAGCATACTTGTTTTGGTGCAGTTATGGGGGTCATGGTATATATCTAGATTTGAGTCTGTGTTATTATTGACTGATATGACATGTTTTTATATATCAAGTGAGATGTGTATTTGATTTTGAGCAATTTGATCAGAGCTTGCATTTGTATTAATCAAGTTATTTATTGTAGAGTCAAGTATGTGTGTGTTTTTTTCTGCATGATTGTGTTCAGAAGCTTTATGTTGGTCATTTAAGTTTCTAGTGGTGATTTGTGAATTGTTGATATCTTCATATTAGCCTTGGATGTATTAATTTTTATTGATTTGACTGCTAAGGCCATGTATGACTAGGTAACTATGCTTTTGCATAAATGGAATTGTGGTTTTAAGTCTTGTAATATAGGCACAACATAGCTTCCTGGATACGGATTCTAGATTAATGTCTTTGTGTAATTTAAACTTTAATTCATAACTATTGCTATATATCACTGCTGGTATGTCTTTGGTTAAAACACCATTACTATACCAAATGTCTTTATCATTTTTTGACAATTCTGTATTATGTATTCAAAGTATGTGTTTTTAGTTATTTTTGTAATATGATTGTAACAATCTTGGTCAACTATTAAAACCACATAATTGCCTAATGCTTGGATTTGGTTCTTAAATCAGTTCTTTTGGCTAATATCAAAAAGGTCTATAGTGAGATATTTGAAGTTGGGATTGTCTGTGATTTTTAAAATTGTTTACCACAGTTCATGTTCAGTTACCACTTGATATAACAATAATTGTGAAAAATAATACAGTGATATGTTTGCATCTATTGTGGATATTACTATTGAATGAGGAGGAAAAATATTCTAAATGATGTATATAACCTTCTTGAATTGTATTGTTAAAGTGCTCATTAATTTCTTCTAGTGCATCGTCAGTCCAGTGTGTGAGGGAGGTCTTGATTCTCCTGAGTCTTCAAGGCTAGCTGTCTTATATCATTTGTTTTTTTAAATCTTGGGACTTATTTTATGTTTATTATAGTCAAATTATTTTGCTATTAATTGTTTTCATGCTACTTTTTGCAATGGTCGCATATGATTTAACAGGGCTTAAAGTTTTAAGAATTTTAGCAGCCATATTGATGCTAACCACTCTATCACATGGTTTCATTGACTCATTTTTTCTTCCTTGGTAATATTAAGATTTTTTTTGATAAAATTCACTAATGAGTTTATAATTTTTATTGACTATTATTTCAAAACATTTATTTTTGTTCTTCAAAGTGTATACATTATTCTACTTTTACATTGTGAAGACTTTGTTAATGTTTTAGGGTTTGAATCCCAATAACTTTTGTTTTTTTTTACAGCAGTATCAGGGTTTTTTGCATAACTATTATAAAATGTTTAAAGGTTGGCCTATGGGTCTGCCTGTTGTTGCACATATTTGCAATTTTGTTATATCTACATATGAGAGTAGTATTTTAGATATGGTACTTTTAAAGATATTCAAATTTACAAAAAATATGTGGCTGGTGTTTTGTTTCTGGAAATACTTATATTATAAACTTGCTTGTAGAGGAATTAAATAACTTGAATGACTTAAAATGCAATTTTGAAAAACAACAGAATAAAAGTATTAAGTATTTGGATTTATTTATTGCATTAGATAAATAGTATGTTAAATAATAAATAAATAATCAAACTGTTGCAAAAAAGAGGATATATAAATTGTAAATCAAAAATATCAGTTATGCATAAGATGGCAAGTTTTAGATCTTTTTTGTTTTATAATAAAAAAAATATGTCATCATCAATGTGATAAATTAAAAAAATATTGAAATATTTGCCAACAAATTTCTTAAAGATAGTTATAAGATTAAACAGATTAACAATACTTCATGTCAATTTAAAAAGAGTTATTTAAAAGAGTTGAAGATTGATAATAAAAAATGGATATCTATTCCATGAAACTTTTTAAAGATATATGTATATGAATCTGGTTAATGTTTCAATTTGTGTTACAAATAACATTAATAAATTAGTGAATAATTCTAAAAGTGTCATACATGTCAAGCAAAAAAGTAATGTTGTGTATCAAATTTTTTGTGGATGTTATCATGTATAATTGAATTGAGGTGCAATACTAAAAAAAGATTAAGGGAACATGATTTGTTATACATGCATGTGAAAGGTAAAAATAATAGTGATTTAATGACTGCTTCAGTTTTGTTGGATCGTGAAAAAATGTGTAATTATACATTTAAGTTTGATCTTGAAAGTGTTAAGATTCTTCATCAAGAGAGAAACTATATAAAATAAAAGTAAGGAGACAATTTTAATAAATAGAAATAATATGGTATAATTAATAGACAAGCTGCTAACATTAAAATTCAGGATTCAAGAGATTTGAGTAGATGATCTTTGCTTCAATTATGTCTTTTAATTTTAAGGGCAGTTGAGAAAAAGTTAAAAAATTAATCAAAAATACTTCTGCAGATTGAAACATTGTATATAATAGTTAATTAATATTATATTTATTATTTATTATTTTTATTGTCATTGCAATAGTTTTCTATTAATGGACATTTCATTTGTATTATATATATTGTTTACATTCTTACATTGGACAGACCAATCATAGAAAAAACATAAAAAAGGAAGAATACATTCTGGCAGTTAGAGAAAAATCCAATTCATCAGCCATTTATTCACACATTAAATTAACTAACCATGACATCAATTTTAACAAAAAAAGTATTCTAGAAAAAATTGAACAATATGATCCAAGATTGCTAAGGGAAGATACAGAGATTTTTAAAAAGCCTAAGAACATAAATCAAAATGTGAATTGAAGAAAATTAACAATATTTGGAAAAAGCTATTGAAGTATTTATTATTCTTAGATCTTCTCCTTTATTTTTTTTGCATTCCTTCATATAGTCATATATATTACTTTTTATAAATCTCCACATATACTCTCTAATGCAAAATTTGTATAATTTTAATTTTAATTATTATAAATAATAATGTAAAATATGTATTTTATATGGATATAGAATAATAGTTATATGATAATATGTTGTAGCTCTGCCGAAGACTGCAGGACAGTCAAAACTGTTAGAAATTTAAAGGAAAAAATTGCATTAGAGTGTATATGTGGAGATTTACAAAAAATAATATATATGAAAAAGCTATTGGAGGATAAAATATTTTTTAAAACTTCTCAACAAATAGAATTTGAGAGTGAGGAGAAAATAACAAAGCAAAATAATAATGATTTTAAATCTCATGACACACATTCTTATGCTTTGAGAAAGAAGAAGCTCTGAGGAAAATATTTGTTATTGTACTGAAACATCAGCTATTTATTTATTATATTTTTACTACATGGAAGCTTCTGAAAATATATATATATATATATAAGATTGTGTTTGCATGGTGATTTAAATAAATAATTCTTCATAGAATTAAAAGTAAAACAAATAATTCACATTAAATAAAGTCAAGAGTAAAAAAAACTACATAGAAGTAAAGACAAAATTGAAATATACATACATTAATTTGTGATTCTATTATATATATATATATATATATATATATATATATATATATATATATATATATATATATATATATATATATATATATATATATATATATATATATATATATATATAATGATATGATATTTAACTTTTCTTTTGTTAATGTGTAAGCATCTTTGTTTCTTAAGTAAAAACATTCTTAAATTAGCATGTTTAACTTTACAGATGTGGTTGTTATTTGTACCCTGTTGTCATATTATCTTCTTAATTTAGTCTGATGACTACAACAATGAAAATAGAACCTCGAGAACGATTTTGTTTCTTATAAAACCAATTAATATGTATTCAGATTGTGGTATTTCATAGAGTATTACATATCTTTTAAAATAAAAGATAGATAATATATTAATGTGGTTAAATTTCATTGATATAAATGATAGTTAAAGAATTTTGATGTTACTTTGAACTGGAATTGTTAAAAATCAACATACAGAACTTCAACTTTCATATCATTACCAACATATGATTATATTTATATGTATATGATTATTTTATTTATTAGCACACTAAATAATACATATATTTATATGTACATGATTATTTTGTGCATCCATCTGTAGTAGCATCTTCTCCAATTTAAAATTTGATTGATCTGAAACTTAATAATAAATTTGGTGATTAGCTTTTGAGTCCATTAGTATTTATTAGATATTTTATTTTTATATTATCTAAGGAAAACTAGTTGTTAAACAATAATTTAATTAGTTTAAACTGAGTTTACATTCATGAAATGTTACTACAGAATAGAACCAAAGATGGGAAGAAATAGAAAATAAATTCAATGAGAAATAATATTAACAATAAATTTGAAAAAGTATTATTGAAAAAAGAAAAATGAGAGCATTTGTTCTAAAAAACCTGAAGAAATATAGGTATTTTTTTAATATGAAAAAGAACAATTAGGAATTAAAATATTGATTAAGAAGTGTAGTATGTAGAATACTTTTTAGACAGCATTCAAAAAGATGTAGCCATTATGTTGGATAATTGATAATATTGCAATTTATGTACATATGGAATATTATGAAAGGAAACTACTTTGCACATATGCTATAAAATAGACTCTATCCATCAATAAATGTTTTAAAACCATAAGTATACATCTATACTTAGACCCATGTTTTAATTTAGGACTTGATCTTATTGCAAGTTTATTTTTTTCAATTGCTATATTATTTGCACAAGTTCAGATTATATTTCACAAGGAAAAGATAGTGTCTTATTTTTAGCTACCTATGATGCTGAACTGTGTTGCAGTATATATTATAATGTAGTGTTTTATACACATATAAATTATTGTGCAAGAAATCTACCCTTTGCTTACACACCAGCCCATCAATAAATATTTTAAATCATAGTTGGTCCATTTATCCTTAAAGCTTATTCTTTAATGAAACCAACATTTACTGATGCTGCTTGAATTTAGGGCTTGATCTTATTACAAGCATGGTTTTTAAATCAGCATATGAGTTGAACAATTTCAAATTATATATGACAAAGAAGAATAATTTTCTTTCACAATATTTTATCTGTGTATAAATTGTTATATTATCAAGTATATTATATTTTCAATTATTACATATACCAATAAGGTTTAGTATTATAGGTAGTTAAAAATAATAAAATTTCTCATCCCTATGATCAATAATCTAAATTTATGCAAGTAATATACCAATTTAAAAATCAAAATAGCAATAAGATCAACTTTTAAGTTAAATATAGTTAATAAAAATATTGGCTTATTTAAACATAACACTTAAATATAAGTGAATTACCTATGTTTCTAAATCTTTTACTGATGGGAAAATGGGTGATTATTTTATAGTATATGTATGAAAACTATTTGCCTTCCCTAATATTTCATATGTATTGAGTAGAAAATACTGAATAACAATCAAGACTATTCAAGAGGACATGAGATGGACTTTTCATGAAAAAAAATTAAAAGTAAATTAAAATGTTTGAAAATGGATTAATAAAAAACAAGATACTAGAGAAATAAGAGTAAACTATAATAAAAAGTAATGAGATGATAAGATTTGTCAATATTCAAAATTATTATAAAGAAAACTATCCCCATGTTCATAATTGTGAAAAGGAAATAAATAAATTGGTTAAAGTTTAAATATAGTTTGGAAAAATCAATATCAATTATAAAAAGTAGTGTGATATAAGAATAAAAATATATAAAATAGAATAATTTGTATAATAAAATTAGAGAAAGTTTGTTATTATTTAGTGTATAAACCAAGAAAAGGTATGATAATGTACATTATTAAATGTGTATTTTTAAAATGTAGAATGTTGAAAGGAGTATCAGATAAATTATATGAAAATGGGCAAAACATAAAGGTAAATAAACAAAAGAGAAGGGAATTTTTAGTTTTCATGGGGTTTGTTTTTAAAACTTTTAGAAAAGAATGGAATTTAAGAAAGTAGGATGTTTTGATCTACTAATAAAATCGCTTTTATTAAAATGAAATTCTCAAACAAAAAGAAATATCTAACTACTGTGAAATGATTTCATAAATTAATTTAGAAAGAAGAACCGAAAAAAAAGGTTACATTTATATAAAAAGTTTGTAAAAGAAGAAATTATTTAAACTGATTGACAAGATCTTTAGGCAAATAGTCTATGTATAGAGACTTCTGTCTTTATCTGAAAAGCCATTTTACATATTATTATAAAAGATAATTTACTAATGTGAGTACATCCATACATAGTATATATTTAAAACCACAAAACTAAATTAATTTGAAATATTAAAAGTTTAAAGACGAGATAAAATAATTAAAGATTTAAATTGATTTTTAATATAATCTCTTGCATTGAGAATATTAATGTATCTTTTATGTTAATGTAAAGCCTTTTTTGTTAATCATGTTTTTTTTTCTTTGAAACCTTTTTATTAATTAAATTAGCACAAAAAGTTACTCTAATCATATTATTATTAAAATTATTTCATTAATATATTTTTTACATCATTTTTTTTTCCAATTCATTTATTAATTGGATATTATGAATTATGCATTGGTTTCATAGAATAAATTTTAATCAAAATTTTATATTATTATTACTTGATTTATATATGTTTTATGAAATATTTTATTATTTTTTAAAAACAGACTTATATTCACAAACATGAAAATATATTATTGATATCAAGATCATATACTTTTGTTTTGTTAAGGATACATTAATATTCCTTTTATCCATGGTTCCACAATTCATAATTTCTTTAAACCACAGTTTGAAAAAGTATTGAACAAAAAAAGTAAAAAATTGTAAATATGAATTCATAAATTTAACATACTTCAAAACATTCAAAAAAGTATGGAGAGATACATGTCGGGCGTAACAAGAAAAGATTGAAAACACAATGTATGGGTAAGAGAACAAACAAGTGTTACTGACCTCATTGAAAAAATTAAAAGACTGAAGTGGAGTTGGGCTGGACATATTTCTAGAAAAGATGATAATTGATTAACAATTGAAATTTTAAACTGGATTCCAAGAGATTGTAAAGACCAAGAAAGAGACCACATGTGAGATGGATGGATGAAATAAGAAAGTGTGCAGAGATGATGTGGAGAAGAGAAGCTAAAAAACAGAAAAGATGGATTGAACTTGGAGAGACCTTCATCCTGCAGTGGATTGATAACGTTTGATGATGATGATAATCCTCTTTTCTGAGTGCCAGCACAAATCATCTCTCAGACAATTAGGTCTCCATTTGAAACACTCAGTTAAGCATGTGGTTGCTTATAGATTTTTTGCTGTACTGCTTTTATAATTACATTATTCGATTTTTGTTAATTTAGTTTTATCTTTTTTAATACATGAATTAATAACTAATATATTCAAATGGTACTTGGAGATTTTATGGTTTTTAAATAATAACGTATTAATTGACAATGTTTATATTCATACTCTTATTTATTTATAAGTTACATCTTCACATTTCCACATTCATTAAACCAATAGATTAATTAGAAATATGGTGGCAAGGCAATACTAAAATTGTGCAATAAATGGTGTTCTCATACTATATTTGTTTAAGATCTTTAAATAGTCTTTAAATAAATAAAAAAGTTAAATAAACTGATATGAAAACTATCTTAAAGTTTTAAATAAACTTCATTACAATAGTTAAAAATAAACAGAAGATAAATTAATACACAATCATTTTTATAATCGTCAAACAAAACTAATATACAGTATTTCAAATATATACTTAAATATAACTATATTGTATTTAATGTAATTAGAAGGAGTTGAACTCAGACTTTCAAGATTCCTTATCAATAGCTAACTGGTTATTATATGTAAAATTTTATCACTATAGTGCTCATACTTAAACAAAATAATATAATATGATCAATCCATTGTCAAGGCAATGATATTATTGAAAAATAAATGAGATTCAAATACTACTCTTGTCTAAAATTGTTAAATAAATTATAAATGGAAGTAATAATTAAACAGATTAAAATTAAATCTATTTAGAAAATAGAAATTCTGCCTATGATTTATTATATTTCAAAACTATTATATATATATATATATATATATATAGTTTTGAAATATAATAAATTCTCCATATATATATATATATATATATATATATATATGGAGAAGAGATAATATGGAGAAGAAAAAATGGATAGCATTGCCTTATGCAGAGGATATTGTTTGTAATAAGATTACATCATTGGTATCTGCTCATTTTAATGTTGCATTTAAATTGGGTGCAAATACTGGAAGATTGGTTATTAATGGCAAAGATTCTATTAATAAAAGCAACAAATGTAATATTATATATAAAGTGGTATGTCATTGTGGTTATAGTTACATCGAGGAGACCAAATGTATATTGAAAAAGAGTATTAGGGAGCATGAATTATTATATAATAAGTTGTGTTGTTCTACAGATAGGTATAAATCTGTTTTTTGTAGAACATGCTGTGATTTGTAATGGAGAATTCTGCTTTGATAGAGTTTTTATTTTGCATATGGAAAATGATTTGACGAAAAGAAAAATTAAGGAGTCCTATTTTATAAATAGTACAGATAATGTATTGAATAAACAGTGTCATTGTGTTAATATTCACAATTTATGGAAAGTAGGTAATTCACATGGGAACATTACTGGTGTGAGAGTTTGATAATATTTAAATATTAACATATTGCTACTTAAGATGGCAGAATATGCCAAAGCTGGCTATAGCAAAGAATTTTAATCTTTTATTTTATATAGGCATTTTTTAAAATTTTGTAGTTTTTATTCTAGTGAATATTTATATATATATATATATATATATATATATAGTGTAAAAAAAAATTTTAGTAATCATATTTCAAACAGTTTATCTTGCCAATTGAAATGAAATTTATTTCGCAAATTTAATTTCAACTCATTTCTGTTATTTTTTCATTTATGTATTTAAAGATCATAGAAAAGGATAGTTATGTTTCCTTTTTAGTTTAATATTGATTTGACTAAACATAAAAACTATAAACATGTAATTTGCAAATAATAACTAAGTACTTTTGGAATTTATTGTTTATTATATTTATAAGAAATAGAAGCAATGCATAATGCTAACTGAAATCTATATAAAATATTTGAAACACCCCATAGCTATATTCTTTGAGCTAATCTCCCTACTTAAATTAAAAAATACTTGAATTTTGTAGCCCATTGAAAAGGAAACCCTTCAATGTATAATGCAGTGATGTTATATGTATCAAAATTCAAAATAATTTAAATAAAGATTGTGAAACTAAGTAAAAAAAGATTTTATATTGCAAATAGACTTCTTATTTAAATTAACTTTGAATTTAAATATATATAACATCATTGCAATATACTTTGAAAAGAATTTTCTTTTCAATGGGTTGCAACTCCAAGCTTTTTCTATTTAAAGGGGGGGGGGTGCTAGCAAAAATATAATTATGGGATGTTTCAAATATTCTATATAGATTTTAGCTAGCATTATGTATTGTTCTATTTCTTAGATTTGGGTTTAATTAAAATTAAACATTTGTTTATTTGCAATATAATATTCTTGTTACTTATTTAAATTAGCTGGAATTTTAGTATATAAAACATTTTTATAAAATACATTGAAGAGAAATTAATTTTCAATTCATTGCAAAATTTAAACTTGTTTTTATTTAAATGGGGAGTGTGGTTAAAATAATATAGTTATAGGGTAATTAATATATATATATATTGTAACAGTCAAAACACGTGTATCTCATTAACGTAGTGCAGAATTCGACCACCACACAGAACAGCAGCACCATCGAGTAGCAAAGCCACCCATGGTACCGAGTTCGAACATAGTTTATCGGTTCCACAATACAATCTATGGAACAATGCCTCTGATGCGACATAAGTAAACACCTCTTTAGGCACGGTGGTCAGGGAGATGCACGAGATTCATGGTTTTGTTTCCAAGTTGGCCAACAATCAAACGAATATTAATTCACATATATATCGAGGAAATATATATAATGGGCATCGAATAAATGAAAACTTAACTACAGACGTACAGTTAAAATTATTTATTTACGCATTTAATAAAAATAACATTATTAATGTTATTAACCATATTTTATATTCAGAGTTTCAATAGCTAATTGGCAATTTTATTATATATAAAAATACATTTATTTATAAAGAGCATTCATTTATATGAAGGCGTAATCTAGCTACCTAAGGTTCTCAAGTGAGTATTTCTAATGCGTACTGTAGGGGATTTATACTTTGCACTGCAAGAGTCATCCATGGCGGCGGACATACATTTATTTAATAAAAATATTTATTTTACAACTAAGGGCGAACATTTATTTGAGAGTTTGATGATGAAGATAATGCCGAGGTGGAGTGATATAGAGAATGGTAAACTAAATAAAGGAACACATGGTACGCTTTAGAAGGGCGATATAAAATGGCAGCACTGAAACTGCAATGCCGTGAATAAGTTTATAAGGGCTTCGGGTTGATCTCTGCCTCGACCCGAAGAGGTAAGGTGTCACATGAGCATAACCAGAGATAAGTGGTCCATGTCGCAATTTGCCAGCTGGCTGCGTGACTGTCGTCAAGCCCTACGGGAACATTATCATGTCCACTTGTGTAGGACGACTGGGGTTAATTCAACCCTATAGAATCTGGAGTATTCACGGCGTGGAATGAGCCATCGTGGCTTCAAAATGTAAGACATGTATAAGATCTAAAAGATGATGGTAATATTTAACTAGATTTCAAACTCGGCCCCCCATTATCAACGTTGACTGACAGAAAATTGGTGACTCTCAAAGAAATGAAATTTCCATAATTATTCATTAAAATTTAATAATAAAAAATATCTAAAAAGGGGACTTATTACAGCGAGCATGCCAGCTATTATGAAGTAGTAGACCCTGCATTACAATAACTGATTCTTTGAATGCGTGTCGATTTATATGAAATTTAAGTTATTTATAAAGCAAATATTAATGACAATTCGACACGCATTCACTGTTCAAGCGATCATGGATTTAGCTTTAAAACTAAGACAATTATGAGAAGGTAATATTTCAATGATAATTATAAATAAAGTGTAGATTTGAGAAATACACACCTAAGAAGGATAGAGGGAGGTAAGCTAGACTATGCGAGAAATTTACAGATTACATTAATTCTCAAATTTTAGTTTCACAAAATTACAATTTTAACATTTAGAAGTTAGACAAATATTAGGAGATGAGCTATAGCTTATTTTACTAGAGTACTCTATAATTTGGAATACACACACAGGTACCTGGTTTATAAGATGTTTTCGTCCATTTGTTTAATAGTAGATTGTTCGTGATTAGCAGTTTTCTTTCTTGTCTTTGGTATTTTATTGATTTTAACAGCAGTGACTTTCTTGTTTATTTCAGGCAGCAGATCATTATGGTGTTTTTACGATGGGCAAGGTGAAGTTCGGCATACGGTGGGCCATCTCCCGATGGAGAATAATCTCGGTGCTTACTCGGTCATACCTTGGCAATATCAATTTATTTTAAGATATTTTAGACTCTCCACTCGAGAGCAAAACTAAAATTCAAGTGAAAGTCTCCAGCAAGTCCAAGATGGCCTCCTTTTCTTATCTTGATCTTTTAATTTTTTTCTGTTGAGATATTTTTAGGTTTTCTTTATCTTGCCCTCAGGATAATCAATGCTTTTGCTGGTTTTAATTAGAAAGAAATCTGCTGCTATTGTTTGTTTTGTTGGTTTTTTTTACATTCGTTAACTACATTTTTTTGGAATTTTCCTATAATTAATTTATTATCTATCACTGACTGATGCTTTTAAATTTTCAAAGACAAAAGGGAATAAAATTATTTTAACTTTAATTAATTATTGCATCAGATTTTGTTAGAATTATTCTTTAATGAAATTTAAACTAAGCAATAAATACGAACTTTATAAATTCAAAATAAATGATTAATATTACACAAGATTTATTTAGCTAAAGAAATCTAAATTATATTACTTTATCCGTATTTATTGCCTTTAATTTGAGATCGAAATGTGTGCGTGTTTATGTTGAATTCTACATATATTGATACATTTTTCATATTGTTACACACACAACTCGTTACCAAAAGTTTAAATTTGGGTGGGATAGACCGGTCAGTGAGAGACGACAGAAAAAGGTGAAACTTGAGATTCGAATACGAATCTCACTGTTTCAATATATATATATATATATATATATATTGTAATAGGCATACATGCCATTACATTTTTTTTTTAAAAAAAAAGAGTTAAAATATAAATCTTCACAAATAAAAGTTATTGACTAAAAGTTAGAATTAAAAATTGAAAACTAAAAGCTTGCAAAAACATATATAAATAGCACAGATGAAAAATTATAAAAAGAAAACTTTATTTTAAAAAAGAGTATTTTAAAACTCAATTTTAAGTAAAAACTTAAAGATTTAAAAGTAAAGAATATACAATACTTAAATTACTGTCTATTGTGTTAAAACTCAAAATGGAAATGAGTGTTGGTTTTAATTAATCCAAAGTAAACAAGCCCTTGGGGCAAAATTATAATTAAAGGTCAGATAAGAGATATAAACATTTTTTTTAAAAAAAAAATTGTGCTACCGCTTGTGAAAGGAACTAACACTCAGACCCTAATGAAAACCACTGGAACAGGAAACCATGGTCAGTGAATCCAAAGGATTAGTATAAAAATAAAATATTTAAATTAAGAAGAGTTTCAGCTTGATTTTTTGAGTAGGAGGGGGGAAACGCACTTTTCACCCTCCTGCTATTTTCAAATGAAGAGACTGTTGAAAGATGATTGGCACTATTGCAGACCCTGAATCATACAGGTACTGCAATAAAATAGTTCCAGGATTGAACCAGCTAAGGCTACCTCTGGATTGATAACTATGGCATGAACAGAAAGTATAAATAATAAAAGACTTCATGGGAATTGACACAAGGAACTGGAAACCAAACTATAAGTTATTAACTCTAATCATTATAAACTTTTACTAAATGAACTTTGAATCATTTCTTAAATAATTAATGCTTAACTAAGTTTAAATCATAAACTCTTATCTGACTAACATGGAAGGTTAAATCAGTTATTAATATTTATTTTTATATATGTTTGCCAATTCAATTATTTCCATTTTCTTTATTAATATTTATTAACAAAATCAAAAAAAATGTATTAAATTTTAAGTTGGGTGTAGATAGCTGCATAGATTCATTATGTTGATTATGTCTTAATATTTTATACATGAATATATATATATATATATATATATATATATATATATATATATATATATATATATATATATATATACACCAGGGTCTCATTTTATGCAGTAGATAGGTTCCACAGAAAACCCACATTAAAAAAAATTGCACAAAAATAGACTTAATTTACCTTAAAAAATGGGGGATAGGGTCTGTAATTTTCAGAATTCACATAAAAGCAAAGCAACAAAGAAAAATTACTTTAAAATTTGCATTTAAAAAATTAAGCAAATAAAGTATGACTAATAAAAAATTTCAAATATTTGAAAAAAATTAATACAAGACAAACTTTTTTTTACTTTTTTTATTAACTACAGTATTTAAATTTACATTTTTCATACATATTTTAATCATTATTGCTAGTGTTCATTTGTAAACTGGAAAGAAATCAGATTCCATGTGATATGATGTATTGTAGCTTCTCCTTAAACAAAGTCAATAATCTCTCAGCTATTATGCCAGAAAAACCTGTTAGCCACTTTATTTTTATTTGTGATGTGCACCATTTTCAGTCTTGGGCTGTGTTAATGGTTTTTCTGTTTCTATATTAAAAAAATAAGATCATAATCAAAACAAAAAAATTATACATTATCATTAGATAGATTATTTTCAGTTTATAAAATCTTCATTTTTATTTTAAAAATCTAAAAGATTATTTATTTCTGTTATATATAACAAAATATATGTTTTAAAAGTTTAATTTTTTTGAATATTTATTGCAATATTTTTATATGTAAGTATAAATCTATTAAATTTTTATCATAAAAAAAGTATAAATATATTATTATTATTTACTCATTAGTATAAATCGGTTATTTACATAGAATCTAAGTTCTAAATACAGCTTCAAAACATATTCACATTAACTGCCAATATAACATTGTATTTCTGGGGGGAAAAGTATTTCAAGTGAAAATAAGTTATTAATAATTTAAATTTCTTGATATCTAATAAATATAGTGAAATATGAAAGATATTAAGAAGAAACATGAATCACATAACTTCAAAATTGCATTAAAATAATCCACATAAAATGAGACCCAGGTGTGTGTGTATATATATATTAGTAAATATGACACCTCATGCTGAGTGATTAAATATATTTACTGATATATATTTTTAAGTTTTTGTTGTCAATGCGGCATCTTATGATCAGTGCCATTGGGTTTATTTTATTATAAATATCCCTCAAAAATTTTCAATTTAATAACTTTATATTTAAAATTGTTTATGTTTATTCTAAAAAGGGTTTGATTTCAGGCTATTTCTTTTGTGGTTGGGTCGATGCTGATGAAGGCTATATGCATGTTTATATCAATGTAATGTGAAGCATGTTTAACATATAGGGCAAAGCCCATATGAATGAATGACCCAAAGGCATAGTCAATGCATTACAATTTCCCACTTTTCTCTTTTACTCTGGGTATTAATAATAAGATGACCAAGATTGCAATTCACCATTTCAGAGAATTTTCAATATATTTGCCAAATGATTTCCTTCACCAGACAGATGTTCATTCCTGTTCTGAGCAAGCCTCTTTAAATAATACCATGCTGCAGACACACTTTCCTATCAGCATGGTTTTATTCTAGCATTTTCATATTGCATTGGTTGAATCCATATATCAGGAAGCAGGCATTGGTTTGGCTATGAACTTTTAGTCTGAGGTTGAACGATTGTTTTTGAAAACTTTTAAACTGAGTAATCTATGTAGCTTATCTATACTCAACATTATAAAATAAACTATCAATTATCCATCTGTGTAGTCTTTTATCTAAAGCATAAAATAATATTTTAACTGTAATCGTAAACCAGTCATTTCTATTAATTTATTTCTTTTAATTAAAACTGTTAAGTTTTGTGTGCATAATCTATGTATCGTATTTATGTCTATCAAAATATTAAAATATATAAACAAGAATCTCCATCTGTGTGAACTAAACTTAAATTTAAAGAGGATAAATATAGAAACTAAACTAAAGTAATAATGTTTATTCCTCCAATTCAATATTTATATATGTGCGATAATAAATAATTTTGCACCGTATTACTGGCAGTAGTTTATTAATTTTTTTATTTTATCTTTTTATTCTTAAACATGTACATTAAGAATTTAGATTATAAATCTCAACTGCTCCTAGAACTAGTGACATGGGCTAATGGTTTATAATAAAATAAAATTGGATCTTAACAGTATCTGCCTACTATATAAATTTTCCAGCTTCGAATGGCTGGTGATACCCTTCTATGGCAGATACGGTAAGACTCTAATACACCCTGACCCATTATATATATATATATATATATATATATAAACTCATACATGATTTACAGTTGAAATATTGTGGAATGAACTTTATTAGAAACATTAATAACAAATAATTAATAAGCAGAACCTGATCAAGGGAGATTTTGTTGCCTTATATAATATAGAAAGTTCAAGCACTATTTTTAATACAAGCAATATTTTCTATATTTTACTTGCGATTTTATTTTTAATTTTCTCTTCTTGTTAATATATGCTAAAATTTTATAGGCTTCTCATATTGTTTATATTATTCTGAACTAATGATATCATTGGCATTGTGAGATTGTACTTCATTTTAATTTTTTAATTATTTATTCAGTGAATTTTGGCACCTGACTTTAGAGGTTTTCCTTGTAAATAAGAATATATGAATATATAAAGCATGTTAAGCTCTTAATATTGACGTGGTCAAAGATGGTTAAAGGTTTATAAGAATGGAAAGGCTTAATGGTGATTTTTCACAAAGCAATAAAATGAATATTGAATCTTATGAAACTGAATTCAGAGCAGGAATTTCACTTTTATGTTTTTGTGATGCAATGTGATGTGATATGGCTTCTCCTTTATCAAAGTCAGAAATCTTTCAGTCACTTTTTCCACAGAAATCTTCTAGCCACTTTACTTTTCCTTTACATTCCCCACCCTAAATTTTTCCCCATATTTTTCTTTATCCTGCTTCATCCTATTTTCACATCAACTTTATCCACTCTATAGTCTTTATATCTAGATTTACATGATCTTTTTCTAAACCCTGCATAAAAACCAAAACCCCACTTTCTTATAATCACTTTATTTATATATTTATTCTTCCACAACTTCATTATTTGTACCTTTTCTGCTTATAAGCATTTATGTTCAATTAGCTGATGATCTAATATTTTCCATGCTTTCCTTACAAAACTTGCCTACTAAATCAGCCACATTTCTTCATTTATGTGTATATTTTCTTGTTGCTAATGATCCTGTTTGAGCATTAAACAGTAAACTATGTTCCTTGCTATTATCATACGTTACCTCACATCTAATTTTCTGTTTACTTCTATATATATTTAAACTCTTTTTACTATCCATACTACATCTCCATTTCCCCAACTCCCTATTTTTTATTAATACATCATTCTTCTATTCCATTCTTTGCCACTATAACACTCAGTTATCCTCCTAACACAATCATTCCACTTTTTGCACAAATATACTGACATAATGTCTTTATCCAAATCTTCTGCATTTCATATTACATACCTCAACTATTTTCTTCCTGGTCCTTTACTTGTAACTCAATCAAATACTATTTTATCTATTATCTTACTATCCATAAAATTGCAATCTACTGAACAGTGTCATTTTGCTTTTTGCATCTTTTAAATAACAGCATGACTATCCCATTTTTCTCTGAATTGTCCCTTCTGCTATTCACACATCTGCATCTAATGCATGTGTTCCTAACTCTCTTTGTACTTTTTCTAAGTAATATAACACTCCTTTACTAACAGATAATTTATCATTACCATAACTTAACTCTGCTATTGCCATTTCCATATATTTCTTGTACATCATATTTATTAATGAAAGTATTATTAAATAATTGATTGCTTTCAGGAACATCTAGTTCCTGTATCCATAGCATATGATGGAAGTGCTGTTAAAATGTTATGTCTAAACTTAGTGTATGCAAATTTATGCAATGTATTTTATAAATGAAAAAAAATAGGATTTTCTTTCCATTGATGGTGTTAGCATTGTCTGCTATAAAGCATGCTTCTTTTACCTTATCTTTTACATCATTCTGCTCCATGCAAAGTATTTCTGCCAATGTGGATTTAAACACATGGATAGTAAACCTTTGGTGTTGTCAAAATATCAAGTTATATTCAGAATTGATTCATGCTTTATTACATAAATAACAATGGTGTGAAACTCTAGTGGCCAAAGGAGCATGCATTTCCCCATAATAGGCCATTTTGCATCCATTCTGGGGCATGTGATTTTGGAAACAGCCTGGGGGGTTTGATCATGAGCTATCCGGTCTTTGAAATTAATAAGTCTATTGGTAGCAGTTGTTAAATGAAATAGAAAATATTTTACAAACTGTTTGAATAAAGAGGGTATATGAGGTAGTAGCATTACTTTAATTTATTTATCAGTCTCTTTCTTTTCTTTGCTTCATTTCCCAATTTATCCAAGCAATTTATTTGATTACTTAAAAGGATTCCCAAATAGTTGTACCTATTCATCACATTTATCTTTATATCCCCAATAAAAATTCTTTCTCTTCTCTTTTCCCAGCATTTATCATCATTACTTTTGATTTTTCTTCACTAAATTTAATCACTATCTTTATACCCACCTTTGCACATATCTTCAACATAACTTCCATATCTTCCCTACCTTCTGTGCACAAAAAATATTCACAAATAAAAGACCTGATAATGTATATACTTCCTTGCCATCTATTAGTGGTACTTCTCTTCCTACTCTTTATATTCTTCTGTTCATTTTCTCTCAAATATAACAAAAACAAAATAGGTTCTGTAAGGAATCCTTGTCTTAGTGTTATCCCATTTTTAGCTCTGATTTTATTATATTTTTTAATTGATACATACAATAATTATTTTCATGCAATCTCTAATAAGATCCATTAAATCTCCATTCCCAAATTTACTAATCTTACCTATAATCTATTTATATTAATGCTATTATATGCCTTCTCTATATCTAAAAATACCATATAGGTATTCCTAATCATATCTATAAATTGTGTGCCTACAAATAAACTACATTTCACATGCTTCTTCCTTCTAAAACCTCTTTCATTTCTGCCACTATATTATTTTCTTGCATCAATTTTACTACCCTTTCAGCCACTATATATGCAAAAACTTTATATAACATTGATGTACCCATTATGAGTTTATAATTGTTTATCTTTCTTTGGTCCTTACCCTTTCCTTTAAAAAATAGCCTTATTCTTGTATTATTCCATCTATCTGAAAATTCTGTCTTCTGTGTCATTTTATTAAAACATGAGAATAGATGTAATTTTCCCCAAATTCATCACTACCTCTGCTGCCCATCCATCCATACTTTTTGCCTTCCATTTTTCAACTTCTTCCCTGCCTCATTCAATTCATTTTCTGTAAAACTAATATTTCCATTATTATGTGTCTTTATGTTTATCATTATTCTGTTTTTCACATATAACATCTTTTCTATATAGAGCTATACTCTTTTTCCTTATCATTTAGTAATACTATTTCTCTCACTCCTACATTGCCCTCCTTTTAATATATTTCCAAAAAAAATTTCTCCCATTTTTCCACTTTTATTAATATCCTTCAATAATTTACTATTTAATTTCACTCTCTATATAATTATCTATTTTGGCCAACTTCTTTTTTAAAAATAATTTTCCCATTTAATATTAAGATCTTTTTAACTTTCTTTGTTTTTAATAGCACATTTATATTTTCTACATGTTTTTCCCTATCTTTTACATTTTTACTAATTCTCACTTATCTATTATTTTTATTCTTCTGGATATTCTCACCTAAAACCCTATTTGCTACAATTTCTACTTCACTATACCAGTCCTTATATTCAATCCCAACAAACTCTTCCATGATTTCGTCAACTTCATTTTTCATTCACATGTTTCACAATCCTTTCTACTTATTATTTTCCATCACATTACTAATCATGTCTATTATAAAGAAATTATGATCATTATTACATACTCTCACTTCATTATCAAATTATTTAACTTTTTGTACTTTATTTATTTCTTCTCTCTTTACTAATACATATTCTTTTGTGTGAAATATATTACGGCTAGACCATGTGTATTGCTGCTCATAAATATTTGATAACTTTTCAATGCTCAAATTCACTCTTTGACAAAAAAAAAATTCCAAAATCTGTCATTTCTTGTTATCCACATTTTCAATTTTGCTCATTCATATGCACTATAAACAGTAATTATCTTCCTCTTTTTTTTGAATCTGTATATTCTTAACTATGCATTCATATATTCTATTGTTCTACTGAATTATAGCTTGACTTTTTTCAGAGGCTATATACTCTATAACCACCATCCATTCTTGTCTTTTTAATCTTATCTCAAGCCACAATTATTCTTGACACTTTACAGTATTTAAATGTTTTTTGACATAACTCCTATATGACCACCTTTTTTTTTCTTTTTTTAATTTACACCCTGCCATACCAAATCTTCTAGTGTAAGTTTTTCTTCTCTTAGATGATTTCCACTACTATTAATACTTTAAACCCTTCATTTTTAATTGCTTTGTTTAATTCTGAACAGTTTTCTGGTCTTCTACCTTCTTGCACATTCAAATATCCAATTTTAACAATTGTTTCCTTTCTTACTATCTTTTTATAAATTTTTTTGATTCTTTCTTTTTTTATGACATTTGTAATTATCTTGTTTATTATTAATTAGTTTTACAGATCAATTCCCTCTCCACATCAATATTTATATCTAAATCAGCTATCTTTTCCTTACTTCTTACAACCTATCCATTCTTAATCTTTTTTTGGTAATACTGTAATTTGAAACCCTACATCCCTTTATAAGTTTTCTGAACTATACCATATTTTTATAAATAAAACTTCCTAATGCTTCACTTCATCTATTTAGTACTATGCTGTCATCTACAAATGAGATAAAAAACTTTAAAATGCTTTATCATGCAATATATAGATAGAAAATGAAAAAACATTGTTTGATCACAATTTACACAATGTTTTTCAGAAATATTGGGATAGAGTAAAAAGAATTTGCCTTTGAAAAATGTAGTTATATTATAATAATAACAATAAAAAGATATAGTGTCAGCATGGCAATGATGGTAAAGAAAGAGAGAAGTAAATATTTTTATTAAAAATATAAATACATACAAGATATAACTTTTTTTAGATGGTATTCTTCAAAATATAGATGCATGACTGCAGTTGCAACTGAGAATATGTCATGAATTATTATTCTAATAGAAAGTTTAGTTAAAAAGATGCACAGCTATATGTTTTTTTTACAAAACTGTTTGATCATGGTGTTGGATTTACTATAAGAGCTAAACAGCATTAAGCTGTTGCACATGCGCTTTGCAGATTTTAACTATAAATGACTGAATACAAACACTTCAAACACATGATAAATTCTTTGGGAAAAGATAGAATGGCCATTACTTTATCGTGTGTTTGAATCTGTTTGTATTCAGTCATTTATAGTTAAAATCTGCAAAGTGCATGTGCAACAGCTTAATGCTGTTTAGCTATTACAGTTTATAAAACTTCACGCTATATAAAATAATTGATTTATTTACATATAAAAGCTAAATTGGTTTATATTTTAAATTACATTCTCAGTAATAAAAATACATATTTTATTAATATTTTAGTTTAATTTTTAGGATCAAAAAATCAGAAAGAAAAAGCTTTGTATTCTTTATTACAGATATATCAACAAAACCCTAAAATTTTGCTCTTAAAAATGTTAATGCCTCCTAGTTCATAGAATTGATAAACTTTGGCTCAAAGTTTTTGAAAATAATGGTAGTGGTTCTCTGAAATAGAATGATGTACAATCTTTATTGAGTAACTAATAAAAATACATTTTTAGACTAGAAAAGTCCAATTACATTCTCATATTATGTTATAGTTAAGTGTCATAATGTGAAAAAATTCAATACCACAAAAGCAATTATAGCTCATTTATTGGAAAAATTATTACCTACTCTGTACCATTGTTAATTAATAGTTGTGTAAAATGTAGATTGCATCCTAAAAAAAATTGTAAAAAATTGTTTTAGAAGAAAGTAAAAATTAGTATAATAAAATATGATGTACATATTTGTGGTTCATGGGTTGGTTTATATAATCATCGTAAAATGTACCTTGAAATTTTTGTTTTTTTACTAAATGCTTTTATTGACTTTTTTCAAATTAGAATGAAATTTTAAAATCAAGGTTTAGTATATTTAAATTCAATAGAATTGTTTGAAAATTGATATGTAACTAAATTATATTACCCTAATCCATTTAAAATACTTATCTTTTCAGCATGTCAACTCATGTGATTAATATGGAACAGAAGGCAATAAAAATATAAAAAATGTTCAACTAATTTCATATACTGCAACTAACAATTATTCTTAGAATTTTCATTTGTTTTAAATAATGATTGAGAAAGGGCAATTTACTTATTTCATTTAATTTAATAATATTTTTAAAACCATTTTAAACTCTTAATGTATATAACATATTTAGTATGTGTACATAATTATATATGTATAATAAATCAGTAATTGAGTTTTCTATTTAAACGGTCTTTATTTTTAATTTAAAACAATTGGTTTTTTAAAAAGTAAACAAGAAATCTCACATTATTTAAAACAATTGGGAAAAGCTAAAAACATTGCTAATTTTTTTCTGTAGCACATTTTAAAAAAACAACAGTTTTGAAATAAATCTACCAAGTTAAATAGAAAACTCAGTTATTGACTTATTATACATGTATAATTATGAACCTATATTAAATATAATATATACATTAGGAGTATAAAGCAGAAATTTATATAACATTAACTTACTGCAAAAATATCTAAGGACTCTACATATACTATATATGTGATATTGAATTAAAGTAAAATTATATGTCTTAAGTGAAGTTCATTTACAATATATACACATGTATTATAATGTACACATACTAAATGTGATATATAAATAAGGGGCTTAACTTGTAGTAGAAATTTCTAGTGATATATATATATATCAACTAAAAGTGTCCAGGTAGTTTAAGGTGTGATATAGTTTTCATTTACTGTTCCAATACTAAAAACTTAAAAAAATAATAGAGCTAATTGTTTTTATATAAAAAGCTTTTATTGACTGTGCACCAAAAAGAAATTAAATAATGGTTTCTTCAACCACAATTGTAGTTTTAGATTTAACATGAAATAAAAGCATGAGGGTCCATCCCCCATGCTTTTATTTCAAATTATAATCTAAAAACTTCAATTGTGGTTGAAGAAACAATTATTTTCTTTTTAGTGTTCAGTCAATAAAAGCATTTAATATTAAATAAATTATTTTTATTATTTTTTTCCTTGTCATCATAGGATAGCTAAAATCATTTACAAAAATCATTTTACAAGATATATATAATAATGATTGATTATTTATATAGTTATTAAAATTTATATAAATATTATTGATCAACTTTAAAATTTTGTTACAGTATCAAACCGGTTTTCATTTTTTTATAGGAATCTTAACAAAATCTCTCTTTCTAATGATCACATGACAATTTAATCTATATCAGCTTTTTTAGCTTTTGTCATTAAAAATATAATACATTAAATATAATATGTATATAAACTAAGAACTAAGTACAAATTTATTATTTTCAATATGTTTTGCATTGCATAAATCAAATTTATATAAATAATATTTTAAAATATATTTTTAAAATTTCCAAACATCTAATAATGACCATTTTAACACATTATTAATTTTAAACCATGTCTAGTTCCATTTATAATTTATATATACTGTTAGCATAGAACATTATTTGCAAGTATGTTTAGTGCAATTAATAATTGAAATATTTTATGTCCCATATTTATATATATATATATAATGTCAAATATGCCCCCTCGTAAATGTTATGTTTACTCAACAAGATTATTTTGTGAATAAAGTCTGAAAGCAACCAATTAAAAAAATGATGGCCTTTAAAAGACTGGGTACATCTGATATATATATATAAACTACAATGCAAATAATGTAACATGTATTATTTTGTTTTCATTTTCGGACATAACAAAATTTGCTATATGTATGTATGGACACCTATAAAATTATTTTGGTATTATTTAGATAATGATACAGAATTACAAATTTCATTTCACTTTAGATTATATTTCATGATGGTGACTGCTAATTTATTTAGAGCCAGGGCATTTGTAGTTCATAATGGTTTTGAACATTGATTATAATCAGCATTGACATAATTATTTCATACATTTACCTAATATTTTATAATTTTTTTTTAATTCAGTCACAAAAATGGTTTTTGATGAATATTTATAATTAATTCTATATTTATTACTTATGCTTAGTTTCTCCTCTTGATGCTACTGATTATACTTTACTTTTTTAACTCAGATACCTGTCTAATTATAATATATATTAATTAAAACTTGATTGATGCAACTTCTAATCATAGTAGATGAAACTAACATAAAATACATCACATTATCTGAAAAAAATTGATCAATGGTACTGAAAATACATATTTTGAAAACCAATTAAGATTTATTTCTACTTTGCAATTAAAGGTTGTATAATTCTAAACAAATTTTATAAATTATTAAATGTTAATTTATTATATATATTAATGAAAAGGGTAATTGGGAAAAAAATATTTCATTAGAAAAATAGTATTTTTTAATTTAAAAGTTCCTTTTATTTTTATATATTATTTTAATCAGTCACAAGAGGGTTAATGTTTTATTGGTTAATAAAAGGTTAACAGAAAGTTAAAACTTAAAAAAAAAAAAAAACTAAATCGAAACTAGAAGTAAATTTAATCAAATTTTATAATCACAAATGTATATATATATATATTAATGCATATACATTAGTACTGAAACAAATACTCACGCTACACTTACATTTATATTGTATATATATACAAGCACATGGGTTTTCAAATATTAGATTGAAAATTTACCTCTGATTTTTTTTAATGAATTTAAGAAATAAAGATGTTGAAGAAGAATATGCGAAAAATAATATGCATGAAGTTTTTAACTGAAAATTTAGTTGTAGTTAAAATAAAATGGGTTGTTTAATAGAACTAAAATTTTAAAATCTGTTACTTCGGTCAATTTTAAAATTGTTTATAGAAAAACTAGTTTCATTCTATTCATTTATAAACGCCACTATTTTAAGTTATAGATTTAAAGGAGAACTATTAAAACTAACGGTGCTAAAATTATTTTTAAAACAATTTCAAATTTTTACATAGTTTATTATTTATAATCTGAATAAATCCTGCCAAAACATAGTAGACGTCACGATTATATTACGTGCTATTCAAAGGGTGTATGACTTCAGCCAAATGTTATAAAAGGGTAGATTTCTTTGTAAGGCGACTATAGGTAATTAACTAATATAAATGCGTAAGTGTTAGAAGGTTAACTTAATAGATTTACTTTTTCCTAAATTTATTCTTGTATTTTAATTTCCACATCAAACAACTTATTGCTAAAACATTGGGTAAAATTGCTTATAAATTGAGGACGAGAAATTTATCTTAGGATGACCTGGAATTTCGTATTGTAAATCACTTTTGTTTATTTATTTAGTTCTGCATTTTTACTATCTCAAATTTCAATTTCAATTTGCAACTAGATTCTCAAATATGTATTTAATTTATATAACTTTTTAACTCCAACAAATATAAGACAAAATAATATTTGGTCAAAATAAGAGTAGACTAATTAATAATAAAGAATTTAAAATTCTTAAAATTGGTTAAAAAAAGTTTAAAACTTTAATAACTTAATAAATAATTTTTTAGATATATTTCTACCTGAATTTATAAGACTCGGTCTAATAAACTATCTTTAAAGATTATTGAATTAATAAAAGAAAGAAAAAACTCCATGAGAACTATTTAATTGTTTATATGCGCTTATTTGTTTAAATAGAATATCCTTGTTCTCATATTAACTTTGCCACATTCTGTTTTGTTTTTATAATTAACCATTATCAGTGAAAATGACCAGAATTTGTCAATATTTATATACGTGAAAAATAATTGTCTTGAAAATGCATCTATAAAAACTATAAATTATTCAATGATTCTCCACAATGGAAAAAGATATTGAAACCATTAAACATTTATTTACTTATAGAATCTTGGTATGAATTTTTCCAATTATATTTAAACAAAAATGTTAATGGTTATAAGCTTTATTTTTTTTTTTTTTACATTTATATATAAAAAATGTGTAGAGGATTTGAACTCAGATTTTCAAGCACCCTTCAACTATCCACACTATCTCATACAACTGATACACATGACCACACACATGTAGAAAAGATTAATAATCACCAATATACGTATTTCATGCTAAACCAGCACTCATCAGTTGGTCCAGACTATCATCTCACACACACACACATATATATATAATCAATGCTCAGTTTATATTAAGATAGCAAATCTTCATACTTTAATGGACAGGCTTCAATCCACTGCAACCTCCAACTTTTCAGCCATCCAAATCTGATGATGAAAACTCAAATATCATGCTGATGCTAATAGCATTGAGTGTATATATATATATATATATGTGTGTGTGTGTGTGTGTGTGAGAGAGAGAGAGAGAGAGAGATGATAGTCTGGACCAACTGATTAATCTTTTCTACATGTGTGTGGTCATGTGTATCAGTTGTATGAGATACTGTGGATAGTTTAAGGGTGCTTGAAAATCTGAGTTCAAATCCTCTACACTTACAATTAAGCTCCCAGGTTTGTGAAGAGTGCCTGGTTTTCAAATATTTACATATCAAGCTTGTATCCTGTCCACCCCTCTTATATGTATTTAATGGATACTGCCCTATACATGAGGGGTCAGAGTGACTTCAGGTCAACATGGGCATGTCAATAATATTAGCATCAGTATGGGATTTGAGTTTTCATCATCAGATTTTCAATGATATGGATGGCTGAAAAGTTGGAGGTTGCAGTGGATTAAAATCTGTCCATTAAAGTATGAAGATTTGCTATCTTAATATAAACTGAGCATTTATATATATGTGTGAGAGATGATAGTCTGGACCAACTGATGAGTGCTGGTTTAGCATGAAATACGTATATTGGTGATTATTAATATTTTCTACATGTGTGTGGACATGTGTATCAGTTGTATGAGATAGTGTGGATAGTTGAAGGGTGCTTGAAAATCTGAGTTCAAATCCTTTACACTTACAATTAAGCTCCCAGGTTTGTAAGAATGCCTGGTTTTCAAATATTTATATAAAAAATAAATAAATTTTAGTATTTCTTCTCTCTTTGAATTTGAATAAATGAATAAATATAAGAGAGAAAGGAAAGAAGTTCTAAGAAAGAAAAAGAATTGAGTAACAATTAATATTTGTTATATATTATGTTTTAAGATACCTTAAATTTTGGAACGGTTTTATGACTGTCTGGACAGTAGAATTTCAATCAAGAAACTTTTTTCCCTCAGTGATGAAAGTTTTTTCATCAAAAAAACAGGTACAAATACAGTTTTAAAAAAATTGTTTACAAAGAAACTAAAATTCAGGAGCAACATGGTGAAAGGGTAAGGATACATAAAAAGGGGAAAGGTATGTGTAAATGGTGTGTATTCCAGGCCAGGAATAATCTTTGGTTGCAAGTCCGAGTCACACATTCTCATTCAATGAGCATTTTCATGAGTCGCAAGCATTTATATGGATGAGTCCTCTGACAGAGGCTGAGTGGGTAAGATTTAGAGGATTGCCCAGGTGTCTGTGAGGAGTGGAGGTGGGGCTAGTCTGGTATCTTTGGTTTTGAGAGAGTGAATTATGTCCAATAGTGTTTGATTCACTGAGTGTACACTCTGGTCAAAAATAATAGCACATCGGAGCAGTCAGAGTGTGTAGATGAGAAAAACTAAAAATCTTAACCTAAACGAAATAGATAAATCTTTTAATTATTTATACATATATATGAATGTTTTGAAAATAGATAGTAATGAACTTTTAGTACAAATAATATTTTTTAAACATATTATTATATTAAAATTTTTAAAGTTAATTGAAAATGTGTGAAAGTTAATATTTTGTTTGCATTATCATGGTAGCTAATAAATTAGTAAATAACAAGTGAATAAAGGCATAATGAACTTATATTTTTGCTTGCCTTTATTTAATAATAGGCTTGATTTATGAGGCTTTGGTAATTCAATGGTAAATTTCCACATTTTTTTAGATAAAACAGCTTGCTTCCAGAAAAAAAATACCTCCTTAGTTTTATCATAATTATTAATATTAGTTGATGAAGATTCATCTTCCATGAATATATTTATATGGTTGTGGTAGGATAGGCTGCTATATTACTTTTATTTACTTATTTATTAAAAATTTTTGGGTTAAAACTAAATATTTCAGCAGCATTCATATTTACTGTGGCCTTATGTTCCTGAAATGAACTACATAAATATACTCCATATTGAGATTTTTTACATCATATGCAGCTAAAAGTAATGCAAAGCAATGCTGTAAAATTTCATGTATTGTTTAATAAAGATATTTTCTTTTTACATGATTAGCAAATATATGTTTAAATATATAAAGAAACATGATGGAAATTATTATATCATTTATGACAGCTTAATATTTATTATATAAACATGCATATGTTTTGGCCATAGATAATAAAATAATGACTAAACTTCTTATTACTTTTGCATGAATACTGAAAGATATAGAATTTGGAGTGAATATCAAAATGATAGTTTATGTAACTTTTTATAATAAATATATAAAAAATATTTTACCATTATTGTATCATTAGTTTTCTTTAGACTCAGCACCATGTATAAAATGAACAAGGAAGGTCTGTAGAGTTCTGTGATATTCTGAATTTATTAATGATTATATATTTTTTTATTTACCAGAGTTCAAATTCATATTTATATATTCTGTTAATAAATTAGTTTCTATTTCTATTTTTTATTTGTATTCTTGTTGAATTTAATTATATTGATATTTGAACCCCATCTTTTATGAGTGTTATAAATATGATATCAATTTGATTAGTTTGATATAGTGAAGACATTTTTTTATAAAAATATTTTAACACATACAATGTTTAGTTTCTCTGGAAGATATTCCTCCTATATAAAACTATTATTTTGAGAATTTTTATGTGATAATTTATTAATAAATCAGATGTACCCAGCCTTTTGAGAGGCCACAGTTTTTATATGTGAATTTGACAGCATTACTTCCTTCACATTAAATTCTTTGTAAAACAATAATGCATTATTAAATATAATATTTGTAATATTTTTAATTGGTTGTTTTACTAATTTTTTTAAGATTCAATTCACAATTTAAAAAAAAATATTGAAATGTATTGGCAAGATATTAATACATTTGGTACTCATCTTATAGCTAAAGATGCCATTCTATGGTGCCATTTTGGTGCTAAAAGTAATAAAAATGCTGTTTCCATGGCCAACACATTCAAACCCGCGTATTTCTATAATACAACTTTTTTGTTGTGCTACAGAATGAAGGCCACTATGTCATGTCATAGCACAGCATATATGTTGCATGGAAGCAAATATATTTCCCAAATTCGCACAGTTTATAAAACAGTTACGACTTGATGAAAGAGTGTGTATTTGAATTGTATGGAAATGTAGTTTTATTTTTTTTTATAATTTTAAAGGATTAAAATGTTCAGATTTTGTAAATAATAATTGTAAGACTTTGTAAAACTTACTGTATTTAAGTTTTAATTGTGAAAACGTTAAAGATCTATGTTTTTAGTGAGTTGCAATTCGGTAACGCATCAAGTCACATACTATTCGTAACATTCCAAGAGCTAAACAATATGGTGCAGGAAATCACACATGTTGTTAGATTTGGTGATTTACCAACAACAGAATATAATGATGTGTCCTATTTGCAAGCTTTACGACTTATATATTACTAAACCTAACCCTAAAACTAACCCTAAAACTAACCCTAAACCTAACCCTAAAACTAACCCTAAAACTAACACTAAAACTAACCCTAAACCTAACCCTAAAACTAACCCTAACCCTAAAACTAACAGTAACAACTGTTACTTTTTATTTGAATTAAAAAATAGTCGTAATATATGTTTATCTGTTAATAATAATAAAAAAAAGTAAAACGAAGACTAAGAAAATAAAAAATAGACTAAGCAATTTTAATTTTTATTACGATTATTATTTTTTAAACAACAACAACAAAAAATTCATAACACAAGTAAAAAAATATCCGATAAAAAATTGATAAAAAAAAAGCCATAACTCAAGTAAAAAAATATATGTTAGAAAATTTATTTTTCTAATAAAGAAACATAAAAAAGATGTATCAAATAGTAATTTGTTTATTTTATTTTACATTTATTATTATCATTTAAATTATATACATTAATAAAAAATAATATTTAAATAAGACGATTTTGTTTTGTTTTTATTTTTGCATTACAAAAAAGCACAGAAAAATTATTAAAATCAATGGCTCATGAACATTCATATTTTATAGTTTTAGTGTGAAAATGGCACCATCCAACAGCAGTTTTAGCTATAAGAAAAGCACCATACATTTAACCTTTGATAATAGTTTTATGTACCTGTCTGAAGGCCTATCCACAAAACTATTAAAAAGCTAAATCATATTAAAAATTTTAGTTACATCCGTTTCATTTAATATGTAAATTCGATAGCATTAGGGACAACTCTAAAAATTCAATTTTATTAATTGTAGGATACAAAAACAATGGCCTTTTCAGGCCATCATTTTTATAATAGTTTTTTTAATTGATTGATTTAGCAAAAAAAAATTAATATTTAATATAAAGTAAACAAAATATTTTAATAATATATAAATAAATGTGAGAAATTTTGCTAGTCTGAAAGGTAACTTTTACCTGTTCTATTTGACATGTGAACTTGACATATAAATATTATGATTTATTGATGGCAGAATTATTTCTTTCAAACAAATATTATATATTTTTAATTGGTTGTGAATTTGACATGTGATAGTCTTATGGACAATTATTAATGGGCAAACATACATCCACCATTTTAACAAAGACAAAATATGGATTTTATGTGTGTAAATAATTAATTTTATATCTTTGCAAGTTAATTTAAATTAAATAATAATTTATGATAATGTTATGTTGATCTGTAGCATGGCTGAAATGTGAGAAAATTTTCCTCTATATCTCAGTATAACAGCACTTTTCTTTATGCTTCACAAAATACATATTCTTTTACTTCAAATTAAAAAAATATTAATTATCACTATTAAATAATTTGTTATTCTACAGTAAATTTTGATAATAAAATGTGATCTGTTCTATTTTTTTTCAACACCTTTAATTTGGCTATTCTGATATATGTGAACAAGCCAGGTATGATCAGGTATGACTCCAAAGATGACCACTCATATCCTCCATCCTGTTACAAATGGTTTCCTAACTGAGGGCCGATGATGATCATGTACTGTGGCAATCATTATAGATGGCTGTCCTACATAAGACTGATAATGATCACATACTGGTGATCATCACTTCAAAATTATGAACTTGATCTCAAACCATAAATGAGAAAAAAAAGTATGCATTTTATGCAGAATTAGTTTTAAAAATTACTGTGAAATAGGTGACAAGAGTATTGATGAAAATTTTTATAATTGAACATGTTTATTAACAATAAAAAAAATGATATGAAAGTCTAGAATTAAGCTAGACATATTAACCTTCTGATTTTGATTAACATGTAATAATAACAAATTATGACATTGCGATTTGCATATATGTAATTAATATAAAATTCAAGTTATTATAGGTGGTGTGCATATATATATATATATATATATATGCACACAGATGCACAATTTATAATATTCAATTAACATATTTCAATTGATATTCAATAATGACAAAAAGTGATTAAATTTTACATATGTTATACTTGATAAGCATTAATCTGTATATGCACACATACATGCATGTGCATATAATTTCTGTACATATTTGACTTGTCCTACAATAATATATGATTAAACTTTTAAGTTATATTTTTAATAATACAAATACCTATGCTAAGTTTACTTAATTACATATATAGAATTGCACAGATTATTAACAAATTTAATCAAACAATAAATAATAATTTTTATAATTACTAATTTCATTTTTAATATACATAAAATTTGCATATATGTATCTATATAAAAAAAAAATCAGTTTATCTAATTTTATTGCAGTTTTCTTTTTTTTTTTTAAATATAGTCAATTTTTAACAGGTCACTTTTTGTTGTTGATTAATTAATTATCAAAACTTTAAATTTAGACTATAAAATCCTCTATTAATCTTTACTTTTTTATTTGTTTATATATTTTTTTATTTTTAGTCCAAGCAAAAACTATTTGCTGGTATTTTTAAAATCTCATTTTATTTAGGGAATTACTAAAAACAATTTCTTTAATAATATACATAAAATTGTCTGTGGACTGCTTTTTTCTTTTAGAATGTCTCTTAATTATTTTGTTTTTAATATACAAAAAATAAAATCGTTTTTAGAATTAAAAATATTAACTTCAAAATGTCTTTTTGTTTTCTCAACAAATGATTTAACATAATCATTATTGATTATAAATCTCACTTTCAGAATGTCATTTTAAAATGAATTATTTAAAAAACTTACTTAAAACTTTGTTCACATTATATATAACGCTATTCAACATTGTGTAAATATTTATCTATGCTTTTCTCTGTCTATAAACACAGCAGCCTATGCATAACTAATTCTTTATTCATCTAGGATTTTTCTTGGTCAAGCAGTCCAGTATTTTCATCATCAGGTAAAAAGTATAATTTAAGTATGGTTATTGGCATTGATTAGTTCTTTTCTGGCTAGAAGTAGTCCAGGAAATTAGCTGTTTTCTCAGAACACAGTTGTAGTTAGGAATATCAACACAAACATGTGGATCATTTTTTCCATGTGAATTAAAACTTCACTATTTAACTGTAGAGCAGCTGTTTGCTTGCATTCTTATATCCTCATGGTAATTTTCTGTATAATTCTGCCAGCCATCTCTGCAGCTAGATTTACTGTGACCACTTTCTGGCATGGTTACCAACAAACTGCAGCTAACTATTGCAAAAATATTAATCAAACAACAGCTAGCTATTAGCCATCTGCTTTACAAAAATATTAAGACAAAAACTGTCTTCAAAAAAAATAATATCCAAACTTTGCTGCTGGTCTATTTGCCACCACTCAAAATATTAAAACCAGACTCTTCTGGCCAGCCTAAGGCCTGTAGAGGTCCATAATATTGCATTTTTACATGCATATTCTTAAGGTTACAGCCTCAGTAAATATTATTTACATTATCAATGTGTATTTAAATAAATTTATAATTGCAACTTTAAATTACCATAATAGATTTCTAACTATAAGATCTTTCCATTGACTCATTGTAAATTGAAAGATTTCATAAGTATTAATGTGTAATAAGAAATGTGGACTTAATCAGTGAAGCATTGAATAGCTTTACCCTCTCAGATCTAACCACTTCAGCTTCACCTATTTAAATAGAAAGTAGGTTGAAGTAAAGAAGGGTTCCCCTCATTTCTTCCAAAGCATAAGCTTATGGTTAAGAACTGTAGATCTAACCACTTCAGCTTCACCTATTTAAATAGAAAGTAGGTTGAAGTAAAGAAGGGTTCCCCTCATTTCTTCCAAAGCATAAGCTTATGGTTAAGAACTGTAGAGGTTCCTAATATCACATTTTTACACACATATTCTTGAGGTTACAGCCTCAGTAAATAAAACTATAAGTCAAACTGAAACTAATATATTTTTCAGTCTTTTTATAATCTTTATTGGGTCAGGTGATAAAAACATAATAACTGTTTTTAATATATCTAATCCTTTTGAAAACAAGTTTGAAGTTTTATCAAGCAGTGACATACATGTTTTTATCTAGATAGAGATTTAGTAATTAATTAAAAATTTCAAATATACCATATTTGTTTATAAATTTCAAAATCAGAATAATAATATTACAATATTTATATTTATTCAGACCTTTTTAAAATTTAATTTAGAATAAAATTTTATTTTAAATTAGAGTTACTTAATCCTTTATTTATTACTTTTATTCCCAGTAAATGTAGAAAATATCTACAAAAATTTATGTCGGTGTTTATTTCTACTTTTTGTTCAACTTGATATATATTTGAGCACACACTATATTATTGTGTGTCATATAACAGACCTGTTATAATATATATACATATATATATTATAAGAGTAGATGGATTCGAATATGGATGCTAAAATAAGTAAAGTGTAATAATAATTATAAAGAGTGTTAATTGTGAGTGGTGTTATGAATTAAATAGGTTGATGTGGGAAAATTTATAAATAGTCATTCGAACCCTGTTACAAAAGAATATGAATGGAATACGTTAATCAGTTAATGGGATGAATGTATACATATATATTTGTTGTACATATTATTATGATGTTGTGTTGAATTACTAACAGATTTATATGTGAGGATATAGAAAACCAATTATGTGCGGAGTTGTGTAATTTTTTTATTATTTGTGTTTTATATATATATATATTGTTGTTTATTAATGTCGTAAGCTATAGATTTAAATAATGTCAGTAGTAGCACATGTTTTTTAATGAAAAGCCATTAAGTATATAATGTTTGGGAGTAATAAAAAGAATTGAAAATTGCACTGAGTGCAGTTTCAGTTAATGACTCTGTCCACCAGAATTCTTAGAACTGGTCAAGTTAGTATTTTAGAACAATGGAAGCTAAAAGCATTCTTGAGATCTGGTCATTGGCGTATGAATAGATAAAAGAAAAGTGATGTTAAAGAGCGCTAAAAAAAAACTATTTTTTTCTTAGTGATTTAGTCGGTGATTAAAATTTTAAAAAAAAAAATAGATACAGGTAATAAAGAAGCAGAAAAGAAAAGAAACGTATTAACATGATTATTAATTAATGAAAATTTTATTTGTAATGTACTCCATGAAAATTCAGGGGTAATTATAATCATGTGAGTTTGTTAGGCCAGCGTCAGTGGACAGCTATTGTAGGACTCACCTACACTGTATTTACGGCGATTTGCTGATTATTTAATCAAGTGTAATGGCCATGATCTGCAAACTGCTAGAACCTCTCACAAGCAAGTTAAAAATCATCTACTTAACCTCTAGTATGTATTATTTTGTGTAGAATATTTTGGAACCTGTCATCATTATTCAGATCAATGACTCTTGCTAAAACCAGCATTCCTTTAAGACTGTAAGCTTATAGATCATTAGCCTTGACCACGTGAACATTCACCCTTAACAGAGGTGATCTTGACCTTTTCTCAATATATCTTCAATGAACATTAGTAATAGAATAAGAAACATATGTTATTCCATTTTAAAGAAAGTAATAAGTAATTTCTTAAATCATTTAATAAACAATTCTGATGTGTAATTGCACTCTTTTGTTAATATGTATAAGAATCTTATATATATATATATATATATATATATATTTATTCTGATATATATATATATATATATATATATATATATGTATCAGAATAAATGAGTTGCATGCTTAAAATATTGAGATATGTATATGTTTGTTAACTTAGAATTTGATTATAACTTGTGTATTATTTGCATTCAGAGATTCTGATAAGTTCTGGGTTATTGTAATAGGATTTGTAGGCAGATAGAAAGTATAACGATATATATATATATATGTAAAATAAATAAAATATCCGTTAATTAAAAACAATATTGTAATCATAATTAAAATAATATTTTTAACAGCTTACAAACAATTACAAACAATCCTTAAATCCACAGAAGTACTTTTGGTTACTTTCTAACCTGCCTCAACTGCCATTAAATTCAAAAACCAAAAGCGGAAGCAAACGTTATCAATTCAAATTCCATGAATCTCATATTTTAATGTTAGAAGCTTGTTGATTTATTAAATGCGCTTTAGTCCTGTTTATAAAAATTGCCTCTTTAATTTTTCTTTTACTATGGTTTCTCTCTTCATGAAAAATTTTCACATTTTCAAAATTAAATTTAAATTTATATTTACATGTTTTTTCATGATCAAAAAAAACCTGAAGGAAATATTAAATCACCATTATTTTTATTTTTTACACACTTATATAACAATTCATGTTCCTTCAATCTTTTCTCAATATTGAATCTAGGTGCAATAGTGAGAAAAGATTGAAGGAAAATGAATTGTTATATAAGCGTGTAAAAAATAAAAATAATGGTGATTTAATATCTCCCTCAGTTTTCTTTGATCATGAAAAAACATGTAAATATAAATTTAAATTTAATTTTGAAAATGTGAAAATTCTTCATGAAGAGAGAAACCATAGTAAAAGAAAAATTAAAGAGGCAATTTTTATAAACAGGAATAAAACGCATTTAATAAATCGACAAGCTTCTAACCAGGGCCGGCGGAAGCGGGCATGCAACGCATGCTAGGCATTTCCATTCTCATCATCATCCAACTCAGATAGTTTCTGTAGCCAAAACTCTTTTAAATAGAGCAATTAACCTTTCAGATGAGACACATCTGAAAGAAGAAATAAATCATATTAATAGTGTTTTATTAGCAAATAGTTATAATTACAAATTTATAAAAAAATCCTTATTTCAAGCCCAAAATAGGAAACAAAAAGATGATAAATCAGCTATTAGGATTTGTGTTCCATATGTAAAAGGAACTACAGACAGTATCGGACGTATATTAAATGGCTATAATATAGATACAGCATTTTCTGCTCATCAAAAGATCAGCAATATAATAACCAAGCCTAAGGATTCAATCCCTCTTGAATCTCATGGTGTCTCTCAAATCTCATGTAAAAATTTTAAAGCTTCTTACATAGGTATGAGTAATCATCGCATCAGTGTTAGGAGAGATGATCATGCTAATGCAGTTAAACAACACTCATCATCATCAGCACTCTCACTCCATACTATAGATTCAGGTCATAAAATTGATTTTTCTAGTACCAGGATCATATCCAGATGTGATAATCTCTACCAATGCAAAATTAGAGAAGCCATTGAAATACTTAAAAGGCCAGATTGTATCAATAAGCGAGATAATACATGCAAACTTCCTCCTATTTCGAAAGATTTTTTTAAAAAACATTCCTAAATTTAACATTTTTTGCTATTGGTGGAATTTTAACATTTTATTCAAATCAGTGATTGTAGCGCCTCTACAACCATCTTTCTACCTTTTATAACTCTGTGGATGGCTTGTGTGACCATGTCAAAATATCAGTATATTAATATTAAAAGTTTTTAACACGGATAAACCTGCAAAATATACATCTTTCCAATCCATCTTTTACAACCAATACACTTGACCACATACATAGGAAAAAGATAAATCACCTCCAATATTTGTATTTCATACTGAATCAGCAATCATCAGTTGATCCAGATCACCCTATTCCACACATATAAAATCAGTTCTCAATTTATATTAAGATAGCAAATCTTCAAAATTTAATGGACAAGCTTCAATTTCCAACTCTTCAACATCCATTTCATTGAAAATCTGATAATGGAATGCTTGATAATGCCAATATTATTAACATAACCATGTTGACCTTAAGTCAGTCTGACCCCTCATACATATGTTGAAGATCATTTATCTCTTTCACATATATGTGGTCATGTGTATCAGTTGTATAAGATGGTTTGGATAGATGTGGGGGCTTGAAAGTATGAGTTCAAGTCCATTATAATTACATTAAGTTTAATATAAACAATATATATATATTCTAACCACAACTTTAGGCAAGTAGATAATCGATTGAAAATAACTCTGTAACCGAACAAAGAATGCTAGTGTGTTTACCTAATAATAGTAATAATAAGCTTATGTATACCCGGGTGCCAAATTGTAACTATGAAATCGTAATGTCTATCAGAGATCATCATCCACACTTATTACTATAAGAAATAATGAAGAGTGTAATTAAATTGTCCCAAGAAACTATAATGCTGATAAATCCAATTCAATTTATTAAGGTCTTAATTTTAAACTTAATGACAATTATATAAACCCTCACGTGATAAGTTATTACTGCTAACTAAAGAATATAGACAACTTTCTTCCACAACTTTATATAGATAGATGATCTCGAGTGGTGATTACAAGAATGCTATGTATATTTCTAATATATAACTGACTAGGAATAAACTAGTAATCAATGCGGAGAAATCGTAACTTATGTTTATAATATATACCATAAGATTATTATTTAATTTAAAGTAGAACAAAAGAAATGTTAAAATCATTCCATTTAACCCCACTACTATTATTTTCGTTCTCAGCATCTATCACTCTCAATAGTTACAATTATATAACACTAAATGTCTGTGTTATACTCTCCTTTATATCTTCTTAGCTGATAACTCTTAATCTTATTTTCTTAAACACACATATATGCCTTCATTATCTTTATCATAATAGTATTTCCCGAATTTTAATACTTGCACTACTTGACTTCCAAGCTAGCTCTTAGATTTAATAATCGAAGTAATCTTTCTCAAAGTCTTGATCTGCTAATGGGGTGCAATTATTAAAGATTACAATACAAAGAATATGATCCCAAAACTTGCTAAATAAATTTTAATGTGAGTTTACCAGTGGGAATCATATTAAATACCAAAAGCAGAAAAGGGATTTTATGTCTACTCCTAATATTCATAACATTGCAATGAAACAAATAACTAAATTTAACATATCTAAATTGATTATTTTCTCTCATTTTATTTTATTTCATATCATCTGGTTGCCAAATTTATTTAGTGCTTTTAAATCTATTACATTTTTATGAGTCGGGTATATCCTTTATCCACATGAAATGATCGTTTCCCCCTATATATATAAAACCTTTCTTGGTTGATATTTTACCAAGGTGAATTGGGGAAGTAAACTATGAAGGTAAAATATATATATATATAATAACTATGGAGGTAAACCATGAACATCAATCATGAAAATGTTATGTAAGTCAACTATGGAAATCAATCAATATAAAACAATTCATAAATTTGAATGTGATCTGATATTAATACCTGTATTCATATCACTTTCATAAAATTGGTTGTGGTAGTCTATAAAATATACCCTTTATAAGGCGATGTAATGTTCTAGATATAGATTCTGGATATACATTCTGGATAGGTTCTAGACATTTGAAATATTAAAACGCAAGACACATATGTAAATTTATAACAATAAGAAATATTTACTATACTTAAACAAGAAAGAAACATACATATACAGTATCACCATGATCTCAAACACTATACTCATTGTAAAATATAAAAAAATACTTTATATGAAATTCACTTTAACTAAAAGAAATAGTAATAATAAAAAATAGATACTTTCAGAATATTTAAATTTCCTTAAAGCTTAATCACTGTTTTTACCCATATTTCAATTTAATGTCAATGTGCTTAAGCACAGAATCAGAATTCCACATTTAAATATAAATATGAAATTATCTTATAACTTTACCTAACAGTCTACTCACTTTCTTGACCCCCCTTCATTACAACAATTATAAATTGAACTATTCCAACAAGCAATAATATTTTCTATTTCCTATGTAAAGATAATGTTATATCCAAACCTTTTAACCATTCTAAATAATTGGTTGGAATATAAAACCATAGTTTACATCCATGCATGCTAAATATTCACCACTATCTCCCTGTAATTCTGATCATCATGTTACCACTTTAGCAATTGTATACATTTTGATAGGCTAGTATGTTGCCACAGCTTGACAATGTCCAATTTTATTACCTTCCACATCAGCCAGCTTATAAATTAAAGAAACTCTGTCATCCCTGACATCAACACCCATCTGATTATAACCCTCACCATATCATAGCAACTTTTATCCTATCTTGCAAAAACCATCCAGATATTTTATAGCACTATGCAGCACTTCACAACGCACACAGTAGTGTCTCAATAAGTGAAATTAAACAATTCATAACTTCAAATGTCAGCATTTGCCAGAGAAGTGCCTTCTTCCTGAGGCTACATATTATGTGAGGAACTAGTCTCTACACATTTACTTTAAATAAGCATGCAAATCATTTTACCATGACTGTATCAACAATTCCCTACTTAAATAATAAAAACAAATGGAGCTGAGATCAAGTCCTTGATCTCCTAATACTTGCATACATAATAACTAAATCGTGAGAGTTATTTTTTATCTATCCATTCGAGGTTGTACAAGAACTCTATCTCAGTAATACTCAGTGTTTATAGCTTCACATATACACACACAGGATGATTATAGTCTTGATGCAAATGACAAAGTTTTGACCGATCACAAACCAAACTCATGTCCGATATTAATTTTAAAAGTCAAGCACACAACAACACCCATCCAATCTTTATAATCATAACAGATTGCATCAATATGTTAAGGCACAGCAACAACTATTCAAATACTTTTCACACTTCTAATAATAGGCATATAATTTTGGTAATAAAAAAATCTTTCCTCTTTTTCCATATGACAAATATATAAGCATTTATGCTTGTTCATTATTATACATTAACATTTTTTTCCTCAATAGTTTCTTATGAGTCAAAATCATTTCTCTTTTTTTTAAAAAAAAATCCTATAACTTAAATATCTATCAAACATACTACAAACATATAAATAAAAGCAAAATAAATAAACAATAAAACATTATGCATCATCTGTTTGGTTTGAATTCCTTCAAAGCTCAGTCTGAATATTTCATACTGTCAAGGCCAATTTGACAGAAAACATGGATCATCCACAGACACCAATAACCATTTTTAGTTCACTGCCTTGGAAAACACATTATATCTATCTCACATTAATGATTATAGATGCACATAAAATTCTTTTCATTCAAGATGTAGCTACATTGATTGTGGTAATTTAAACTGTTGAAAATTAGTCCTGCAGATAACTTTTGCATTTTATATACTTTTCTTCCCGGGTTCAAATTCAGATGCTTGGTTTTACATTTTAGTCCATAACTTTAGTTTCATTAAGTTTCATCATTTTTTTTTGTTCTTTTAGGAGAAAAAAAATTCAAATGAAAGTGTTCTAGATGCTCTTTTTTATTCTAGGTATATTCTTAGGTTGGAGTCACAATCAAGAAAAAAAAATTACTAATAAGAATGATGAATAGTTAACTAATTTTATATTAAAGTTCAATCATTCCTTGGAGTTTTAATTGATTAAGCCACACATAAAATATTGTTTCTGAGGTATCTTCTTTTAAACGAACTTTTAAATGCCAAATATGAAGATTGAGGTATTGAGTATAAAACCTTTTGTTATGGACTAATTTTTCCATAATTGATTTTGAAGAGAGATCAGTACATCATTTATTTGTTTTAGCCATTCATCTTAAGTAATATATACATGCTTCTTACTAAGTTAAGTCAAATTGCTGTCTGAGAGAAATGATCAGAGAAGATGATCAGATATTGAATTAGCAAGAGAAATCCATCCTTACTTCATTTTCACTAGCTTTTATTAAAAAAAAGGCCACCCGAAATCTTTCTCTTTTTTTTGCTTTGAGTCTTCTAATTTAATGATTCTCTCTTTCAAAATAATCTTTTGACACCATTTGTTAAATGTTGGTCTTGGTTTATTGATTTCAGCTCTGATTTTGTTTTAATTTCTTCTTTCTTAACACATTTTACACTGCTTTGATTTATGAAAAATATTTTTAAAAAAAATAGAATTACTGGTATTTTATAAAACTGATATTAAATAAATAAATTTCTTCTTTAAAACTTAAATCAAATTTAGAACTGAAAACAATAACCAATTCCTGTAAAACCCATACAAAATAAATTTATTTTACATTATACTATCAAATAACCTAGAATACAATGTGTAAATTTCCACAAAGAAAAAAAATTATATATGCATCATACACACACATACAATACTAAATAGAGAACTGCTTGTTCATATTCATGTTAGTACAAAATATCTTTTATTCCCATTAATACAAAATATCTTTCCTAATTTCCTAAAATTTTAAACCTATTCTCATACAAAGATCTGTCAAACACATGCTACCTACAACAATTTCAATTTGCACTAACATTTATAAATATTATGATTCATAAAGACCTTTCTTTTAGACATATAAATCAACATTTTTTCAAGATATTATAGTGCGCATGGTAGTCAATCCCCCTTCCCTCTACATAATTCTACGCTATAATTTTAAATAAAATACAAACAGATTTTTTTCTATATATTAAATATAAGCCAGATGGTTATTGGTCTCTCTAAATAAAGCTTTTAACTTTTCTTGAATTAAAAAAAATTTTTTACTTGGAAATAGTTAAGAAACTAATCCTACTATTTATTTCCCAATCATTAGTTTCTTTACGAAAGAAACTAAGAGTTACAATATATTGTAGTTACATTATATTTACTTTTATGCATGTCTTCTTAAGAATTTAATTAAATTAAAATCTAATTTTAAAAAAAAAAAACATTCATGAATTTGTTATTGGTGAAGAAGACGAAAAACTAAAATTAGTATTAGACATGCTAAAGCAAAAATAATAGAAATTATATGTGAACATAACTAAAAGAAAAGCACTAATGCTTAGAGAAGAAAAAATATCTAGACTATCAAAATGAAATAAAACAATGAAATTGAAACATATAAAGAAAAAAAGAATTACAAAATAATGAGTGCACTGAACATGTGCATATTTTCTGATGTAATACATAAACATAGATGATGAAAAAAGTTTGATATTTGAAAACATGATGTAGTATCCAGAATTGGTTAGATGTTTCCAGCAATGAATTGTATAAAGCATGAATGGAAGATAAATTCTATTTAAAATTATAACAAAAGCTACAACAGTTGTGAGAAAAAATTCAAAATTTTTTGATATTACATGAGGTGTGAATAAAAAATGAACACCTTATTGATAAAGATCATTAAGAAATACTGATCATTTATACAGAATTGACAAAACTGGAAATCTGGAAAAAGCAGTTTGCTGATTTTGTAGTTAATTATAATTTTAAAGAAAGATTTTTTGTTTAAGTTTGAATTAAATTTGAGAATTCTATAGTATTAAATTTGCATTAAAAAATTAACCCAATTTTAGTCAACCGGTTGAGTTCAAATATTCAATTATTACCAGATCTATTGCAGACCTCTAAGTAAAAAGTTTTATCATAATCATTGATCTCAATATTAATAAATATCTAGACTCCAAACTTAATGTGAATATAGATATATATATAATACTGATAGCCCCCATTGTCTGTATTTGCAATTCAAATTTGTAAACATTTGTTCATCTGCATATCAGAATGGTTTCTTTTTTAATATCTTAATGCTAAGTGCACTTTCAATGAAGTTGATCGTAATAATAAATTAAGGTCTTGCTCTTTCTTATTTTGATTATATACTTTTTGTTGTAATAAACTGTGATTTAAATTTTGCTTTATGTCTGTTTTATTTAGATTTCTTTATATATAAAAGAAGATAAGTTTAATAACTGACTGCAGGATAAATGCCTGTCTAACAATTTCTTATAGAGGAATAGTGAAAATAAAGCCTCAATATTTAGCAGATTTATCAATTTCTGTTAATGAGGGGTTTAGTGTTTTCTATTTTTATTTTGCATTCTAGCTAAAAATAGCAAGATATCCATTTTCTGATCAATATTGGGTAGTTAATTGATTCTAGATCAGCTATGTAAAAGAAAAATTTTAAGCATCTTGAAAAAAATTATCAAGTTTATTCATGCCTAGCGGATAGATGCGTTATCATTGTATCATAAAACCTTTCATATATATATATATATAAGTTTTGGAATAAAATAGTACATCTCTATCCCCATAACTTTGGTTTAAATCTGATTGGAAAGCAAGTTTTTATTTTAGTTAATCCAACTAGACATCCAGTTATTGAATAGTAAATGTATATTTAGTGGTTATTAACAAGAGAGTGAGACTAGAGGAAAACTTCTATCTAGGATTTAACAAATCTGGTGACTATGGTAATATGCAGAAGACTATTTAATAACTGTTTAACTTGTATACAATTTATTTTTCTATGATTTAATGGTTTTGGTCATGTGAAAGTCTGAGTTCAAATCCCTTATATATACATTATGTGTGCAGGTGTGTGTAAGTCTGTACCGTGTATTAAATTACATATTGAAACAGTGTGTTAAAGGTCTGCCCATCCCTCACATATGTATGTAAATGGATTATTCTCTGGCATGCGGGGTCAGAATGACTAACATCAACATGGGTAGGATGACAACCTTTGCATTAATGTGGGCTTTGAATATTCCATCATCAGATTTTCAATGAAATGGATGGCTATAGAGTTGTGGATTGGGGTTGTTTGAAGCCCATCCATTAAAGAATGAAGATTGGCTATCTTAATTTAAAGCTAAGCACTGATTGTATATATGTGTGGAGACAGTAATCTGGACCAACTGATGGTTGCTGGTTTAGCATAAAATACATATATTGGTGACTATTTATCTTTTCAACATGTGTGTGATCAGATGGGTCAGCAATATGAGATAGCATGGAGAGTTGAGGGTCGTGTGAAAGTCTGCGTTCAGATCTCATATTATATGTGCAGGTGTGTGTAAATCTGTATAGTGTATTAAATTAAATAAATAAAATATATTTGACAAATGTAATTTATTAAATAAAATTTAAGAATATTATAATGAGATATGAAGATAAGAACAATCCAAATCAAAACTTGCTTACATCTTAGCCTGGATCAGTGAGGAGTAGAAGATAGATATTTCTCTGTGATGGTGTGATGATCAGAGACAGTAGCAGCAAAATATCAAGATAATTCATAATTTAATTTAGTCTACGATGATTAAAACACATGCACACGCAAAAAAACGTTTTATAAATATCAATGCCTTTTTTTTTAATTATTGCAATAAAACATGTAACTTGAACTGACTCCAACATTAATAGAGCTGGAAAAGTTTATTGAATTACTGAATTGGTGGACTCTTACTGAAAATATATCCTATGCATTTTAAGAATCTGTACACTATTCTGTTCTAGCTGGGACGGATGTAGAGTTTAGAAAGTGATTTTGTAATGGCAATTGTTATTCTCTCCATAATTTTTTTTTTTAAAAACTAGTTATTCAAATATTGAAATTATGCTCCTATTAGCTAACAAATTGTCATTTGAAACTGGAGATGAGGATTAAAACAATCTTCAGATATTTTATTCTTCTGCACTATGTTCCTAGTCTGATTTCTGTGACAATTTCTATTGTATTCAGTATATGTCTAAAATAACATTTCTGGAACGGAAATTCTTTTGCCTTTAGTAAACTCTAAAAGCACACTTTATCTTGCTTTAACTTCAGAAGTAGTTGTCATAAAGTTGTGTAGACAATAAGAATAAGTGATCAATATTTTTATTATTTTGAAATTTATAGATTACTCTCTTGGAAGTTTATAGATTACATCTTTTCTGTTTAAATGATGATCGCAGTAATACTTCCAAATTAAGTATAAAAAGGTCCTTACATAATCGAAAAGCGTTAATGTTTTTTAAAACTTATTAGCCTTTTAATCAAAAGTAGTGAACAGTTTTTTTTTTTAAATTATTTTTTGTATAATAATTTTTTTTAATTTTATTAAGAGCAATTCATTAAGAGATAATTATGCTATTAAACCAAAATAAAAATCCCGACTTTTGATTCTAAGTTTAATTATTTTTTTATTTCTCTTTTTTTATTTTATTTAAAAAAACATTTTTGAATATGTTACATAGTTTAATTAAAGAGATAACAAAGCTTTCAAATAATCTTGGAATATATTGTATAAAATAATCAGATAAATATTGCTGATATGAGTCAAGCTTTCGTACTTTCGTCTATCCATTGAAGGTGTATAATTAAAATGCCTAAGATAAATGAGGATTCGGAAGACCGGTTACTATTAAACAAAACGCGGCAGATTAAAAAACATAAAATCATTGCAGTTTTAATAGCTCTTACCTTAGGCCTTGTTGCTGTGATAATTATTTTAGCAGTTACGTTAACACAAAAAAGGGAACACTCAGACGAACCTATATACCCAAATGCGGATCATCGGATCAATTGTTTACCTGAAGGATTGCAAAATGAACAAAATTGTACAACAAAAGGTTGTGTGTGGAGTTTAGTTCTGAATGGCCCAAGCTGTTATCTTCCTTCCTATTATGGTTATAAAGTAGTAAATTCGGAAAAAATACAAACTCAAACAGTCTATACGCTAGAAAAAATATCCAATGTTTCAATGTTTGGTAGTGATATCAACATAATTGCTTTTATGCACGAAGAATTGGATGATAATGTGTTACATTTTAAGGTAAATAGAAGTACAACATAAATTTATGAAAATAATTTATTAAATAATTCAATGTATAATAATGCTATTTATATATTCACATACACATATTTCTACATTTGCACAATCTTATTATATATGTGTGTCTATGTGTAAGCTGTAGAAGAAAATAGATTTTTAAAGATACTTGAATAAAGAGCTTTGTAATATGATTAGTGATTTGCCTGTCATATCCACAGCCAGCCTACCTAACTACTGTTGACCAAAAATTGACATCTAGCTATTCTTAACTAAAAGATAAAAGTACTGATTATATGCCTGTTTCCCTATCTGTTTTTCTATAAAGAAAGGGTGTAGTGACTATTATGTTTCAATTGGGATTTAAGGTTATTAACTCTTATTTCTTATCTATGCAGAATGTTTTAAAGGTCATTATGCAGTTTAAAATTTGAAAAGCTTAAGATTTATGCCCCATGGTGGCAATAAACAAATTTGTTTTTATGTTTATGAGTTTGTGGAAAAGACCCTATTGATAAATTACTAAGACAAGTATTTATAATGGCCAGAAAAAAATAATAAAAACTAAAAAGTTAAAAAATAGTTTTGAAATTACTACACATGAAATACATATGCATTAGTCCCCCAGTACTATCTGCAATAAAAAAAAAATGATAAAAAAAAGTGTAATATTAATAAAAAATATATTTTTTAAAATCCTAAATTCATGGCACAACTATTGATTATTGCAAGCAAAAAACATTATAAGCAAACTACAACATCAGATGAAGAATATTTCTGTAATATAATTTCCCTACACTACTCTCACTGAAAAGGTAGGGGCTGCTTCCCATCAACTTTTAATATTTTATGGAGGAATGTAATGCTAAATATGCAAAAATGTGAAAAAGATGTATGACTCACAAGATGCACATTTTGTGCTGAACCAGGACTCATCAATTGGTTCAGATCACATATCTTTATCATTGTTTAGCATATATAGATGGTTAATTACTACAGTTTAATTAATAAATGTTAAACTTACTGCCCTTCCAACTTTTATATAAACCACTTAATGCAAATATATTAATAATTTTTATTAATCTTTCATTAAACTAGAGATTATTTACTTAATGAAGAATATTTCTGTACTGTAATTTTCACTACACCATTCTCACTGCAATGTTGGGACTGTTTTCTATCTGCTTTTAGCATCTTGTGGAGGGGTTGTTAATAATATAAATAAGTCTCTACCTTGCAGTGAAAATGGTGTAGTGAATATTATACTACAGAAATCTCTTCATTAAATTGATAATCTCTTGTTTAATGAATGACTAATAAAAATTACTAACAACATTAGACCCTTTATCCCTTTATTATAAACTTGTTTTTTTTTTTTAAACCATTACAAATTTGAATAAATATTAATTTACTATCTGTAGCTAAAAATAAAAAAAAATGTCAGAAGATATTTTTATTAACTTGTATTTGCTAAGGACTTTTTTCACACAATTCTTTTTTTAATACACATTTTTTTAACTTGCTCTGTTTTATGTCAGTCCATCTGAGAAATCTTGTAGGTTAGTCTTCACTCATTTCTAATTTCCTATTTAGATGAAATTTTTCATATGTATTTCTGATGACAATACATTTTTTTAGAGTTTGCAAATAATTTTAGCAAAAAAATTAGTGAAAAATTAAAATTTTTAATTTTATATGGAGTTTGTACTATTTAACGGTATCAACATTTAGTGTTATCAAATTGTATTTAAACTTTCATTTTTTTTTCAAATTTTTGGAATTATATAAAACTAAAAAATAGAAAGAAAAAAAAGCTTTTATTTTCATAATTGCATTAAAAAATGAAAAAATAAATTTTCTTTAGTTTTCACAGTATTCTTGATAAAAAATAAATAAAAGCATGGGACAAAGAAATTATTAAAAAATAAAATACAAATAATGTTCACTTTCTTGTGCCAATCTCAGTCTATTCATCAGATTAAAAGTGTATCTAATGAATGGATTAGCATCAATGTAAGAAAATGATCATTATTTGCAACTTTATTTAACAGATTCTTTGTCCTAACTTTTACAAGAAGAATTTCAGTTTAATTAATTGCAACAATGTTCATATATTAAATAGAAAGATTGGACTAAAATAGAAAAAAATTAAATAGGCAGCACATTATAATTATGTTCATTCATTTATAGGTATTTACTGAATTTATTTTTTATTTCATTTATAAAAGTGTGTACATACAGTTTGTATATATAGAAAACTGGTAAGATTTGTGTTGTATTTTGCTATGTCAAAAACAAATCTTAAACTCCTCAGTCCAATCTTTCTCACTATATATGCTTAAAGAAGTGTGCCATAAATTTGAAAGTTGGTTATCAATTTTTCATGCTCATTTGTTAATTCATTATATATATATTCATATGAAAATAAATCTTTTTGGAGTCATATTCTGCATTAGTTTTCTGCATAGACTTGCTTGAGACACAACAATTCTTCATTACAGTTTTAGACTTGACAAAAATGAATGTGATTTCACTGAAATATTCACAATCTAATTCAGGGAAGGAATTTTCTGTTTTGATAGTGAAGACCTTATTGATTTTAGAAACTTTAGCAGGATTCTCTGTATTCTGGATTGAATAATTTCTCTACAGAGAAAACTAATATATAGTATGACCCAACAAGATTTTATTTTCATAATATAATAATTGTGACAATCTTCCTTTTAATATATATATTATAATGGGCACACACACCGTTACATTATTTATTTTAAAAATTATACATTAAAAATAAAAGTTTGCAAATAAAAACTTTTTTTTTAACAATTAAAAATTGAAAGTTAAAAGTCATTTAAACTTTATATATATATAAAATCGACAGATGAAAAATTATTAAAAGAAAACTTTATTTAAAAAAAAGAAAAAGTTTAAAACTAAATATTAAGAAAAAAACTTGAAAGATAAAAAAATGTACAATAAATTAATTAATGCTATTGTAAAATGGAAATGATTATTTTAATTAGTTAAAAGTAAGCTAGCCCTTGGGCATTTCAAAATATATAAGTAAAGGTCAGAAAGGAAAAAACAATCTAGCCAATAAAAGAAATCCCTCAAGAAACAGACCTCAATGAAAAGACCATCACCATCGTCATGACGTAATGTCCACTCAATCCAAAATTTTAATATAAAAGAAAAAGTTTGGAAATAAATTTTAGTGAAAAAAATGCTGGGAGAAAAAAAAGAGGATTGAGATGTGATAGAGAGAGATGTGTTAGTGCATGGAGAGTTGAAGGAGAAGGGATTGAAAAGATGCACTCTTCAATTCCTTCAGTTTTTAAAAAGGAAAAGAAAGAGGAATGACCAATCGTTTTCCTATAATGAGGACCACAGGACATCGGGGGAATTAACACTGGCTCCAAATTGCAAGCAACTGTTAAACATGAATTTTTAAAACCATAAGAGCTCTAACTAATGAACTTTAATTCTAAAAAAGAAACTTTTTCAGTATGTTAAAACCATAAGAACATTAGTTAATTAATGAACACTAAATATAAACTTTCCCAGTATTTACATTATTGCAATAGAAATTCCTATCTGACCAAACATAATCAGTTATTAATAATTATTTTATTGAATGAATTATTTTTTGTAAATCATTTCCATTAATTTATTTTTTCTGTTCTTTTAAGATTTATTACAATTTTTTTTCTTTTAAAATAAATTATATAAATGTTAAATTTAAGTCGGGCATGAATGGCTGCATAGATTTGTAAAGTTATATTAATTAATTAAGGGAGGGTTGGGTTATTTGTTTCGTACTTAAATTGGGTTAATCAATTGGATATATTGGTGTAATTAGTAAATGTAGCATGAGATTCGCTATGTGCAGGATCCTATTATATGCCACACTTGGGAAAAATAAGTCCCATATCTCACTGACCATTGGAAGCAGACAGTATTCCCTGCTCCTTGAATCACCCCTTTTTAGCCTGTGGAATGGTATAGTAAGATGGAAAATGCAGTCCTTTCCTATGCAGTTTTTTTATTGTTCTTCTCACCAGACAGATGTAGTATTCCTGTATTGGATGAGAGTCAATGTCTTCTATAATCATGCTGTTCAGATGTACATTCCTGACAGTATGGTATTTGTGCTGTTGTATTCATGCTACATTGAATACATCGATGTATCAGATGAATTGACGTTGGTTTGACTGCGAACTTTTGGCCTAAGGTTAAATAAGGGATAGAATTTTTTTTTTCAAATGCAATATATGTAGTCTATTCATACTTGACACTTTAATAAAATATTAAATTCATCTGTGCGAACTTCAAAAATAAAAGTGAAAAATGTAAATTAAATGTTAAAGTAAAAGTTAGACTAGAATAATAATTCTAAATTACATATATGTTTAAATAAATGTTTGTGTGTGTTATTTCTGGCAGTGGTTTCTTTTATTTTGAAAGTATATATTTTAGTAAGAATTTATATTTTATATTATCTTTGCATCTCACTGAGCTAGTGGCATGGGCTGATGGTTGGAATAAAATACATATGTAAAAGTTAGATCTTAACAGTGCCTATCTGCCTATTGTATAAATTTTCCAGGTTCAAATTGCCTGGTGGCACTCTATAGCGCAGATACGGTAAGACTGTGATCTATGCCGACTGCTATAATATATATCTATACTTATGAATAAATGAATTCATAGTATTATTTCTGGGAGTTTCCATGTAATAAAAAATACAATAGCTAAATAGTGGATGTTTCAGTACAATAACAAGTATTTTCTTCAGAATTTCTTGTTATTGTACTGAAAGATCAGCTATTTAGCTATTGTATTTTTATTATATGGAAGCTCCCAGAAATAAAACTATAAATATTTATATATATAATTTAAATACAAATATATTTTACATAGCTGGAGTCTAGATATAATATAGGGGATTTGAACATAGACTTTAAAGCTTCCTTCAATTATCCATTCTATCTCATACAATCAATACACATGACCGCACACTTGTGAAAAAGATAAATGATCTCCAATATATATATATATATATTTCATGCTGAACCAGCACTCATTAGATGGTCCACATCATTATTTCCCGCACATATATATAACCAGTGCTCAGTTTATATTAAGAGAGCAAATCTTCACACTTTAATGGACAGGCTTCAATTTACTCCAACTCTTCAGTCATCCATGCCAATAAAAATCTAATAATGGAATGTCCGAATCCCTTGTTAATGCTTATATTGATCTAAAGACATTCTGACTTCTCATGTGTAGGACTTGTCCATTTAAATACACAAAAGAGGGATGGGCAGGATTCAGGCTGAATTTGTAATAATTTAAATATAAGTATATTTTACAAACCTGATTATATATTGTACCATCACCAAGCGAGCAAGCAATATTTAGAAATAATCCTTCAGCCAAGCTCTGATCTTAATGTATCAAGAAATAAGTACTAACAATATCCTAAGATAATTTCTACCATTAGACTAGCTCAAAATTTAATAATTGATAATATATGGTTCGATTAAATAAATAAATAATAATAATAATCATGAGACATTTAGCAAAAGATACAGTAGTTAGTTAACATTGAGAATATCTCTTTAAGGACATAATCTCAATGGCATAAGAACATCATCCCCCTTTTTATTCAAATAATAATATAAATCTATAGCATTTTTAAGACTTTAAAATATATTAAATAATTTAAATATAATATTAATAAATTATAATATCTATTATTGAAAAATATATCATCCCAGGTTCTATAAAATAAATCAACAAATTAATTGGAAAATCCTATAGCCAAATATCATGAGGGATTTTGCATCACATTCAACTACACCTCACAACAATAACAATAATAATAATAATAACAACAACAACAACAACAACAACAACAACAATAATAATAATAATAATAATAATAATAATAATAATAATAATAATAATAATAATAATAATAATAATAATAATAATAATAACAACAACAACAACAATAATAATAATAATAATAATAATAATAATAATAATAATAATAATAATAATAATAATAATAATAATAATAATAATAATAATAATAATAATAATAATAATAAATGGCAACTAGAACCTAAGTTCCTAGATTTTATAATCAAGATGAATTTGAACGCTTTACCTACCAAGTATTTTTTACATCACAGAAGAATGTACAGGTCAGTTGATCCATTCTGTGGCCTTTGCCATATGGCTGAGGAGACTTTACAGCATATAATTTTCAACTGCAAGGCCTTGGAGCAGACTAGATGCATTTTGCAGGCCAAATACAGGAAAAAAATACTACAATGATGCAAATTATATCAAATTACAAAGGTAGGTCTATACCAGCCATAAGGGCCTCAACGTTTGTTTTATATGCACTTTGGTGCACTAGGTGTGTATTCATATTGGGTAATAACCCCAGAAGGCATCCAGCCACATTTGAAAATAAGTTGAATAAAATTCAAGTTAGAGACAAGCAGATCACCAGCCTGGATATTTATGCAGCTACTTGGTCCCTGCTCAGGCAAATAGAAAAGCTATAAAAAAATTAAAGAAAGCATGGTCCTGATTATGCTCCTATTGGACAATAATATGATTAATTAACATTGATAAAGTGGATAGAATCATGTAAAATTACCTGTACAGATATGTACTTTTAAAAAAATGAATATTGTAGACTTGAAATTGAACTAACAATAATAAGATTCAACATGTATCTTGCTATGGCATTATAATACTATGTAACTATTGGATCAATAAAGTTTACTATTGTTGAAACTTAATAATAATAATAATAATAATAATAATAATAATAATAATAATAATAATAATAATAATAATAATAATAATAATAATAATAATAATAATAATAATAATAATAATAATAATAATAATAATAATAATAATAATAATAATAATAATAATAATAATAATAATAATAATAATAATAATAATAATAATAATAATAATAATAATAATAATAATAATAATAATAATAATAATAATTTACTAAGGCTGTAACCTTAGAAATAAGCGTCTGAAAAATACGAAGGTAGGGACCTTGTGTTTTAAGACCTATAGAGGTCCCTCCCTTCATATTTTTCAGACGCTTATTTCTAAGGTTACAGACTTAGTAAATTATTACTTAATATAATAATGGGCGTTTAATAAAATTTATAATTACAACTTTAAATAATAATAATAATAATAATAATAATAATAATAATAATAATAATAATAATAATAATAATAATAATAATAATAATATTATTATTATTATTATTATTATTATTATTATTATTATTATTATTATTTAATATTCCCTATATTTAATCTAATTAATAATTCATACTATATTTACTACTTAATAATCCAATTAAAAAAAAATAATAATAATAATCCAATTCTTTTAACTCTCACATAGCATGTTAAATGTATGGTATAATCTGAACAATGAGTGGCAATAAAAGATATATTCAATTATATGGCAGCAATTTAAATAATTGATTATGACTATAAAATAATATTATAATAATGAGATATTCCAGTATCATTTGTTAAATAACAACTATTATTTAAATAAATTATTTTCATTTATTATATGCAGAATATGTTATATGTTCAATTTTAAATTTTATGGAAGTGAATAGATCAATAAATAACACTGACAAAGATTTTTATAAAACAACATTAACAAATTTATTCAAGTTAACAAATAAAATGTATGCAATAAGTCTACAATTAAATATTACTAAAACTAACAAATAGAGTACTAAAACCTAAATATATATATACACAATTATACATAAAAATAATTAAATTACATACTACCAAAACAGAAAAATCACAAATGTATAAGCCTTCACTCTGGATTACTTATCATAAATAAAAAAACAACAACACACATTTCAATATTTACTTTTCTAAATTATGTTATATTCATTATCAACTAAATACATAAAATAGTATTATTTCTTCATTTTCATGAAATATACAATAAGATATTTTATATAATATTTTAATTAGACAGAAATATATTCTGGGTTTATTTTATATTCATAAAATATAAATCAGTGAAATAAAGTTTATTCATGTACTAAAATACTTTGCTTGGTACCACTCTAAGTTTTATTATATGTTTACACGTTTAAACAAAAATATAAAATAAAATAAATAAGCATTCATAATTAATTGCACTTCACATTCCTCACTCTGATGTTTGTTGTAAAATATGCATTTTTCAAAAATATGAAAGATTTTATGAAAAATCGAAAAATATCAAAAATATTAAACTATTAGGAATAACCATGATTCCTTTATCATTTTCTTAACCAGCATTAAATATTCAAGATCATTTGTACTTCAATATTAATTCAAAACCTATCTTGCCATCCAATTTAAAAACAATTCATCATTCTAAGTTTATTTATTATTCTACTATCAGAATAGTAAACTCCACGATGCATAACCAATAAAATTAAGATAGCGATATAATGTATAGGATATGAAGGAATAACTAGAGTAATGACTCAATAGTATAATAATAAATTCACTAATTCATATGGAAAGCAGTGTAATATCATGTATGACTCAGTTTAATACTCATAGAAAATAATGTCTTGGCTCTTTTAGCATTTACAGATCATCAAAATACAAAACAACTAACACTGTCCATGGAAATAACATATAATAATACAGGGCTTTGTTAATTGTATGTGTATAATATCTACTTTGATATAATATAGGTTAATCTTCCTATCTTATTGACATACCCTAAAAATGTACACATCCAGGGTTTCATTTCACTACCATATAAAAATTCCATATAGATTTAAAGAATCCACATTAAAATAAACTTAATGATTATTCCCAATAATAAACAAAACTAGCATTTTTAGATTCATCAAAACTATAAACATTTAAAGAAATGGTTTCAAACACTTAAGCTTTGCCACAAATACAAATGACTTTGATAAAAATATACTACTAATATTCATATATTTTAAAATAAATGTAATATTGTTTTACTTCGCAAAACATATGAAATTGTAATCATTAATAAAGTTATAATGAACTTTATCATCAAAAATATATGCATATTTTTATTTTATAGCTTATAATATTCAATAAAATTTGTATGAGTTATTAATTCACACATCCTTATATCCATTCATTCCTTCAGCATAATATAAATATTTAAATTCCAAACAATTTGAAAAATTATACCATATAATATTTAAAATAATTAAAATTACCTATGTGATTAAATAGTATTATAACCAAATTTAGATGCCTTCTGGTCCAATTACATAATAATAATATTAAAAACAATTTCACTCATCCAGTATTCATTATAAATATCGTAATTTAAAATAAAGTTAAAAATGTTTTAGAAGAAATAGAATGTTAATCTATCTTTTAAAGATTAAAAATTATTATCAATAAAATGTTAACTAACTTTAACTTTATATATATATATAAAAATCTTCATTAAAATGATAAATCTTTTTAAAATTAATAATAAGAATTTATAACAATGAAACTTAAATTTACATATTTTTCTCCTGAATGTCTTTCATTGACTTCAGCAGACGATTTGGGGGTAGGTGGTTGCTATTGACAACAATAAGTGTTCAAGAGTTTTCTTTTATCGACTTTTAAATCTGGAAAAATCATAATATTATCCATCCTGTTGTGAAAAGATGTTTAGTCTATATTTCTGCAACTTTCCTCCAGGATAATAATAATTTATTTAATATCAATTAAAATATCTATTTAAAGTAAGCAATCTATTCCTTCTGTGCACTATGTATTATTCAATTTCTTCAGGGTAGATACATCATTTATTGGCAACATTTTTTGAGCTCCATGATTCCAAATAAAACAGATCTATTATCATTTTTAACTTATATTCCAATAAGATACAATAAAGTAGCAAATAAATGAATTAAGATTTTAATACTAAAAGTTATTTTTTAATATATTTTTCTTCCATTATCATCTTCTTTTTTTAAGAATATAGCAAATAAACAGCAGTCATAATATTTAAAATATTCTCACATCTTTTATATAGTATTTTTCAGCAATTATATTTTTCTACAATTTATCTTTAAAATTTCTTACTTCACAAGTCCAAATCAATATTTGTTTTAAAGATAAATATTATTAAAACTGCAATCATTCTAAAATAATGCTATAAATATTCTAGAAAATGATACATTATAATTCATCTCCAATGTCTTTTATAAATTAAGAGCAATTTATACTTTTGCCTCTTTAAAGCTATTCTGTTACTATAATGTCTTTTTAAAGTTATTAAATTTATTAATTCAGACATCATTATTAGAGATATTATATTTCCAGAGAATAACTGTATATAACTTTGAAGTACACTACACAAAAAAATATTTAAATTCTTACATACCCTTGATAAAAATATACTTTTATATACTCTTTGGTTTTTGAACACTAATTTGCCGATATACATGACTATAACTTTCTGTCCATAAGTTAATGTTGAATTTTAATCAAACTTCTGAATAGTTTACTGATAGGAAATTTAATTTGGTTTACTTATACATATTGAAGAGCTAAATATTAATTTTCTTTATCCTTTAGACTTTAAAAAATAATATTTAAAAAAATAATTGACTATTAACTTTCAGTATATTACAAGCCAATAGTAATATACTTTATACTGTTTAACAAGTACTAGTTGAAACAAAAATAATTATAATAAAAGTGTTCAACCCTAATTTTCACACACTGTATTTATACCTATTTTATCAAGAGATTTGATTGGATAAATAGAATCAGACAAACAAACTAATTAACATATTACCTAAATTAAGTAGTTTTAAAATTGATAATAAAATAATGAGTCATCTTTTGAATAAAAAATATAAAATATTTTAATATTTAATTTATTTTATAACTCTATTCCACCAAACAAAAATATTTTAAAATAATACAATTTATTAATTTTTTACTAATTTATTAAATTATAAAAAATATTTATATTAATGTAGCAATTTTAGTCTACATTTATTAATTTAAAGTATCTTTAAAAACTAATTTAAATATTATTTTAAACATTTTATCATGTTCAAATGTCTCCACTTTATGAATAATTTTAGAAAATAATTAAAAACCTTCTTTGAATTCATGCAAGCATTTCACACATATTGCCAGTCATGTGATAAGCTTTTCCTGCCAAAATGTTGCAAAGATCACATGACATTATTTCTTAAGCTTGTAATTTATAAACAATGAGAATTTCCAATTCCTCAACAAGCTTTGTGATAAATACTTAGCCAGAGCCAGCACTTAAAATATCTGTCAGGAAACCCCCCCCCAAAACCCCTGACCATGGTTTCGTGCAATTTTTGAAAATTATTGTCTCAAATAAATTTAAATGAATATTTAATTTTAAAAAATAATATATATTAAATATAATAATAAAATTTAGAATAGTAAAATTTGATATTTTGCATAACAATAAATACAATTGAAAATTTGGTACACCATAAAATATTAAGAACTTTAATAAATAATTATTAAATAGTTTTAACTTATTTTAAGAATAGATTTATTAATTTATTCAACTATATTTATAACTACATTGTAAACTACTGATTTTAAAATATTTATTTAATATAATTTTGAATACATTTTAAAGTATGGTTAATATCATCTTACTTTAATTGTAAAATATTAAATTAGTTCTAATCTTATTTTATAATTTTGATAGTTTATGGACTTACTTAAACAAGTTCAAGTTCCTTTAAGTCAATATGATTACAATTATAATTCTTACAACTATCTTAATTTAATTTTTTTTTAAAAAGTGACTTTCTTCAGCACACCAAGCCTTAACAAAAGGGTACAATATGTATGTGAGAGATAATTGGGGCCTACTGATGAGTGTTGGTTCAGCATGAAATACATATATTGGAGATCATTTATCTTTTTACATGTGTTTGGTCATATAGATAGAGTGGATGGTTGAGGGAAGCTTGAAAGTTGGTCTTCAAATCCCCTATATTACATCTAGACTCCAGGTATATAAAATACACTTGTATTTAATTTATTACAAATTCAGAATGTATTCTACTCATTTCTCATCTGTGTATTTAAATGGACAAAATCCAATATATATGAGAGAACAGAGTGACTTAAGGTCAACATGGACATGACAATAATATTGGCATTAACAGGATTTGGATGTTATATCATCAGATTTTTAATGATATGGATGGCTGAAGAGTTGGGAGTGGAGTAGATTGAAGCTTGTTCATTAAAGTATGAAGATTTTATATCTTAATATAAACAGTGCACTGATTATTTATGTGTGTGTTGGAGATGATGATCTGGATCAAGTGATAAGTGCTGGTTCAGCATGAAATATAAGATCATTTATCTTTTTCACATGTGTATTAGTTGAGATAGTGCAGATGGCTGAAGAAAACTTGAAAGTCTGTATTCAAATCCCTTATATATATATATATATATAATATTCATATATATATATATATATATTAAATACAGTAATATTCACACAAATTTAAAGTTATTTTATATTATTGACAAAGTCTACAAAGAATATAGTCAAAAGTACTAATAACTTTAAATTTGTGTTAATATTACTGTATTTAATATATATATATAAATTTGAATATTATATATATTTTGGAAAGAATACAGACATCAAACTTAATTTATATATATATTATAACCATAAAAGAAGCTGTAGGGCATCCAAGTTCAAACCCTACCAGATCAAAATCTTAAACGCTTTAGACAGAAAGAGTGGGACAACAATTATATGCTTTACTTGTTTGTGTGTTAATAAATCTCAAAAAGAGCAGTACACACATTTAATATTTAAAATTTTAATTTTTCTTTAAAAAGCAAAGTTATAAGGCATACGTATAGGCAATGTATGTGTAAACTATTTAATTGTTTTATATTTCAAATATTCAACATTTTAACTTTCTTTAAAACTAACCTATGCTTGATCAATTCTAATATCTTATTCTATACTTCCATTTTCTTTTCTATAATTGTAATTGGGATTTAAAAGTTACAAATTTAATTAAATAATAGGGTTATAATTACTAAGCTAGCAATTATATTATTTAATGTTAGTTTATGAATGATTTGAAATAATGAAGGATGTGTGTACATTACATACAGAAATTTACATTTATTAAATATTGAAAGAAAAGGAAGGATTAAATCTGTCAAATTATTTTTTTTGTACAATTTTATGTTAAAAGAGGAAATCTGTTTAATCAGATATCTATCTTTGTAGCAATTTTGTTTTATGTAAATGATTGTTTGTCACTTTGGGAGCTTAATTTGGGTGGGAACTCTAATTTTGAAATTGTCTTATCTTAAGATCTCTTTTTGAGATTTATTAACACACAAACAAGTAAAGCATATAATTGTTGTCCCACTCTTTCTGTCTAAAGCGTTTAAGATTTTGATCTGGTAGGGTTTGAACTTGGATGCCCTACAGCTTCTTTTATGGTTACATAAAAATGTGATGATGATTTTTGGTTTACCTTTTCTACATGCACATTACTATAAATTTAGCTAGTGACTAAATTATAATGGCACAACTTCCCCCCCCCTTCCGATAAAATCATCAGCACTTTTGTTTTAACTATATTTTTAAAAAAAATCCTAACTAATAAATACACTAATAATAATAAACACACTAATAATCAAAAAAAAAATTTTTATCTACTGGTAAATATCATATTTTTCATTAGAAAACTTGAAGTAATTTATTTGTAGATCTTTGCCAAACTACTCTGCTGAAGTATAAGGGATCAAACTCCTAGCATTATAGGTTCCCTTATTCCCATCAAGAGCAGCAAGCATAAAGGCATTCTCTTCTATTTTCTTGGTAATTTGGAATGGCTTTTTCTTTTCAAATCATATTGCGGTCTGCATAAAATTGCACATGTACATCCAGTCCATTTTTAATATTTCCATTTTTCATCTTGACTGGGTATTTATAAAACATATCCGGAGGATTTATTTTATATAACCTCCTATTACAAACTCCATAATATGGACTCTTGGTACCATATGTAATATGCCTTGAAGCTTTTCAGAGAGATTGACTCTCTATACCATCCATACTTTATTTTTAAACTTTCTAGAAAGATTGACTCCCTGTACCATATATAAGGCACTTTGAAGTTTTCCAGAGAGATTGACTTTCTATACGAGATATCATTCATCATTAAATCTTCCAGAGAGATTGATTCTCTGGGCCATATACAATTTATTTTTAAATTTTCTAGAAAGGTTGACTCTTTGTACCAGACATAATTTATTTTTAACTTTTTCATAGTATTTAAATTTTTCAGAGAGATTTGGACATTTACATTTTTCAGAGAGATTGCCTCTCTGTACCAGATATAACTTATGTTTGACTTCTCCAGAGCAGTTGAATCTTTCAGAGAGATAAATTCTCTTAATTTTATCACCTCATCTGGTGCATGGAGTTTTCCCTCCAACTCTCTTTTCCTTCTTTTTACTTCATAATCTATCCCAATTGGCTCTCTGGCCATCTCCTCATGTACTTTCTTTACTGGGAGATTTGGTATTATGGATACTATCGGCCTTTCTACTTCTTTTTCACCTTGTGGATTTTTAACTAAAGTAGGCATCCTTTTCTCTGACTGACTCTGTTCTGAGCTATCCCTACAGTCATCTGGACTGATGCTAACATCATTTTGCCTTGAATTTGGGTTTGACTGACTCTGCAACCCTATATCAACTCGATCTCTTAATTCCCCTATTTTCTGATAGAGATCTTCCATCTTGGGGTTCATGTACTCCATAACATATGCCTTTTGGTTCTCCTCAACCTTCTCCAACATAACACCCAATTCATGTTGATTCATTCTGGGTCCCTCTTCTAAAGAACTTGACTTGTCCCTTTTTACTATCTCCTCCCTAAAGCTATCCATTTGTTTCCCCAATTCTTTCCTAAGATTTTGGTCAATTTGTACACACTCATTGGCCATGCTTCCCTTAACTTCTCGTATTTCCTTTTCTAAGCCACTAAACTTATTTTTCATAGTGAGGGTTTGATCTACACAGCCCAAAGTGGCTTCCTTATATGAGTCCACTTTGACTATCACCTCCTCTAATCTAATATGAATTCCTGCAGAAGTTATTTCGGCATTCTTTTCTATGCATTCTGATATGGATTGGGAGACCAAACCATGGACCTCATTCCTAACTAACTCAATCTCTATCTTATTTTCTTCGATAGACTGCTCCACTTGAGCCTTTAATGACTGTAGTCCCTGACAGCCCTCCTGTTTGGTGACTTCCATAGACCTACACACTCCTTCTATCCTCTCCTCTAATGACACAAACCTATTTTTACACTCTATATTGGACCCTTCTATCCTAGTTTCCAAAGCTATGATCATTTGGTTGTTATTGTCAATAGAGTTCTCTAGATTTACCCTTAAACCTTCTATACTTTTCTCCACAGATTGACCTATCTTTTGTTCTAGATTTTCCATCCTTTGCTTACTATCTTCTCTTAGACTTTCTATATTTTGCTTACTATCTTCTCTTAGACTTTCTATATTTTTCTCCATCTTTTGTTCTAGATTTACCATCCCTTGCTTACTATCTTCTCTCATACTTCTGAGCATCTGCATTATCATGTCCATGTCTGATGGTGCAATCTTTGCTATTTGAGCCTGGCCCACTTCTGGCTCCTCATCTACCATTTGTGTACTTGAGGCCTTATTATTGCTACTGACTTTAGAGGCATTTTCCTCTATTTCCTCTTTTTCTTGAGCTTTTTTAAAGGCAATTTCCCTATCCTCTTCTTCGGGATAAAAATGAACACTGATCCCTGGGATTAGGACACCCTCCTCTTCCATAACCTCTTCCATACTATAATTTAGTTCACTCATGTTATAAAACTATATATATCCCATCTGTACTTCCCTGACCATCAAAAATCCACACATCTTCTCCCTGTCTGACACCTATTCTGACCAACTGACTGATTTGATTTTCACCTTATTATGCATTACAAATACAATAAAAAAATTGTAATATCCTTATTTAATGAACTACACAACAATAATCTATATAGTGCATGTCTGTCTGTAATAGTCCAAATTATACATTCATCCATTCTCCCAGAAATCCGACAGCTATTGACAGACCACAGAATGACTAGCAGTTCACAATCTTGAGATAAATAAAAGAATTCAGTCACAGCACTATAATCACACAATGTATCACGAGCACTCAGAAGATCATCCCCATTTGATCACTATTGCAATAAAAGAAGTATTAAGTCTTAGGGGCTAAAATAGATAAACTATGCCTTGCTCTCTCTCTCTTGGAGTCTTATGTGGCAAGTATCAAGGAATGCCCTGCTTATTATAGATTACTGAAAACTAAGCCTTGCTCTCTGTCTTGGAGACTTATAGGCTGGTATCATGGCAGGTCTGCTGTTAACTGCTTCATGATAACATAAAGATAACTTATAAATAGGGTTGGAGCAGTGAATGGGTTTGATCATTCATAAGTTACACGAAATACACAGCATTCTCAAGGCAATGACAAAACTCTCCACTCATCATCAAAACTGCAATCTAAACAACCAAACTCCAACGATCAACCATCCAATCAAACCTCTAAAATCATAGACTTTTTACAAAATGAACTCCCCAAACACACATGAGACTACTATTCCATAATTCATCACTATTACTGTGCCTATCCTATCTGGCAATAAATCATTTTAATGTTCCACAAAAAAAATCTATTATTTATTTCACCCTTGTCTTAAGTTGTGATATTCATCTCTATTTTCAAAATTGATAAAACAAAACTAAGCTGTTTTGGCTGTACCCATTTTATCATCATCAATGAAAAATTAAATCATATTAAACATCATCATCTAAAATAAGACTGTTTGGCCAAGAAAATTTTGTAAGACAAAAAAAAAAATTTTAGTGAAAAAAAAAATTTACTAAAAAAAAATTTCTCTATTTTTAACCACACATCTCCTATCATTCTATAGACTCCCTTTTCCAGGTATATGGTAAAATATCAAGCCCCACGTTATGGCGCCATTGTAATATAATTAATGAAGATCAAAAGAAATATTTCCATACCTGAGTAGTCTACAATATATAAGATCATAATATTTAAAATAATGTTGGATTTCTCAATATCCAAATATCAATAATTATAAGCAAATTATTAATAACAAGTATTATAACTCAGGTATATGAAATCACGTGAAGTGAGTACACTAGTAATTCAATAAAATATAACTCAGGTATACAGACAGTAGATCTTATCCACTTTCATTTCTTGGTTTGATGTTAAGTGCATGTTTAAACAAATACTAAGTGAATATGGTCTAGCAGGGTGCCACTAGATTATCTGAATCTAGACACGGTTATATCTAATAACCTTTCACATGTACCGGGTTTGAATCCCCTTTTTGGTACTTTATTTCTAATAAAAATGGAAGATTTTGCTTTTTGAGCCATATCACTATACGCACTAATATTTAGGTAAAAGTAAAACATCTTTAAACCAAAGTGGAGTATATTAGACATAAATCACTTCTTAGATCTTAGCATAACAAATGTGTTTCAATATTTTTATAAGTTTACTAGCTCAGATTATATATATAACTAATTTAGGATGGCAATTCACTCATCCTTGCATGAAATAGATGACGGGATGTGGTTATAATAATACTAAGAAATCACTAAATATTATAAAATCAATATTTATTTATGGCCTTTAAACAGTTAAACAGCTCATTAATTAAAACGTTGATGATGATGATGATGATGATAATAACGATAATGACAAGGGTTTCAACTACAGCTCTAGGACTAAGCCTAAACATAAAACTAATTTTTATAAAGAAATTCATAATTATTGCTTAATTTTAGCATACTTACTTATATCTTAAATAACTAATATTCAACCATTGATGATGATGAATAATCACACTTAGCAAAGACTACACTTAATGAAATATATACGCCTCGTTTAATAAAACAAACTAATATTTATTACTGCATTTCTAACATATACAAAATTGACATGAATAATAATAATAATAATAATAATAATAATAATAATAATAATAATAATAATAATAATAATAATAATAATAATAATAATAATAATAATAATAATAATAATAATAATAATTGATTATATAACAATCCTCAGATTAATTTCAAGTTCTTCCCCCTTTCCCTTCAAATGTATTTTGTATTAAGTTGGATGTCACATTGACCATGATTTTCACTCCATGAGAAAAGTATTTCAAGAAAAAAAAATATTATCTGCTCATTAGCACACATACTTTATAAATCTAACATGTAAGTAGAATGTTAAAAAAAAATGTTAATAGAATTGAAAGAGAAAGTTTTAGAAACAAGTTTTAAATTATTTTCTCCCCCCTCTCTTCTACCTCTGAAATGCTACACTTAACTTGAAACAAACTAATCTAGTGTTCTAATACTACTTGTTACTTCACATTCACTCGCAATTATACACATATAAAAATATTATTATGTATGTGCGTGTTTTATCCCATAATAACAAAATATTATTTAAAACCAAAATAATAATAATATATTAGTTAAAACTAAAATCATAATACCATAAAAAAATGTTTTACACAATATTTTATAACTGTAAAATTAATAAACAAATAATTTGGATACATTCAAGATCATTTATGAAGCTCAAAGTTATTATTAGTAAGACATTCTTGTTATTAATCGATCTGAATAGTCTTTAAAAGTTCTTTAAATAAAATATACCAACTTTATTGCTAAAATGTTTATTAAGACTCTGATATCATAAAGAAAATAGATATAAAAAGTCATATTACCGATCTTTTGTTTGTGGCGAATTTCCAAGGGTTCAAACTTGTCTTGTATAATGTCTATATTTCTGCAGCTACCATTTCCGTTTTACTGGGAACAATCTCTTTCTTGAGGTGTATAACTATTTGATGATGATGACTCTATTGAGGTTATTTGCTTTAGTGGATAATTTGGAAATCATTATATTAATTTTTCTTCTCTTCCTGTCAAGCGTGATTCTTTTAGTGGATGAAATACAGCAGTTGTTTTCACATTTATAAATTTTCTTGAGTTTAAAATCAGTTGTTGGAACAATTAATTGGACTTGATGATTAATATTTATCAGTAGATTAATTCATCTTTTATCGAATGCAGGTGAATGCTTTCTTCCTTCTATTAAAAACATCTTATTTCTCTGGTCAGTTGAAAGGTGTAGAATATTATTTTAGACAAAACATCTTTTCTTTCCTATATGATGTGCAGCTTCCCCAGATGGTCCGGAAAAGATGGGACATACATATAATTTTTCTAGCCAGCCATTTCTTATATTTTCAACATTCAATTTAATAGTCTAATAATCTGAATCATAATCACAAAAATAATAATAATTCCAGACAGCTTTTTATATCCAATTTTTTAGCTAACTTAACCAATCAGAGATAGCGTCACTTGCTATTTTTGGACAAATTCGTTTTAATTAGATCTCTAATTTATTTTCAACTAAATTATTTTTCAACTGAAAAGTTTAATCCTTTTTCCAGACACTTTTGTTTTAAAAAAAAATAGACTTAATCCTTATTTCCTTTCTTTTTTTTACATCTAGGTTGTTTGTCACTTTGGGAGCTTAATTTGGGTGGGAACTCTAATTTTGAAATTGTCTTATCTTAAGATCTAAAGAAGGAAGCTCAAAGATTTGAAATGTTACCTAGATGTAAAAAAAAAAAGAAAGGAAATAAGGATTAAGTCTATTTTTTTTTAAAACAAAAGTGTCTGGAAAAAGGATTAAACTTTTCAGTTGAAAAATAATTTAGTTGAAAATAAATTAGAGATCTAATTAAAACGAATTTGTCCAAAAATAGCAAGTGATGCTATCTCTGATTGGTTAAGTTAGCTAAAAAATTGGATATAAAAAGCTGTCTGGAATTATTATTATTTTTGTGATTATGATTCAGATTATTAGACTATTAAATTGAATGTTGAAAATATAAGAAATGGCTGGCTAGAAAAATTATATGTATGTCCCATCTTTTCCGGACCATCTGGGGAAGCTGCACATCATATAGGAAAGAAAAGATGTTTTGTCTAAAATAATATTCTACACCTTTCAACTGACCAGAGAAATAAGATGTTTTTAATAGAAGGAAGAAAGCATTCACCTGCATTCGATAAAAGATGAATTAATCTACTGATAAATATTAATCATCAAGTCCAATTAATTGTTCCAACAACTGATTTTAAACTCAAGAAAATTTATAAATGTGAAAACAACTGCTGTATTTCATCCACTAAAAGAATCACGCTTGACAGGAAGAGAAGAAAAATTAATATAATGATTTCCAAATTATCCACTAAAGCAAATAACCTCAATAGAGTCATCATCATCAAATAGTTATACACCTCAAGAAAGAGATTGTTCCCAGTAAAACGGAAATGGTAGCTGCAGAAATATAGACATTATACAAGACAAGTTTGAACCCTTGGAAATTCGCCACAAACAAAAGATCGGTAATATGACTTTTTATATCTATTTTCTTTATGATATCAGAGTCTTAATAAACATTTTAGCAATAAAGTGGTATATTTTATTTAAAGAACTTTTAAAGACTATTCAGATCGATTAAAAACAAGAATGTCTTACTAATAATAACTTTGAGCTTCATAAATGATCTTGAATGTATCAAAATTATTTGTTTATTAATTTTACAGTTATGAAAATATTAATGTGTAAAACAATTTTTTTTTATGGTATTATGATTTTAGTTTTAACTAATATATTATTATTATTTTGGTTTTAAATAATATTTTGTTATTATGGGATAAAACACGCACATACATAATAATATTTTTATATGTGTATAATTGCGAGTGAATGTGAAGTAACAAGTAGTATTAGAATATTAGATTATTTTGTTTCAAGTTAAGTATAGCATTTCAGAGGTAGAAGAGAGGGGGAGAAAATAATTTAAAACTTGTTTCTAAAACTTGCTCTTTCAATTCTATTAACATTTTTTTTTTTAACATTCTACTTACATGTTAGATTTATAAAGTATGTGTGCTAATGAGCAGATAATATTTTTTTTTCTTGAAATACTTTTCTCATGGAGTGAAAATCATGGTCAATGTGACATCCAACTTAATACAAAATACATTTGAAGGGAAAGGGGGAAGAACTTGAAATTAATCTGAGGATTGTTATATAATCAATTATTATTATTATTATTATTCATGTCAATTTTCATATTTATCTAGAAATTTTTTGTATATGTTAGAAATGCAGTAATAAATATTAGTTTGTTTTATTAAACGAGGCATATATATTTCATTAAGTGTAATCTTTGTTAAGTGTGATTATTCATCATCATCAATGGTTGAATATTAGTTATTTAAGATATAAGTAAGTATGCTAAAATTAAGCAATAATTATGAATTTCTTTATAAAAATTAGTTTTATGTTTAGGCTTAGTCCTAGAGCTGTAGTTGAAACCCTTGTCATTATCGTTATTATTATCATCATCATCATCGTCATCAACGTTTTAATTAATGAGCTGTTTAACTGTTTAAAGGCCATAAATAAATATTGATTTTATAATATTTAGTGATTTCTTAGTATTATTATAACCACATCCCATCATCTATTTCATGCAAGGATGAGTGAATTGCCATCCTAAATTAGTTATATATAATCTGAGCTAGTAAACTTATAAAAATATTGAAACACATTTGTTATGCTAAGATCTAAGAAATGATTTATGTCTAATATACTCCACTTTGGTTTAAAGATGTTTTACTTTTACCTAAATATTAGTGCGTATAGTGATATGGCTCAAAAAGCAAAATCTTCCATTTTTATTAGAAATAAAGTACCAAAAAGGGGATTCAAACCCGGTACATGTGAAAGGTTATTAGATATAACCGTGTCTAGATTCAGATAATCTAGTGGCACCCTGCTAGACCATATTCACTTAGTATTTGTTTAAACATGCACTTAACATCAAACCAAGAAATGAAAGTGGATAAGATCTACTGTCTGTATACCTGAGTTATATTTTATTGAATTACTAGTGTACTCACTTCACGTGATTTCATATACCTGAGTTATAATACTTGCTATTAATAATTTGCTTATAATTATTGATATTTGGATATTGAGAAATCCAACATTATTTTAAATATTATGATCTTATATATTGTAGACTACTCAGGTATGGAAATATTTCTTTTGATCTTCATTAATTATGTTACAATATATATATTCATTCCTTTAAATCAGTGCATCCCTCTAACTCTATCATATCATAACCATCCATCAGCATAGAAAATTGAAATAGTTTCTCATTATGCTAATATCTTTCAATAATTTCATTTTTCAGATGAATTAAACATAAACATATTAGTAAATTAATTTCATGTATATTACAGCTTATGGAATGTGATTAAAACTTTGAGCAATTGAGATATGAATCCAGGATCTTATATTCTGAATAATATTGGTTAAAATGCAACAACAATAATTAGATAACATGTTAATACTAAAAAGATAATCATTGAGAAATGTGTTTAATAGGAGATTCCATATCACCAAAACTTTTTACAATAGTTTTACAAAAAGTATTTTGTAGATTGAAATGGAAAACTAAGTACTTTTACAAGAAATATTTTATAGATTAAAATAGAAAACTAAGGGAATAAAATTTTTTGGAGATTATTTAAGTTATCTAGTTTTATATATGTTGCCATTGTTTTTGTTAGTTGCAGAAAATATTGTAAAAGTTATTAAATGAATATAAGAAGATAGAATTAAAAGTAGATACTAAAAAGACTAATGTTTAATAGATGTTTTCAGAAGAAGAAACTAAAGACTGATAATCATTAATTACAAATTAACAACTAAATATACATTGGCCAGATAATTAATACTGACAAAAACATCATTGATGAAATTAATCATAGAAGTAAATTTTTATAGAATGCTTGTGTTAGAAATATTAAAATGAAATATACTTGTGTTTGAAAAGGATTTTTAATAGTTGTGTTTTACCACTTTTTATTTATGAATGAAACTTGGAGACTTATTGGAAGAACAACGTAGAGACTTCAGACCACTCAAGGAATATGGTGAGATGTATTTTGATAGCAAGAAAAAGGGATCCAAAGCAAAATATTTGGGTGGTAAAAACAAAAATACTATTGACATTTGAAAAAATTAGAAGACTAAAATGAAACTGGAAAAGACATATTGCTCAAAAAGATGATAATAGATGGACAGTTCTAAGATATTGTAAAAATCTTAGAAAGGGAAAACATGTAAAATATATATATGAAATTAAGAAGGTTGTTAGTATGATGCAGTGGAAACAAGTTATGGGGCTTGGAAAACTGGATTTGAGAAGAAATTTCCCTCTGCAATACAATGATAATGTTTGAAATTGATGATAATATATTGTGACGACCACGTAAAGTCGTCGACACACATATATATTTATTAATCAAATTAGAAAGTAATAAAGGTGAAATAAATTATCTAATAAATTTTTTTTAAAAAAAAAAAAGGAAGGAAAAGAAAAATTGAAATTCTAATGTCAAATTACTGTGGATTTTGTAATAGTAAGAGAAGGGGAGGGGGGCTGCATAAATAAAGAAATGCATCTCTTTCTCTCTTATAAGTCAAATGCTAGAAATTATTTTTGTTTATTGTGGGAGAGGGGAAGTGGATGCATAAAAAAAAATGCATTTCTTCTCTCTTTTAAAAAAAAAAATTATAACAAATTAAAATAAATGTAAAATGTAAATGTGAAAAAAACGAATGAATTGTAAACTTTAAATAAAATAAATGTAATATGGGATATATAAAAAGAAACAATATGGCCATAGGTGTGAAAGTCTGTTGGACAAATTAAATTCCACGGACAAAGAAATGTTATCAACGGAAGATCTTTGCCTGATCTGTTAAATTAATTGGGACTTACATTCCAGCCACTAATTAAATAAAGAAACATAATGATAAGAATTGGTTGGAAATCTAAGTCTTAATTAAAATTTTTAAAAACAACGAACAAAGAAAGAGATTAATAAAATTACAATTTTTGTCTGAGATTGCTAGTAGAGACTTTAGAGAAGCAACAGCTAAAAGAAAATGGAAGAAGTGCATGGCTAGTGGCGTTAAAGGGACGTGGTTCGGATTCGAGCCATCTCATCACTGACTCACAATGTAAGATCTTTGCCTGATCTGCTAGAGGGACCGCCACATCCATAGCTGTCAATTGAAACTCAACCTAAAGAATTGACCAGCAAACTGGATGAAAATAACCCCACAAACTGAGGAAGTTAATGGAGAACCTAAGGAATCAACAAGCAAAACTGGAACGAAAATAACCCCACAAACTGAGGAAGTTAATCAAGAGCACTCGGAAGAAATACCCATGGGACAATTACAACAAAGCCTAGGTAAAAGCATGCATGCATTTTCATTTGTCTACTATTCATAACTAAATCTAAAATTAATGATTTGATAAAATAGAACTCTATCAACAGGACTTTAAGACTTTAATATCTGATCTATTTTCATATATTTATTATAGCCATGTATTTTTAAGTGTGTGTTTATTATTATTATTATTATATATAAAGTGTGAATATTATTATTAAACATATTTGTCATTAAATTTCGTATCCTTGCTTTATTCTCCTATCACCAAGCTACGACCGGGGGGAAACGGTAATTAGTGAGTAAAGGGGCATACTTATTTGTTTAAGATATTCATGTGCTGCTTGTTCGTGGGAAATCCCAATTCTAAAAAATAAATAGCAAGCGCTGGACATTCGCGAAGTTTCTTTGAAATAGTTTGCTCTGTTCAGCAGCCGAGAGTTCTTGGCTGGGAAAAATAACACCAAGATAATATGTACGTATTGCCTTGGCGTTCAGTCAAGGGTATAGATATGAAGTTAAATTTGTATCTGTATTAGCTCTCTGCTTGTATTGTAATGGCATTGGTTAAAATAATGAATAAGATAATAAAGAATCTAAGTTGAAAACAATAAATGGATAAAGAATCAAAGTCGGAAAAAGAATTAAAGTATAATAAATTAAGTATAATGTAGAATAAAATAATCGAAATAAATATAGTTGAAAGTACAAATAACTAATCAACCATACGAATAACCATTTCTGTTATAATATATAAGGTTTGATTTGTTACAAATGTTTATCAAGCTCATTTATTAATTTATATATATATATATGTTGAAACGAAAATTTTCACAGGTTGTATATATAAAATACATATTTTGCGGGTTCCGTGTTAACATGGATGAACCCGCAAAACATGTATTTTTATATATATTGAAACAAGCATGCTGTTTCACGTGTATGTATTCTAAAAACTATTTTATCCTCCCATCTTAAAAAACAGCAGATATATAAAAAAGTCGATCTTATTTTTTTTCTAGAAAAATATAGCAAAAAGTTTAGTTTATAATGTTACAAGAAAATCATTATTTTCTATAATTGAGAAAAGAAAATAATAAAGATAAATCACTATTGATTTTATAGTTTTAAATTACAATATAATTTAAATATATCACTCGTGTTTATTTAAAGCTGGCATTTATTAAAAAGATTACATTTTTAATTTTTGGAATGATGTTTTCGAATAATGTGTGATAACAGCTTGAGGCAGTCTTATTAAATTGGAAAACATAGCTTAAACCTTATGCTTTCTTATCTTTGCCATGAAAAGGATTGTCCAATTGTTAAGAAGATAGCAAACCAGGTACATTGGGATAGGCTGCTTAATCAATCCAAGAATCAGAATATATATAGTCGAGTTGCAAGTCAGAGCAGATTTTTAAAAAGTTTTTTCAAAGATTTTTAGGAGATCAAATAGTTATTTTTTTTTCAAAGAGATATTTTTCAAGTAGATGTTAAAGAAGAATTTTGAAAAAAGGTTTCAATTTTAAAAAAGATATTAAGAGCAGTTAAAGAACCACTATTAATGATGGAAAAAAAACATTATTAAGGAAAACATAATGATGGAAGGTTAATGGTAACAGCTTTTCCTCTCCATCTCATGCCATGTTTCTCCAAGATTTGCCTGGATGATCATCATGAAAGGGAATAATGCCATTCAGCTTAAATAAAACAACACCTTTTTGAAGGGACAAACTGGATATAAGGAAGGTAACAATTTTATAAATATTTAATACTTATATGGGTTTATAAAAGACAAACAAAACATCTTTCTTAGAAATTAAAAAAAAAAATTATGAATAAAAATAGCTACGTAAAAATACGTTTATTAATAATAAATTGTAAATGTCAGATGTCTTAAATGTCAATCAAAAGGCATTTTAATCAATATTTATATGTGTTTATAAAAGATAAAACAAAACATCTTTCTTTAAAAAAGAAAAAGAAAATTATGAACAAATTTAGCTATGGAAATACGTTTTATTGAAGATAAATTATAAATACTAAAATACCTATAATCAAAATGCATTTTTAATAAGGATTGACTTCTCATCTACAGATACAGTTGAATTAAAATAAAGTAAAAAACAAATACTTGTAATGATTTTATATTTTTTTTTCAATATTTATATGTGTTTATAAAAGATAAAACAAAACATCTTTCTTAAAAAAAAAAAGAGAACATTAAAATAAATTTAGCTATGGAAATACGTGTTATTAAAGATAAATAATAAAATACCTATAATCAAAATGCATTTTTAATAAGGATTGACTTCTCATCTACAGATACATTTGAATTAAAATAAACTATAAAAAAAACCGAATACTTATAATGATTGATATTATTCATTTACAAATAAGTATACCTAGAAGAGCCAGAAATACTGAGTTATTACAAATAACTCTAACTGGCTAATAAATAAATGCAGCTGCTGATCAACTTATATGAAGAGATATACATCTGTGGCAGACCAAATAATAATGGTTATGCTATATCACTAAATAAAAATTACAAATACTTACATGCATCTTGATGGTATATAAATAAAAATAATGAAATACTATATGGATTATAAATGCTTACCTGCATATTGGTATTATGTGAAGAAAGTAGTGAAACTTATGCACATAGATGCACATTTACACTGACTGGATTATGAATAGTCCACAAACCAAGAATTGTTCACATTACCTGTTTTGATAAATATAAATAAAATAATGAAAGATTATATGGATTATAAATGCTTACCTGCATATTGGTATTTTGTGAAGAAAGTAATGAAACTTATGCACATAGATGCACATTTACACTGACTGGACTATGGATAGTCCACAAACCAAGAATTGTTCACATTATCTGTTTGATAAATAAAATAAAATAATGAAGTACTATAAAAATTACAAATGCTTACATGAATCTCGATTGTATACAAAGAAAATAATGAAACTTATGAGCACCAATGTACATTGATACTTGATTGAATTATAGCAATCTTACAGATCTGAAATAGCTCATTTTACCTACTTACCTACCTAAAAGGGATGTACAGATATGGAATAAAGAGTGGAAAAATATTCATGCAGTATTGGTAGTCGTCTACTATATAAAAGACCCTTTGAATTCTTTACCTAAGATAAATCAAAATGAGCCTTCATTTGAAATGAAGGATGAACTTTATTAGAATGACTTGTAAATGAACTATTGATCAACAAACTGCTTCTAATCTTTTCATAAATAAACTGAAAATGAGTCATTGCATGGATATGAATGAACTTTGTTAGAAGGACTTGCAAATGAATTTGTTAAATAAAATTGTTGTTACTTAAAATTAATTTTAGTTATCCAGTTGTTCAATTCTATTTTTTTTGTTATTACATTACTCATCATTCAGTGCACTTGTTCATGAGAATCTCATGCCTCCTGAGCTGTCTGGCATAACTAGACCTAAGTAAGTCAGGTTGTAGTGAGCTGGAATTCTAGTCACGCCGTTTGGAAAACCAAACATAGAAATGTCTAGATGCTTCCAGCCTCTATGGTGCTACATCCACTGATGAGCAGAAAATATTGTTGTAGGGGGGTTACCATCTGCATTGGGGAATGCCAATTGATAGTTCCTTCCTGCAACATGCTCATCAGGAAATTGTTACAACTGAAGTAATAAAAGGGTTGTACAGTGTAAGGTTACAATATATATATATATATATATATATATATAATTTATGCAACAAAATACAAACTTTTTATTCTAATAAATTCCAAAACTCATAATATTATTTATTACGTATGCAAAATAATTTGTATCTTTAATACACTAAGACAGAAGAAAAAGTTAATTCTGTATTGACAAGCCTATTTTATATTTCAATAGACTTCATAATTTACATTTTTGCTAGAGATCTGTGGATTTATTTAACTTCTATAATTTTTAACTCTGCATTTCATTTCCCTATACCCTAGAACTAACTATATAAACATGAGTAGCCAATGAATACCAATAATAGATCAAACACATAATTAATTTCTATTGGATTTTAAGACTAAGAGTACAGTTTTGCACTATAATGATCTATTAGTCAAACACCTAAGGCTTCTGTTATGCTAATCAAGGTAATAGCATAAGATTTAAAATCGTAAAGCTTTGAACACAATAATACTTTTGTAATTACTTGCGAGCTTAATAATAGATCTATAACTATATACTTTAATGATCTTGTTTATGTATAACAGCTGGCATTATTAACATTTTAGAAATCAATCATTATCATTATTTATATGACAAAAATGTTACATATCAGACCACCTTATTTAAGTCATTCTATTCTTTATTTCACTTTTTTAATATTTGCAAGTCTTTCCATCCTTAATATAATCTGACTAATTAATTTTCTTCTACCTTCTGCCCTCCACAATGTCTTTTTATAATTCTTTTGTCTCGAAATATATGTTCAGTCAATTTTATGCAAATCTATACACTACTCCAAAGAAAACATGAAACAAACCTCTGTTTAAAATTCAATTTTATGAATCAAAAAATTATTTTATTATAATTGAAAATCTGTTTACCCATTAAAAAAGAATAGTGGTAAACAGTAGGAGATATGATTACTATGGCTTACATCTAATTTGCAATTTCTGGCTGCAATCCTTTTATTAAACTAATTGTAACTATCTATTTGAACATGGGTAATCAGTTGATATCAGATCCATATTTCTGAACTATTATTCAAACTAGTTTTTGACTATTGACCTGACTAAATAATTTATATAAAATTCATTTAGAAGTCATTTTATACTTTGGATATGCTAATAATGATAATAACCTACATTTAAAAAATTCTCTCTCTCCTGAAGAAGGTTAATATCAGAAATTAATCTTGAATCACTTTCATTCTAAATATCTGATATCTATTGATTATTTGATGCATGTAAAATGCTAATAATACTTAATGTGAAGTAAATTATTATTGTTAAATTCAGATTACATGTAATTTGTCAGTCATTTACAAATCATAACTGTTTTGTTTAGAAATTATCATAAGGTGAAGTCTGAATTTTCATATGGTAGTTCAAATAAAAATTATACATTTTAATTTTTATGATAATGTTAAATAATACTGCTTAATCCTTTTATAAATAATCTCTTATTTAAGCTCTTTTTTGTTCTGTGTATTTCATATGGGTTTACATTTAGTTCTTAGAAAATTCTTTACTAACAAACATCCCAACTTATCATTTCTGGTGTTTCAGTGCCAGTCTCAAACAACTAAGCATTTGTTTATTTGCCAGCTATTATTACTTTTAGATAGATTTTTTAAGTTTTTGATCAGTTCAAACTGTTTTTACAGTGAATGTTTATATTTCTTGGCAAATGTGTGGACTTTCTATTTATGTGATTATTAATGCTTGTTTCTTTTTACCCTTGAAGTGAACTTTCCAGAATGATTGACATACATTTTTCAAAGTCTCCACCAACCATATGCAGTTTTTGGAGAAAGATATTGACCTTTTTTCTATATTAAGTCACTGGTTTTGATACTTAATTTAAAGCTTTTATCATTGAATTAACTTTTTTTAATTTGTCATGTGAGTGTTTTTTAGCATTTTCTGTGTTGTTTTTATTAAAATATTTAAATCTGAAAAATCAGTTAGTTACATTATGATTACCGAAGTGTTTGACATTACTATTTATCAAAACCAAAACTAAAAGATAGTTATAATTTTTTTTACTTGTGTTGCCAATAATATTTTACACATAAATACAACTACAAACGTTCCATCATAAGCATTATTTATAAACTTTACTTTGTTTAATTAATAGTATTTGCGTTTTTGCAAATATGCTCATTCTAAATTATATGTTTGCATATTTTCAATCATTTAATATTACTTACTTGTATACATGAATTAAATCATGACATTTTAAAATTATTAAATGATACATTAAAGAACATTTTTTTAATGTTAATTATTAAATAATACATTAAATAACATTTTTTAAGAGTTCTTATTATAAGTTAATTTGCTATGAGGTAATGTTTGCACTATCCAATCAGTCTTCATCTAGGACTCTTTTTATATAATGTCTGAGCTCATGAGTTACTTTCATATTTATTTTCCATAGACATTGAAGATCCCTCTCTATTTTCAAAACAATAGACAAACTCATTTAATGATTATGATGATTCAATATGTCATTATAGACATCATGCTGAGTTTTATCAGAGGATACCATCAGGAAAGCCTTTCCAACAGACTATTATCTGTACTTCCATATCAATTTAAATTGCTTATTTAAAAGCTGTTTAATCATAGCTAATCTGTGAATTGTTTGTTAACTAATATCTAGACTTTAAGATTACATGCAATTTCATACATGTGTAGTCAACTATATAGCAACTATTTGACTTATTGAATGATAGCATTTAATTTAATATTTAATATAAAATGAATAGAGATAAAGGCAAAGCATGGGCTTATTGGATAATGAAGTGTGTACTCTTTCTTTATCAAATGTGAAGATTATATATTATAATCATCTCATCTCAGTGGATCAATCCATATTGCCTGGAACTTTACTCTCTAACAAAATGGCTATATATTATAAACTGAATTGGTTATGGATGAAATAACTGAATAATCTCAAGTTTATTTGGGGAAATTTTTGGGATATGGCTCTTAGTGTTATACAGACATTTTATCAATTTATTCAGTGATTGAATTAACTCCATGTTTTCAAGTCATAAAATATAAATAGGTTTAGGGTACAATGGTTAATTTTTTAGATATATATTATTGTTATACCCTGGCTTTAAATCTCAAATGAGATAAAAAAAATTATAGATAGCTGGAAGTTCTCAGGTAAACCTCAAACATTTTTTTAGATGTCTGATCCATAATTATCTAAGCAAACCATCCATCATTAGTTAATGAGTAAATATCATCACATACAACTAAAAAACCTTGTGAATAATATAGATTCTTAATAATCATGGAGATGTACATACAATCTTAACCAAAAGTGAAAAAATGTCACCATTGCCTTAATCATACAATGAAATTTTTGAAACTTTAAAAATTTTTCTCATCATATCACACTTGTGCTTAATATATAACAGTTGAAATAGTTAGAATTTGCTATTTAAACTTTTGCTTGTATTTATATGTTGGTCTGTTTCCATCATCTAATATTAAGAATTGAATGTCTTTAGAAAAATTTAACTTTATTTAAATTTTCCAATTACATTCAACTGCTAGTAATAGCATTAAGACTAGTATATGCACAATGTTTCAGGTGGTATTATTCTCCTCTCTTCTTTAGGTCTTGTTGGCCTGAGTATGGGAATTGAACCTGGATCTTTAAATTCTTGAATACCGAATTTTTAGATAATGCTCTAACCAACTGAGTGACTATGCCAAAGTTAGCGGTCAGTGGCAATTTCATATGTCTATAAGATTCCTCCTGATTTCTTCACTTTTTCCTAAGCGTAAAGTTGATTAGTAGCTTCAGATATTATATATAGTAACACACTAGGTTGACTTATGGGATTATTTGTTATTGACATGTGAGCAGCTTTTTAAAATTTTCTTCACATGACACTGGAAAATAACCCCATAAATCAACCTTGTATGACTATACATATCTGGAAACCACTAATCCATTTTGCTCTTAGAAAAAAGTGGAGAAATTAGGGGAAACTTCATAGATAAGTATATAAAATTTCTATTGACTGCTGCCTTTGGCAGAATGGTTAATTGGTTAGAATATTACCTTAAAATTCAATATTCCCAGAATAATAATACTGTCACTAGTCAGAACAGCAAACCTGATAAAGAAATGACAATAATACAACTCAAAATGTTGTGCATATAATAACCTGTGCCCTTACTAACAGTTGAACGTAATTGGAAAATTTAAATACAGTTAATTTTTTCTAAAGACATTCAATGCTTAATATTCTATGATAAAAAATGGTCCAATGTATAAATACAACTAAAATACCATCATCACAAATCTTCAGGAAAATATATTTTTGTTATTTGATGGCAAACTTAAAAAATAGATTTGCAATATTGATTTCATATATGAGCTATAAATATAAAATTATTCCATCTCATATTTATAAAATAATGCTAAAAGATAAAACAGTCTTTAAATTTCCTGCTATAAGACTAAGATCTTTGCAACAGCTTTAATAAAGAAAATGTAAGAACAAAGACAGAACTCATTAAGTTTTCTGATCGTGGGATAGTTATGGTTTAAACAGTTTCACCCTTGCTTTATTTTCTAAGATTATCTAGTTTGACCCATATTGGATGTTTAGCTAATTTACTGATATCTAAAATAAAAATCCTTATCTTGTTGAAAAAATTAGTTTACTCAGCATACTAGATGAATACATAATCATTGAATCACATAACATATCTATATATATCTGGTGAGTATGAAATTTCTTTCATTTTTAATCTTGCCAATGATGATTCAAATATTAATATTATGAATAATAAATATGAAGTGGCCTATAACATCAGGCACATGATAATACATTTTAAAGATTATAAATATTTACAAGTATATATATATATATAACTTTGTATAAAAAACTTATAACAATATCTGGATTTCTCTAGCTCACATTAAATATGCATTTCAACAGTAGTGATCTGCTACATATCACTCTATACAATGAGTTAACATGACTTCTTCTATGGTACTTGTGTAAAAATGTACTCTGCATCAAGAGTGATCAATACTAAAAACTAGGATAGGAATTATTTTGGTACCACTATCTAATATCCACCGATTACTTATGGATTATAGATATCAAATTAAAAATAGTTCAAACCAATATAAAATTTTATGAATAATTACTTTTAAAAATATTTTAGCTATCTACAACACTTTATTTTTATTGACAAAAAATTATAAATCTAAAAAAAAAAGAAAAGAAATAGTGGTTACATATTTTTATGAAATAATTAACACATGACTTTGTGATTATTATATAATAATTGTAAAATCTTATTATTTAGTTTTATGATCCTAAGCAATCTCGATATGAAGTTCCTGTCAAAGATAAATGGAATTTTCCTTCAGGACTGCCAAAAACCCCAAGATATGAAGTAAAAGTTTATGATGAAAATCTCTTTAGCTTTCAAATAATTAGAACAAGTACTAAAGCTGTCTTGTAAGTTATCTATTATTGTTTACTTATTTAATATTAATACATATGTATAGTGATGGAGAATATTTTTGCTCTATAATATAATAACTTGCAATGTTATATTATTATTATTATTATTATTATTATTATTATTATTATTATTATTATTATTATTATTATTATTATTATTATTATTATTATTATTATTATTATTATTATTATTATTATTATTATTATTATTATTATTATTATTATTATTATTATTATTATTATTATTATTATTATTATTATTATTATTATTATTATTATTATTATTATTATTATTATTATTATTATTATTACTACTACTACTACTACTACTACTACTACTACTACTACTATTACTACTACTACTACTACTACTACTACTACTACTACTACTACTACTACTACTACTACTACTACTACTATTAGAAGGAGGTTGTCTTGACAACAGTTTGATATTGTTATTGATATTGGAATTGTCTAAGTGTTGAGTGGTGTTTAATGATATATGTATATACACAATACATATATTTAAACCAAGATGATGCCAAAATAGTTTGTATGAGTGTTGTCACTTATTAATTAATATAATGGTACTAAAATTTATCTAAATCTCACTGACCTTAAATAATAAAAATGATAGAAATCCTGGCTAAATACTAATGCCATTATACTAATGACAAGGAACCACATATCTGAATGAATTTAAAATTACATTTTCATATATCTGATATTCATTTACTGCCCAATATTGAATGAATTGAGTCCGGTTGTTTTCCAGAAAACAATTCTTAATTACTTACTGCTAAATTTGAGTAAAAAGTATTTTATTTAATATCATGCTTATAACTTGGGTTCAAAATCAGACTGACTAAACTAGACTGAGCCTCTGTCTTTATTATATGTAATATAAAAAATACTATAACAGATTGTATAACTAGTACACTCTCAATGTCATATTGTTCTGTTAAGTAATACTTAAAAAAAATTACGATTTATTTATTTGGATGCTGCTAATTCTTTGATTCATTACATATTTTTTCTTTGCAATAAACCAGGCTTCTATAATTTTTTAATTTTATCATTTTTTTTCTTCACAACCACTTCAACAACATGTGGTTTGAAACCACATCCAGTTTCATGATTACAAAATACTGACATATTTATTGAATTAGTTTTTACCTTTTTATATCTAAGCAAAAACTTTTATATCAATTATGTAGCATTTTCTTATTTATGTATAAAAAAAAACTAATTTCACAAATGCATCAATATTTTACAATCATGAAAAAAAAGAAATGAATTTGATTCAGTGTATTCATGAAGTGATTTATGAATAAAGAAATGATAGGAAAAGAAAAATCAAAGAAGTGTGATTTAATGCATAAAAAGAATATATGAGAGTCAACAGAATTCAAATAAAGAGTAATATAGTATTGAATATTATTTAATACAGAGCAAAACTGTCCATACAGTAGTGTGACCCAGTGCAATGCCAGAGTAATAAATGGATGCAAAAAGGTTTTTGCATAAAATCCCTATCTAGTACCTACTTATCCTATATGCTCAGATTAGTTTCTAGCTTATGGCTTTCATCAATGAGGAGTGATGTACCTGAGAGCACTGCAGCTAGATCTTAGGATCTATTGCAACCTTTCAGCAGCTATCTTTAACTTTCATTGATTACTCTGGTTTGCACTAGATAGCACTAATGCATGGAGAGTTTGATCTCAATTTTAATGGCTTGTGCAAGCATAGGAATGGTGTCCATGTGATGTTAGATGGTTTAAATATTATTTAATGTTGAATTGGTATAGTTTTGATAATCATGAGTAGAAAGATAATGCATTGAAAGTATACTAGGTTTATGAAAATAAATATTAAGTGATATACTCCGTAAACTATTGTCCAAGGATTTATAACAAATTTAATTTTACTTTATTCAAAACAGATTACATGGCATAGTAAGTCATATAAATTAGATATCAATTTTAATGTGATCATCATATTATGTGAAAAAGCAAATTATTCTACAAATAATTTATTTTACAGAATTTTACATGTAATGTATTAAACCTTTTAACTCAATCTAACTAACCATCCAGTATTGATCAGTAAATAGGTATTGGTATCAAGTGGTAATAATCAAAAGAAGGTACTGACTAAACCACATACTTACATACGTACAAACTTTCATCATATAATGCAGTCATAACTTTGTGGGAGTTATTATGCTTTTTTGGATAATGAACTCTCAGTTTGTTGGGGAGGGGGAAGTTAAGTTTACTTTTTTTAAAATTATTTCCCCCATCAAATCTACTTCTGAGCTGTTTGTGTACATCCTTAATAAATTATATCTATCTATATATTTGATGACATTCTTGCTCTAATTCATCTTAAAAAACTTTATCTGTTTTATTTTCTACTTTTTACAAAAGTAGTTTTTGAAGATTCTAATGCTTCACTATAACTAATTTAGGAATGTTTTTAAAACAATTTCCAGAAGCAGACATTATTTTCATCACATTTATATTTATTCATTTTTTAAAAAAACTTATATTCTTTCATTTGATAAATATTTTTTTTTACAGTTTTATGAATATACTATTATTAAGTGCAATAAAAATGATTAAAAGATTATTTGCTCAGAAGATATTATAAGATCAACTCTAGAGATGATGAGTTGAATGTTGTTCTAAACACTTTTAGTCTTCAAATATGTCACTCTATTATTGTGCAGAATAGTCTGGAGATTTACATGCCACCAAGTTAACATTGATTATCCTAAAAAATTTCTCAATGGCATATTAATGTGGTCGAATACAGCTTTCTCACTGCTAATCATTCTGTCCCTCTTTTACTACTACTTTTTCTGAATACTAAACATAAACACTGCCTTTGAAAATTTAGTGATAGCCAAGTCTTGGCTTGATTTCAATGATTATACACCAACAAAACATATAAACATAACTGAACAATACAGGTACAAAACAAATATATATTTCAGCTAGTAGACTGACGTTCAGACTTCACAGGTCTTAAAAAAATAATATCTTGGTTAACCATTATAAAGTATATTATAAAAGTATTACATAAATACATTTTACAAATTCTAATTCTATTAACAGGTTTTTGTCTTATTTAGCTTTGAACAATAGAAAACTCCATCCAATTCTGTCACCTAGTGCAAGATCTAGTAATTAGTACAAGTATAGGAAATATTGTTTGTGTGATGCTTTAGTGGTTTAATTAGTTTAGCATACTATTTGCTAAATTGCAAATGATTAACTGATAATATGCTTTTGAAAATGAAAAATCAAAACCTCATGGATGTGAAAGTGGGTCAGTGAAGAATATTCTTAAAAAGTATTGATGCTTTTAAACTATGGGACCAGCTAAAACTTAAAACTATGAATAGTAAAATAAAATAAAAAAAACAGATTGGAACACAAACGACCAGATTAAAATTGTCTTATTTCATCATATTATGAAGCAATATAATACATCATGAAAATATATAATGCTCGAAAAGGCTAATGTGAAAAAACAAGAAATGAGATTAACAAAGCAAAACTCTCCATACAGTAGTGCCATCCTATGCCAACCAGAGTAATCAATAGATGCCAAAAGGCTTGTGCATAAAATCCTTATCTAATGCCTACTCATCCAATATCCCAGACTAGTTTCTGGCTTGTGGCCTTCGTCAGTGAGGAGCTTTGGATCTGAGAGCACTGTACCTAGATCTTAGGATTTAATGAAGCAACCACCTTTTATCTCTACTTAAGTATAAAACTATGAGAATGAAATTGAAAACACAAAAAAAATTTCAATTTAAGCTCAATAGCCTATATAGGCCACAAGCCCGAAACTAGTCTGGGGATATTGGATGAGTAGGCATTAAATAGGGATTTTATGCACAAGCCTTCTGGCATCTATTGATTACTCTGGCTGGCACAGGGTGGCACTACTGTATGGAGAGTTTTGCTTTGTTTATAAATAATTATGTGCTAGTATAAGTGATGGTGATCATGTGATGCTTAATGGTTTAACACCAATCCTGCTTAATAGGATAGTGGTGGCTATGGTTGTTAAAGAGCCAAAGATACCAAAATGTATGGGTCTGAACTCAGTTCAGACCCATATGACTATATAAGCTATTAAGCTTAGATTGAAAATATTTTTGTGTTTTCAATTTTATTCTCATAGTTTTATCGTTAAGTAGAGATAAGAGGTGGTTGCTGGAGGGTTGCATTAGATCCTAAGATCTAGGTGCAGTGCTCTCAGATCCAAAGCTCCTCACTGATGAAGGCCACAAACCAAAAACTAATCTGGGGATACTGGATGAGTAGGTGTTAGATAGGGATTTTATGCACAAGCCTTCTGGCATCTATTGTTTACTCTGGTTGGCACAGGGTGTCACTACTGTATGGAGAGTTTTGCTTTGTTTATAAACAATTATGTGCTAGTATAAGAGCTGGTGATCATGTGATGCTTAAAGAAATGAGATTATTGACTCTTATCATTACAATAGTTAATTTAAGCAGCCTAAAAAACAAACAGATCATTGTGGTAAAATCACCAGAAATTGATGTCAATTTGATGATGCCTAATAATATTACTAATAAAAATCTTATTTTCTAAGATGTTTATGAAGAAACTATTAATTATTGAAGCATTGTAAAATGAAGGCTTTGTTTAGTTATAAAATAGAACCAATGAAAATTATGAAAATATACATTTAATTTTTTATTATGATTAACATTGGGGTAACAGTATACTCTATATTGATTTTCCATTAGTCAATGAATACTAAATAGATTTATAAATAATATTTTATAAATGGTTTTTTAACCAATAACTTATAGACAGTTTGGAAAATTAATATACTCTAAATCAAATATCATTTGGAACTATTAAATAGCTTTTCTACTGTAAATTAGTGACCTTTATTTTTATTTAGAATTAAAATGGACCAGCATGGTTTACATGTGGATCATAGATTACTTTGTATTGTCATTATAAAAAATCATTTCCTGTGCATTTTTTTTTTATCTTTTTGCTTAGAGTAAAATATACATATACGTAATCATAATAAAATTCTCCATATAGTAGATCCTAAGATTTACGTGCAGTGCTCTCAAATCCAAGGCTCTTTACTGATGAAATACACAAGCTAGAAACTAGTATGGGGATGAGTAGGTATTAGATAGAGATTTTATGTACAAACCTTCCTGCATCCATTGATTATGAAGGCTTGCATTTGGTGATACTGCTGTATGGAAAGTTTGGTACTCTTATTAACATCATGTGTACTCATCTGAAATGGTGATCATGTGATGTTTTGATGGTTTTATGCCCATCTTTCCCATAGGATAATGGCGGCTGTGGTTTCTGAAAGACCAGACATCAAAATGTATGGATGCTGAACTGAATTCAGATCTATATGACTATATAAGTGAATAAGCTTGGCTTTGACACATTATGGGTTGGTAAAGGTGGCTGCTGGAGGGTTGCATTAAATCCTAAGATCTAGATGCATTGCTCTAAAATCCAAGGTTCATCACTGATGAAGCCACAAACTAAAAACTAGTATGGGGATGTTGAATGAATAGGCACTAGATAGGAATTTTATGCACAAACCTTCCTGTATCCATTAATTACAAAGGTTTGAACTTGGTGACACTACTGTATGGAGAGTTTGGTACTTTTATTAAGACCACATGGAATGGTGATCATGTGATGTTTTGATGGTTTTAAACATAATCATTAAATATTGATTTAATCAATAACTGGTATATGACAATGCCAAATTATTTCCACAACAATTTGTAAATGATTATTCTTTCTTTTAATGGGTGGAAATACTGCCCTATACCAGACTTTAGATATCTTTGACTAGTTTATAGCTGAGGTCATGCCATGTATATTTGGGCATAGCAGTAGTGAACTGAAGAGTTAATGATTTCTATATTAATTTTCAAATCAAGATATTAATTTGATTAACTGAATGCAAATGTATGCTCAATCTGACATTTTAATGCTTTAATATCACATGATCTTTCATGTAACTGATCATATGATCATTTTTATTTCTAAAAGCATTAAAATGTCTAATTAATGAATTACATTTAATGCCATGCATAAATATTTATAGCATATGATTTCTAATTTTAAGAACTTGAAAGTTCCAAGTCTTTAGCTAAAATATAATAATAACAGTAAACTAGCCATTGGATGGATACAAATTACTTCCTCCTTTCTGCTTAATGATAGCTTAATTGTTCAGAAACTCTTGAGAATCTATTTTACTGCCATCTAGTGCTTATTAAATAAATTGATGTTTATATAATTAACTTAAATTAAAGTAAGGAGTGCCTGCATAATGCAAAGAAGGAAGCCAGTAGTGTTCCATAGTTACTGCTAGTGTTGTTAACAGTATATTTAAAAATAATCAATTTCTTATATCAGATATTTTTTGCCTCTTAATTGATTATGATTAATGTATATATTACTTTCAGATGGGACACCGGTATTGGTGGCTTGACATTTGCGGACAAGTTTCTTCAAATTGCCACATTATTACCTTCAAATTATATTTATGGTTTTGGTGAAAATCATCACAAAAGTTTTCAGCATGACTTAAACTTTCGAACATGGCCAATGTTCTCCAGAGATGAAGTGCTCTCCGATTCAGTAAGTGACTATTTTATGATAACACATATTATTTATTTATTTTCTGGGTAATATAATTTTATATTATTCTCTCTAGTATATATATATTTTATTAATCTTACTCTAAGAGATATTACAGTATAATATACTACAATGCAATATACTAGATTGAACCTATTTTTGATAGATGTGCACTAGATAAATAAATTAGTAAATTGAAATATCAATGAATAATTCCAAATAAAAGAAGACAAATGCCAGGTAAGTAGAAATTCAGAAAAATTGATATTTGATAATCAGAAAAGTCAGTAAAATTGAAAGAGTAAATAAATAGTTGTGTGTTTAAAGAAAATATTGCATAACTTCTCTAGTTTATCTTTAATCAATTTGTTATCAATTTAATTAATGGACATCAGATGGCAGCACCAACAAATTTTTACAAATGATTTTTAGCTTTTTTATGTGTGATGAGTTAAGAAATACTATTTTTTAGTTACCAAAAGAAGATTGTTAAGCCGAAACTAATGACAAAAATCTATGCTATAATTGGATAACATTGATTATTCATACTTTTAGAATTGGATATAAAATAAACAGAAATAATTAAATGAAAATTGGATAAGTTTGTAAATGATAAATAAGCTAAAATAAAATAAGTATATATATAAAAAAAGACCAATGTGAATGAAAGTATAAAAAATAAGGTACTATGCCAACATTCTAGCAATCAAACATTTAAAAATAAATCATAAACTTTAATGAGTCTTTCATATATTAGTATGCATAAAATTAATTGACGAATGCTATCTTTATCAATTCAGTCTAAAGCAACTTTAAGAGTTGAAAAGTAAGTTTTGAAGAAAAATATTTATTTTAAAGGTCTGCTTAAAATCTCTTTATAATGAAGACCCTGGATGTCTTTAGGAATATATTATTTAAGACAATTATATATGTATAATGAAATAGTACATTCCTTTAGAATATATTTCATTGCTGAATAAATTATGAAATGTATAGAAATAAATTTTATTAATTTAGAAGTGTGATATCATTAATATTTTAAAACATTGAGTTATTATTATCTGAAAGACATTATATTACTTTTTATAAATAAAAAATTATTTTATTAAATGATAATATAAAAAGAAATTCAAGTTTTTAATTTAAAAATATTACTTTTCAAGAGTTGACAATTATTTACTTTAAATAATTTTAAAATTGACTGCAGATTTATTCTCCGTTCTATTGGCAAATAGCCAAAAATGGCTTCTTATCAAGAAAACTGTTTTGATCATGTGAACAAGATTGTTGACTGCTGAATTTAAAAAAAGAAAACATCAGATTTAAACTTTCAAAATGAACTTATAAATAAACAATTTTTATTCCAAGAATTTGGGAACCATGACTCAAATGGATAATCTACTTCTTCATGTTTTTGTTTTTTTTTATCAAAAATAGAATTATCTCATAATCATCAACTGCTGCAAAAATCATGACTTTTCTACATCTTTGTTTCGGCCTATTTTCTATATTTCAAATGAAATGCCATTATTAAGAGATCATCTGCTATATTTACAAATTTTCAGAATGACATTTAAGCTTATTTACTGGTAAATGAGCTTTTAAAGTGATAAAATAGTTTATATGTCTCTATTAAATATTTTGTTTAATTTATAATAAATTGCTTTTTTATAAAAATAATTTTATGCTGATATTAATTATTTATAATTAATCAACTGTTAAATATTGTATTGATCCCTATGTGTATAATTATCAACGCTATATGCAAGTAATATTTTTAAAATGTTTTAAGTAATAATGCTCACAAATAATACAGATGTAATAAATAAACATCACATTTCAATCCAGATTATGAAATATATAATCTGTGTTATTTAATATTTATAATTTTAAATAATAATTGTTTGGTATGACTTTAAATGATAATAAATATTTATTTTATATATATATGAGATTTGAGCAATATTCTATGTACTGGCAACTGAGATATTGATATATTTAACTTGAGATTATTGATTAGTTCCAATTATAAATTCTTATGGCTTCATTTTATAATGATATCATTTTTGTTGTGAATACTTTCTTAAGCATGGGTAATATTTATATCTTTATAAATAATATGGCTATAATGATGAATTAATATTTAAATATTTTATATATAAAGTTTGAAGACTATATGTCATTACCTAGAATATTATAGTAGAGAGATAAGTTTATATATAACACACATTTCACCCATTGCTTAATTTTATAGCCTCAGTGTATAGGTTATTGTGATACTAAATACTGAGATAAGGATAGTTTGGTTTGCTTTGGAAATGTCTCAGATTGTTGATCATATATGTGTTTGTTGATTTTGATATATTAATTTAGGTATTGGTAACTATTATAATGATATTATCATTTTATTTTTCTTAAATAAATTATTCTGTGCAATAATAAATTATTTTGTTTCTTTTATTATTGATTATTACTTGAATTATAAAACATTGATATGCAAAACTAATAGGTGTCCAAATGTATCTTATGCTGGGTAAATTTGTCTTTTATTTTAAGATTTATTATTAATTAGAAGAGTTTTGCTTTATAATTTATAGCGTCCCAACATTTTTGTATAATTGTAACTTTACTAATAAACTTAACTTCTTTCTTTAGTATTTTCTTATAATAGTTAATAATATTAATTCACAATTTGTTATAGGAAAAAGTCTAGATTTATCATCTAGTAGTGCCTTCCAGTAAAGTTACATATGTAACTATTTATCCATTACAGAGGGATATTTTTTATTATTTTGGTGACCCAATTTATTGGGGCTTTGATAAACTTATACTTTGAGATAGAAAAGTATTTTTTTCCCATAATTTTGGCAACCCATTTCATAGGGTTTCGATAAACTAATATACCAAGAGAAGAAAAAGATAGTTATTTGTTGTTTTTTTTATCATTTTGGAGCTATAATGAACTCACACTTGAGAGATAAGAATAGTATTTTTGTTTAAGATTTGGCATTTTAATTTTAGGGATTTTTGATAAAGTTATACCATGAATGATAATATTAGCATAATTTTATATCTTGTTTCTTTTTTATATGATATGCTCTTATTTATTAGAGAATTTTTTTTATAATTTGGTGTTAATGTGTAAAGCTTGATAATATAAAGCACTCTGAGATATCTAAAAATATAGAATTTTTTTTTTAAGACTTTGACTTATCCAATATATGAAGCCTGGTAAAATTTACTTATTGTTTTTAATAAGTTACTGAAGAATATAATTTTTTTATATTTAAATTGTGGCTTCCTAATTTGATCAGTTTAAAATAAAATAAAAACTTTGAGATAGTTTAATACAATTTCATAATTTTTTTTTTAATTTTTAAAAGATATAAGTTTGGATATTGCAGAGCCATATATATTTTCTTTATTATAAAATACATTTTGTGTTAATTTAAAATTTAAAAATTAAGCAGTAAAATAAAATTTTAGTTGATAGTTTTGATGAAAATAGAATGAAGATAATTTATTTGGTTTTATTTCCATTCTTGGGAGAAAATTAATTAATATTTCAATTATTTATATTAATGGAACAAAATTTAGGTGGGGATAGAGAAAAAAATAGTGGTCAAGAAAAAGAGGTTAGTAATATTAGTCCTGAGCCATAAGTTGTAATAGCACCAGAAAACTCTTAAAGAACCTCAGATTGTAATTAGGGAAAATAAACCTATAAAAATAGGTGAAAAGCAAGAAGATTATGGAATGTTGAATATGGAAGTATTTAGTCAAATGTTGCAGAGAATGGCAAAACAAATGAATAAAAATATGCAAAGAATGAATCAAATAAATGAAAATTTGCTACAAAATCAACAGAGAATGGAGAAAATGAATAAAAACCTGCAACAGAAACTGGATGAAAATCAGAAAAATGGTGATGGAAAGTCTGCAGTATGATGTGAAAAGTGTATAACAGATAATTCAACAACAAAGACAGGAAATAAAAGAAGAAATAGGAAAAGTACAATCTGAAATGAAAGAATCATTAGACGAGTTTAGGATTAAATTAAATGATAAAGTTCAAAAAATAGGAGAAAAGAATTGACAAAGTAGAAGAAATGAATATAATACCAAAGGATTTTGGAAATAAATGAAAGTTTGCTAATCTTTCACATGCACTAAGACAGCCAATCAGATTTTAAACAGCTGCCCTAAGAATGATCAGGCTTCGACACACAAGAGAGATTTTGACAAGAAAAGGATGATACCAACCTTTTCTCAACTTAACTTTTAGATATATAAGCCAGTCTTAAACATCTTGGCCTGAAAGTTTGAATATATAAACATATACACTTATCATTCATTGTGTTATTAATTTAAGATATTGTAGAGCGAAATCTTAGATTTACTAAACCGCAATTTTCTAGATGTTATTATAATTTATCAGCAACGTATGTAAATGAATAACACAATGAATGATAAGGGTATATGTTTATATATTCAAGTTTTCAGGCCAAGATGCTTAAGACTGGCTTATATATTTAAAAGTTAAGTTGAGAAAAGGTTGGTATCATCCTTTTCTAGTCAAAATCTCTGTCGTATGTCGAAGCCTGATCATTCCTAGGGCAGCTGTTTAAAATCTGATTGGCTGTCTTAGCGCATGTGAAAGATTAGCAAACTTTCATTTATTTCCAATTTATTAACAACATGTGATTTAGACAAATATTATTTACCAAAGGATTTTGAGAAAAAAGAAGTTAAAATAGACATTTCTTTAGAAGAAATGATTGATACTGTCAATATAATTAAAGAATCTAAAGTTAATATAGTTACTGTTCATAAACATAAACTTAAAGTAGATAGCTTAGAATCTGATAAAGATAATTTAGTTTGTAGAGGAGACTTCAAAATTGGTGATGAGATGGAAAGATTTTTGTGAAAATGATGTAATAGATATTGAAGAATCTAAAATAGGCATGGAAATTGACATAAATTTGATGATGAAATTATAAGAGAATCTAAAATTAATGATATAATCATAGGCATTTATGATATTGATATTAAAATGCCAAGAGGGTCAAAAATCTATGCAAGTAAGGCAATGAATTTTGAAGCAGATACAGAAATAGTGTTTTGGAAAAATAATTATAAAAAGTAGAAATATTTGTCAAGTGTTGGTGGTCGAGTGGTCAGCACAGCTGCCTTACAAGCAGTTGTCCTGGGTTAGCAGGTTTACTTCCTGGCCGATGCTATGACACATGAAAAAAATAAAAGTAGAAATATTAAATGATTTAGAAGTGTACAAAGTTTCAATTAGATCAGAAATTGCAAAGTGCATGAAAATTAACTTATAAAATGTCTTGGACAAAATTACAAAAAAAAAAAAATATTATGTTAAATATAAATGTATAAAATTAAATATTATCTAAAACAACATAGTCAATACACATATAATTTAATTATTTTATTTCAATGTATTTTTCTCAAAAGTTTTTTTTTAGTTATCCAACCTATAATTAATCCAACTGAGTATTCCATTAGTGATTGATAAATAGGTTCTAGCTATCCTTATCTGCAAAATAAAACTCTTAATGTGATCAGAGATGGTCATATAAGTATCAGATTGCTGACCATAAACCAAAATATAAGTGTAACCTAGTGCAAGCATTGTCACTGGTGAGGATTGTGTCCTAATCATGTGGTTTCAGTGCATGTTTTTTTTACCTATCCAACTTACATAACCTCAAATGCAAATATTATATAAATTAGCCTGCTTACAATATATATAATTAAATCCTGATCTTCTATTTATAATAATCTAGCTCAATAAAAATCTCAGGTTCATAAATTTATTATAAGTTAATTTAAAATTATGGTAGTAAAATATGAGAAGGGATTTTATGTCATAATCTACTACACTAAACTAATAATAATAAAATAATAATAATATTCTTCATTGTATAACTAATTCTGTATATCTTTTCTTATACTATAATTTTATTACCATAATAAAATAATAAAATAATATAATATGATCTTATATCTTCATGTAATGATATAATAAATACGTGGTAGTATATAATAATCTGATAAACAAACAGCATATAAATTTAATATACTATTGTGATAACTTATTTATGACCAATAAAATAATGTAAAATTATGATTACTTAATTAAATAAATACCAGTAAAATATTCGAATCCTTAAAATAATTTTTTATTTATCTTTTTGTGGAAAATTATATGTTTGTTTCAATTATTATGAATATATCGTGATTTCATGCAGTGTAGTGGAGAATAAAGTAAAATCCAGACACAAAAATTTTGAAAAACAAATTTTAACAAAGTTTATTACTAACAGCAAAATAAAAATAAACAATTTATGTACATTATTTACAATGGATATCCTTATTTTATACTTTACATTTTTATTTACTGGGTTATAAAAATAATTTATACTTAGTTAGGTCTTTCTTTAGACTTAAGGCAAAATAAAATGTTACCATTTGGTTTCTTGTTATGGTTAACTTATTACAAATAATTTATTTATTTTATTAACAAAAATATTCCATCCTTAATATTATTAAACTATATTTTTCTTAAAACACTTTTGTAGGAAAAACATTCTACAGAAAAACAAAATTAACATTATAATGAGTATGGATTTCTTAAAATATTAAAACAAATTTCATCTTGCAATGTCAAAGATGTTACATAAAATATTTATCCAAAAATTCATTACTATATTTTAGTGGATATCATTTATCACATGATGTTTACCAATAATAACATATTCCTATTTAGCCTTACTTTAGTATGATATAAATGTAATCATTGATATATTCCTGTTATTCAATAAATAAAAAGTATACTATGCCTATTCTTTATATCATTTACTTTGTACTATTGTATTTTAAAAATATGCAATATTTAATTTTCTAAAAAATAACAACATAATAAGCATTCAAAAGTTATTACCACTTTAAAAAAAAAAATATTTGTTTTAGATACTCCATTCTAAAATTTTATATTTCATTGCTGAAATAAATTCAAAATATATTCTCTGATTCTTTTCTTTCCTTTAAGATTCATTGGACCTTCAATTTCAAGTTATAAAATTCTATTCCTTCTAAGCAAATAAACCAATCTCATACAAACGATAGCATAACTTAAGCTCTAAATTATTTACCATTTCTTTTCAAAAATATCTTACTGAACGATGCAGTTACATGAAATATAGATAGCGAAATAAATGCATAGGATTTAAGAAGAAATCTAGAGTATAATTCATAACATATATTACAAAAATCATGTTACAGTGTATTAACAAGAAATGGAGGTATGACTTTTGCCTGTCTAATATCCTCCAATGTATAAACAATGCTAAAGCTATTCCTTCAGCTTTATTTAAAACATCAAATATCTAAAGAATATAAACACTGTCCAAATAAAATGTGTACCAGTCATAGGGCTTTGTTAACTATGCTGATATCTACACAAAGACTATAAGTATTATTCACATCCCTTATAACATCCTATTTTTAAAACATCATCTTGGTTTCCTGTCTACCCAAGTACTTCCAAACCACTATCTCATAAGTATTTCTCAAGATTTTCCACATCTTACATCGATAAAATAACTATCTGCATTTACAAAAACAATAAATAAAATTCACTGATAGTTTTAAAAACAATCTCACTGTTCCACAAGAAAAGTTTGCTTACTTCATTATTCTGTATGTTTAACATATACAATCTAATCAGATAATATTTGAATATCCAATAACATGAAAGTTTTAAAAGAATCATATAAATATTTGTTACTATGTTGGATTATATCACTAATATAAAAATCATTGTATGCATATTTTGAAATCAATCCTAATTTCATAATGTTTATAAAAAATGTATGAAAAAAAAAAAGCGTTTACATATAATTAAACATTTATACTCCATTCTCACTATTCATAGATAATCTAAAAGAAAATAAAGAATACACATTATAAATTATTAATATTCATTATCCTTACCAAATAACCTTTATCTGGTTATCATTTTGCAGTAGACTTCCTTCATCCATTAGATACAGAGTATTGCATACATAAAAATACACATCCATACTATTTTTATTATAAAAAAATGTTCTTATCTAAATTATTAGATTATAAAATTTTAATATTATTAATAAATTAATGTTCATGTTTTCCTAATCTTATAAAAAATTAAAAAAATTACATTTAAATTAAGTTAATAAAATAAAATAAATCAAAACTATAATTACGCATTCACTTGACAATAGTTCATGATAAAGTCCAAAAATGTTTATTACTTTCTCTAGAGTTTTTTTAAAAAAAATATCCTCTTCAAAGCGCGTTAAAGTTTTAAAAATAAAACTTAATTATTAATCCATTTTAGTAAAGTTTTATAAGAAAAATAATCCTAGGTTTACTGTTCAGAATGATAATTATTAAAACATAATATTAATTAATCCCATGAAGCTTCTTAAATATTCTCTGCCAGCGTATCTGGTGCATCACTCCGTCTAGCTTAATTTTAAAAATATTCGGTAAACTTTTTTCACAATATTTCCATGGATCCATCTTTTATTCAACTACATGTTCACTTTTTATATAAGTTTCCTTCTTAATACATTTAAACTTTCGTTTGGTATTTTTTTATATATCAGTTTTTAAAAAAACTTCAAGTACTTTTAAACAAATCTTTTCTAAATACATTTTAAACAATTCTAAGACTGGAGGTTTTAATATCAAAAACACTTCAGTAACATATTCTCCTGAGTTCTTTCTTTAATTCTTAAAAATATTTTTTAAAAATGTTACCTTCAGAAAGGATATAATATTTTATAAAACGATTCATAAGATATAATTGTCTTATTACTATTTTAAAAAATAAATCTTGGATAAGCTTACATAAACTAATGCTTCTCATTTTTTTTAGACGACAAATAGCTTTCCACCGCATCCGTATAATGTCCGAATTGTGGTTTTGATCGACTAGAACAGTTCTTCAGTTAAGCATTAATAAAGCAGTATCAATAACTATTCCATACATTTTTATAGTATTATAACTTAAATATATTTTATTTCGTAGTATATCCATTTATATTGTGAAGTTCTGAATTAAACTGAGATAAAATAATCCTGGTAAGTAAACTTTTTAAAAAATTAGCAAATCATTTTAACGAAGTTCCTAAATATATTCTATTTTAAAACTCTCTGTTTCAAAGTATTTTAAAAGTACTCTATTAGTTTTTATAAATGAATTATAAGAGAGCATTACAAATTGACTAAATAATAAAATTTAAAGTATAATCACCTGGATAGCTTCTGATATTATTAAGCTACCTTTAATACATTTCAATCTCCTCTAATACATTATTAATCTCACCTGATACCCCCTGTGCAATCGGTATTTATAATTCAGAGAATACATCATTTGATTGGCTGATTCTCACTTTTAGTTTGAGATCAAATTTACATATTTTCAGTTTTACAGAATTAAATTCCAAAATAAAAATTATGACGTAATAAAACTTAAAAATATTATTTAAAATATAACTTTTAATTCAATGATTATTTTTATTTAAATTATTTGAACATTTTAAAATAACTTTTGAAATAATTTTAATAACCTATTCCACTCTTAATATTCAATTTATCTATTTTTATTTAAACAAAATATTTAATTTTTTTATTAACTGTATTCGTCTTTAAAATGCCTTTTAAAACATTTAGAAACATTTTATAACTACTGTTTAATATTCGCTTCTATGATAGATAGTAATTCTATTCAATTCCATAATACAACTTTTAAATATTTCAAACTTTGTTATTAATTCAAACAAGCGTGCGTGTTTAACCATGTATTAAAAGTCACATGATCAATATAAAATTGAGACAGACGATTTTCAATCTATTTCTCTGTCTGGATTAATAAAATTGCAACACTTTATTATATTTCATAATATAATTATAAAAATTTGGAAAAATAATTTGGAAAATATAGAACTAAATACAATTCACTATCATAAAGCTTACTTTTTTAAGATATACGATTTTAATTGTGATTATTAAATATGATTCTATAAATTTAAATATAACATTTATTAACTATAAGTTTTAAACTATTAAAATTTAACATTTAAATATACTTTTAACTATTTATAGCTGAGTTATTTAATATGGCCAGCTTTTGCAACCATATGCAATAATATTTAAAGCTTTACATAACTATTTTTTAAATGATTCGCTATAATTTTATATACTACGTATATTCTTTAGCTTCAAATTGTACTTTATAACATAATTAACAAAATATAATTAACATATTAAAAGAATATATTCTAAAATTTAAAATTTTTAGTAATTTAATGTAATTGACTATTTATGACCTATAGAAAAGGGCACAATATATATATATATATATAGCAAGTTACGTGAATAACTTGTTTTTGTTTTTCATATATATATACTTCCATCACAATTACTGCTATGTTTATGACTTTTTTAAGTCAAAAGTAGGCTAAGAACATCATGCTTAATTAACATTATTAAAGCTTTGCTCTATACATTCTGCGTATTTGTTTATTACATTTGTTTAGAGATAAGAAATCTATAATTATAATGAATAATGTTGATATCACATGGTAGATTGTCTTTACTATTTTGCTATAGTAATGAGGCATTAAATTAACAAACTCACATTCATATTTTTTATCATGATTATGTAGGATTTTTGTATATAAATTATTACTTATATGATTTTTATCAGGTGATTGTTTATAATTATGTTTAGTATCTGAATATAGGCTAGATTACTTTACATTAGAGCCATCTAAATGAATATAATTAATTAATTGGAATCAGATTGTAATACTAATTAGATCCGTAGACTAGATTCTGATTATGAGCCTTCGTTAGTAAGACTATTAGATAACATATATCCATCTAGTAGCTACTTTCAAGATGTATGATATAATGGTTTATACATTTTCCTATATCAATCATGATCTGAGATTTGAATCCGGGCCAATGGAACAGAACTTATCAGCAAGCATAGGATTTTTTTAAAGTCACAGCTATCTAAATACTCATTCAACTTTTGATCAGTAAACTAATATCAAAGTATTTCTAGCTAAAGGGTAAAATAAGAAAAAAAATTTCATTACCTGGAAGTTGATAAATCTGGGTTTCCTATATAGGGCCATTAGAGAATTCTTTGCCGTGCAATGAATTATTTTAAAACTATCATCTTTTACTTATACAATAGTTCATTTCTTAATTTAATAATTAAATTTTATCTAATTTTGAATTATCAAAATGTGATATTTTTTTTTTCAATCCTTAAACTTCAATGTTTGCATAATTAATATATATGTTTACTTGCATATTTGTCAGAATGTTGTACTGTATATAAATTGTAATGGTAAAATGTGCAGCCCAGAAAAGTCAATACTAAGAACCAGGGAATGACTATCTAACTTATACGTGTGCGTGCAACTTATATAAAACAAGATATAAACATTATCATACTTGATGTCACCAACCATTTTTCTTTTATATTCCTATTGGTCAGGAAATTGGAAATTTGAAAGATGCTTTTTTAGACTTTTGGTATCAGTTATTGAGACTGGATATGCCACTACATACTTTGAAAGAACATCTTACAAATTTATATCTGTTAAATGGTGGAAGGGATTCATAAAAGTCTAATGATAGCAGTTCATTGGGTTTATTTGGAAGAATAGATCAAAGTACCTTGGCATATGACCTATTATATATAGATTTTAAAAACATTTTGAAACACCTAATTCTATTTATCAAGGAAGTGTACATATTATGCCAATAAAAATATTTCTTAAGAGCATATTCAATTGTTTTAGTACCATAATGCCCCATATTTATAATGAGTATAATATATAAGTTTGTTATCATGTTCTTCAGGATCTCTTTTTCCAAGAATTATCATTGTTTATATCCATTCTATACATTAAAATACCTTGATGTATTTTATATCTGTTTCGTATTCTCTTAATAAATTTATTCTGTCTAGTAGAATTCAAAGGATTGAACAAAAGTGTAATGACCTTCTCTAATGTAATATACTTTACACATATTTCTATATTTTTTTCTATATTGTATTGATAAGTAGAATGTATTATAATTTAGTGTGCCAGGCATTATCAAATGGCCTTGCACAAAGTATGGATTAAGCACAACAAATATATAAATGTGCTATATTGATAATGGAGTGGTCTGAGCATTAAAATACCCACACACACCAATTTAAATAATATGAAATTGACATGGAAAATATTGTAAAATAAGCTCATGTATTTTTTTTATTTTTCTATTTTGTATATTTTTTATATCACTTTATGTATTGGGCTTTTCTCTGAAAAATTCAAATAGAGAAAGGCAAACTTATTAAACAAGTGAATCAAATGTTGGAACATAGTAGTAAAATAAATAATTAAAGCAATTGTTCCAACATACTTGTACATTTTTCATTTTGTTAATTACTGCCTCTAAAAACTAATTTTATTCTATAAACAAAGAATGTTAATTGCTTTTGCAAAAATCTGACCAAAAGCAAAATGTTTGATAAGGCTATAATTAAAATGTTATTTTTTTTTTTTTTAAATAGAAATTCTTTTGAAATGAATAGCTGTAATCAAGTGGTCTGAGCATTCAAGATGGATGTCAAACTTAAAATGTAGAATTTAATCGGAAAAATATAAAGGAATGTTTGCAATCTAAGTGATAAGCTAGATTAAAAGGATTGGCTGATTCATTCTTCTCAGAGGGATATCTGAATTGGTTCTTATTAGTGGGATGGATAGTGCTGTGGGATTCAGTCTTTCGTTGGCAGCCATTCTGGGCAAGTCATTCTTTTCGTTGCTCCAGAATTCTCCAAGCGATCAGCTACTTAGAGAGTCATTTATGAATAGTACTATTAGTGACATTCGTTAGAACAAATCCTTTATACAGTTCTTTTAAGAACTCTTGTCTTTGTGGATTCGAATAACTATTGGAGACAGCCTAGGAAAATTTATTAAATAATCCTCGTTACTATTTAGATATATATATATAAAAAAGAGGATATGAAGCAATATACTAGAGATTCCGGCAAAATGACCGTGGGGTAGACAACTAGCCAGTGCACCGCCCTTTCTCTGTCCTAAGCCGCCCAGATGTGACCACGCCAATTCCAACCGCCCAGGAGGATGACCAGTGCCGCCTTACTAAATGGAAGAAATCGTCACCACACAGCCAGTTAACTTGAAGCCCACTCAGCCCAGAGGAGAAGAATGAAGACGCAGATATAAGTTTATTTTAAGATATTTATTAACATTGAAATAATTAACTTTTCTATTTCCGATTAGATATATATTTTTTTTGTTATTATTATTTATCATTTAAAAATGAGAGAGTCTCTCGCATATGTATAAATTGACGGTTATTGCGGTCATAAATGGTAAAGCTTTTACTTAAATCCTTTGAGTGAATGTTTCTATTTCAAATTAGTATTTTCAACAAAGATTGCAATGAGATTTTTTTTGTTGTTGTTGTTGTTGCTATTCGTTTTGCTGTTGTTGTTATTCCTGAAATTCGTCAAATATAAATATGCATGTATATATATATATATGTATGCGTACATACGCTTATTATATTCGGTAAATATGATATCTCATGCTGAATATCAAAAAAAAAATGTATTTAACCGTATATCCTTTTTAAGTTATTTTTTTTGTGACTGCTACACCTCACGATGAGTGTAAGAAGGGATTGATTTATTATAGATTCCCTATAAGCAAGTACTCTAATAACTTTATATTTAAAATAATAGTAGGTGTATAATTGGGCTGCACGTATATACATGTATAGAAATTTATCTTTGGCAAAACGGAAATAGATACAGTACCTTATGGTGAGTACGATATGGTATCTGAGCCAATGCAACATATTGACTTGTTGAAAATATGAAATTAGTGATATATTTCATTGTGCAAATATGCATAGTTTTTATTATTATATTTCCTATCAATAAAAAGGTTTTAAAGTTATCAGTAAAAGCGTATGCCTGTATGACCGAAAATCTCATATCTGTATATCAAATCACACAACTTAAAATTTATTTCTATTGGGTAAAAAGAGCTCAGACCACTTCCATTACTTATAAACATTGTCAATAGTTTTAGGGAATTATTATTGTTCTTATTTAAATTTGGATTTTATCTATTTAAACGCTTTGAAAATCTATATATATTGGGATAATTAATTATTTAGTATTTTGTTATTATATCATCATTTATATGAAACGGTAATGGGTATTTGGGACTAAATAAATATTTAATCACATTATTAAACTTGTTTCGTTTTTATAGTATTAGTTATATCGATAAAATGTGTTCTTTCCTTATCAACCACATACCTGTAATAATCATTTAACTTACCCATTTGAAGACCCTAGATGTAGAGTGACTTGAGCTAGCCACACGGGATATCGCTCTACCGGGGTGTTAAATCTTATTCTTATGCTCCGCTGAACATATGGTATTGCACACCCTTCTAAGAGGGTGAAAAATTCATTTTTTGATTCTTTTCTAGAAGTGGCGCGCAAAGGTCTATTTTGTAAATAGATTTTTCAAAGGTGTGTACTTGCCATTGTTCTAAATATTCGGGCATTAAAATAAGAGATCAACTAAAGGGTGTTTTAACTGGAAGATTCCTGTCAACCCACTCTTTCTATCAGTTTAGCCGGAAGTACTGATATATATGAGTATAGAAATCGGCTAAATTGATATCCATTTCTTTACCTGTTAGATCTTGGTCACTTCATGCTCAGTGCAAGATTAGGAAAAGAATTCCGCAGGGAGTATGGTCCGGTACAGTAAAACTGGCGCACAACGTGTTTTAAATGTAGAAATGGTACGATTAAGGAAAGAACAAGTTAAAATTATATAAATGTATAAATTACGGTAAAAATAATTTACGTGCCGTATGTATATATAAACTTTATGTAGGTGTAATTAAAAACTAAATTAAAAGTTTGACTACATATATAAGAGAAATTATATAAAATTCGATCATTGTTTTTAAATATACAGTATAGTGTAATTAACAGGCCGTAACACGCTTGGTTTGTTCGATTTTTTTTTAAACATATTCTTAGATAAGGTAAAATATTTTACTCAGTAATTTGCAGTTCCAAAATGATAGTGTTATTTTTTGTAGCGACGAATATTTAAATTAAGATATAATTATGATTCAAATTGTTAGCAATAAATCAAATGCTCACACTGTATTCTATAAATATACCGGATAAATAAAATAGACTTCGAAGTTATTTTAAATAAGTATACATGTAATATATTGACGGTTGATATTTTGTTATATAGAGTATAGATTCTTTTATCTTAATAATTGCTTAACAATTTCCACTTTAAACTGGGTCGCTAACATTTTCATTTTATTGGATAAGTAAAGTTGCCGTTTAAACTGAGTAAAAAACTGTTGTCAACATATGAAATTAAAATAGTAATAAAATAGAAATAAAAAACTATTAAACGAATGAGTGGAGGAGTAGGTCATACGCTGTGTATATGCGTATATAAATGGTCGGAGGTTTTACAAATAAAAGTAATAATTTATTATAGCGTAATATTTTAAAATAACTTACAATTGAGTTTATTGTTTTGTTTTAAAAAGAGAGAAAATAGACATTTTAGACATAGGGATAAAACCTGTTTATTAAACGTAGCGAAATGTTTTAGGGTAACATACTTGAATCAACTGTTGTTTATTAGAAAAAAAAAAAAAAGTAAAATGAAATATTGTTAAATACTTGCTTAACGAATGAAAGTTTTGTAACGATTTTAAAATAACTTATACTTGAATTTGCTCTTTATAAAAATAAAAAAAGGTAAAAGGAAATACTGTTAAATGATACTGGCTTAACGAATTAAAGTTTCGAAATGATTTGAAATAACTAATAAGTGATTTTAAAGTAACTTTTAGTTGAATCTATTTGTTTTGTTGTTAGTGAAAAAGTAAAATAAAACAGTGTTAAATACTGGCTTACGAATTAAAATTTCGTAAACGATCTAGAATAACTTATACTGGAAGATTTTTTTTTTTTTTTTAAATAAAAAAAAAAGGGGGGGGGGAGTAAAATAAAATAAAGTGTGGATAACAGCTAACGAAGTAAAGTTTCGTATGTTAAACTTGAATTTCTGTTGTGGGCGATAAATCGAATTAAATAGGCATAGGTAAAATGGGCACAATAACTGGAACAGGGCATAGGAAAAACAAATAATTGGCGAGTCGAATAAGGCAGAGTTAGGTGTGCGGTGTACTGCGTATTTAAAAATAAGACACATAGTTAAGAAATAGTTTTATAATAAAAATAAAGTATCTGATCAGCAACTGAAAACAATATATACCAAATATAAATAAATATAGGTATTCCGTAACTCCAAAATAAAGAATAGTTATACTGTGTTTTTAAATGTGGACAAGATCCAAATCAAGGAAAATGGATCAACAGCCAATAAGTGATACAATCACCTCGGTTAACGAAGAACCAGAGGAAAAGACTCACCGTGAGCAAAAAGAAGGTGATCAACAAAGAAGCAAAAAACTCGAAGCGGAAAACGAACGCAGGTGGACCATGATGGAAGAAATTTTATGGACTATAAAACGAGAAATAGCCAGAATACCGCAGGAAATAAATGAATTGAGGCAACAACTGTCAGAAAATACATCATATATACATCAAAGAATAGATGAGGTCAAACGTGAACTAGAAAATGAAATCGAAACAAGATTTCAGAGCATAAAAAACGGAAATAATCCGGAACAAGGCAACAGCAATAGGCTAGAAAAAACAGAAATGCATCAGCAGATGACTGAAGCAGAGCATGAATATGTTCAGGATCAAGTCAAGGAAAAAGGAGAGGATGCTGAAATAACCGAACATCATAGCATTAAAAATGATAGGCATGAAAAAGAAAAGGGACAACTTTACCCGGACAATATAAACCAATTCCTAAAAATAAAAATATTTGAAGGACAAACAGGTGAAGCTCCTATGGAGCACATTAAAAGCTTGGAAAAATATTTCCAGGTAAACCAAATTAATGACTTTAGTAAACTGGCAATTGCCTGCAGTCATCTCCATGGCGATGCTCAAGCATGGTGGGAATCCTTGTTCCACTATCCAGTGACATTTGAGGAATACAAAAAGGAATTATTAAAAAGTTTTTGGAATGAACAGCATCAAGAGATGATGCTATACCAAGCCATGCAGGAAAAACATGATGAGAATAATGGTGAAAATTACTTGCAATTTTTCAGAAGACAAGTGGCAACACTTCGGACATTAAACGCATGTCACATATCAGAGGGACAAATTGTCAGAATAATTCGTCGTAATCTGCCACTTGGGATTGAACAAATGTTACTTACTGCGAATATGAATACAGTGCAACAAATGGCAGAATTATTAAGTGCAGTAGACATGACCCAAAGAGACACACAAGGGACCAAAGATAGGCAAAAACAAAATCATTGGCATAGAAAGGCCATACCGAGAAATAACAGCATACAAAGGCGCACTCACCAAACTGAAAACAACGGTTACAACCAAGGAAAGAAATATTGGAAAGAAAAACAGTTCAGACCACCCTCGCCAAGGCCGGGGTGTAGTAAAGATGATAATTAATCACATCACATGATTTAAGAGTCTTTGTAGTTAAATGTTTATAGGTTTCTTGTGAACTTTTGTCTCTCAGGTATTGTGTGTATGGGTTGATTCGGATTGGCATTTTTTGAACTTGGGCTCTGGAGATGGGGGATGTGCAGGGGTTGTTTGGAGATGTCTGTGTAATCTGGAGTCTCTGTGGCTTCAGGTGAAGGAACACTTCACGCAAAAACGCAAGCAATTCTTTTAGCAGAGAAAACATTCTCTGGGACTCATTTGGGGTAATGCAAACGTACTCGTAAGTCTCATATAGAAAGAGCAGAGGAGCATTAACTTCATCTCTTCTTATATATATATATATATATAAATGGAAAGCCATGAAGGAACACTTCACCACGCAAAAATGCGAGCAATTCTTTTAGCAGAGAAAATATTCTCTGGGACTCATTTGGGTAATGCAAATGTACTCGTAAGTCTCGTAGAAAGAGCAGAGGAGCATTAACTTCATCTCTTATACATATAAATTGAAAGCCCTTCATTAGGGGTTGCAAAATATCCTGTCAGCCTCCAAAAAGTGAGCTTGGATGCACCCACGAAGTTTGGCACATTACGCTAGTAGTATTTTTCGTGTTTCATTCGACTTTGCTTGGCTGGTCACAGAGTTCTAGAAAGGATAGATATCTTCATGTTGCCCATCTGTTTGTCTTCTTTTATCTCTGAACCTGGTGATTGGGATGCTGATGTAGTTTTGGCTTAGTATATCGATGTTATGGGGGATGAAATGTCACATTGTTACTATTCGACATCGTACTTTTTAGACTTTCAAAAGAAAAATACAAAAATTAGTAAAAATATAATTAGTAAACATATACTTAATATCTATGCAAATAAGAACTTAAGACTTTAAATGGTCATATCCATTTAAAAGTCTCATTGGAGAGGGGGGTATTGTGCCAGGCATTATCAAATGGCCTTGCACAAAGTATGGATTAAGCACAACAAATATATAAATGTGCTATATTGATAATGGAGTGGTCTGAGCATTAAAATACCCACACACACCAATTTAAATAATATGAAATTGACATGGAAAATATTGTAAAATAAGCTCATGTATTTTTTTTATTTTTCTATTTTGTATATTTTTTATATCACTTTATGTATTGGGCTTTTCTCTGAAAAATTCAAATAGAGAAAGGCAAACTTATTAAACAAGTGAATCAAATGTTGGAACATAGTAGTAAAATAAATAATTAAAGCAATTGTTCCAACATACTTGTACATTTTTCATTTTGTTAATTACTGCCTCTAAAAACTAATTTTATTCTATAAACAAAGAATGTTAATTGCTTTTGCAAAAATCTGACCAAAAGCAAAATGTTTGATAAGGCTATAATTAAAATGTTATTATTTTTTTTTTTAAATAGAAATTCTTTTGAAATGAATAGCTGTAATCAAGTGGTCTGAGCATTCAAGATGGATGTCAAACTTAAAATGTAGAATTTAATCGGAAAAATATAAAGGAATGTTTGCAATCTAAGTGATAAGCTAGATTAAAAGGATTGGCTGATTCATTCTTCTCAGAGGGATATCTGAATTGGTTCTTATTAGTGGGATGGATAGTGCTGTGGGATTCAGTCTTTCGTTGGCAGCCATTCTGGGCAAGTCATTCTTTTCGTTGCTCCAGAATTCTCCAAGCGATCAGCTACTTAGAGAGTCATTTATGAATAGTACTATTAGTGACATTCGTTAGAACAAATCCTTTATACAGTTCTTTTAAGAACTCTTGTCTTTGTGGATTCGAATAACTATTGGAGACAGCCTAGGAAAATTTATTAAATAATCCTCGTTACTATTTAGATATATATATATAAAAAGAGGATATGAAGCAATATACTAGAGATTCCGGCAAAATGACCGTGGGGTAGACAACTAGCCAGTGCACCGCCCTTTCTCTGTCCTAAGCCGCCCAGATGTGACCACGCCAATTCCAACCGCCCAGGAGGATGACCAGTGCCGCCTTACTAAATGGAAGAAATCGTCACCACACAGCCAGTTAACTTGAAGCCCACTCAGCCCAGAGGAGAAGAATGAAGACGCAGATATAAGTTTATTTTAAGATATTTATTAACATTGAAATAATTAACTTTTCTATTTCCGATTAGATATATATTTTTTTTGTTATTATTATTTATCATTTAAAAATGAGAGAGTCTCTCGCATATGTATAAATTGACGGTTATTGCGGTCATAAATGGTAAAGCTTTTACTTAAATCCTTTGAGTGAATGTTTCTATTTCAAATTAGTATTTTCAACAAAGATTGCAATGAGATTTTTTTTGTTGTTGTTGTTGTTGCTATTCGTTTTGCTGTTGTTGTTATTCCTGAAATTCGTCAAATATAAATATGCATGTATATATATATATGTATGCGTACATACGCTTATTATATTCGGTAAATATGATATCTCATGCTGAATATCAAAAAAAAATGTATTTAACCGTATATCCTTTTTAAGTTATTTTTTTTGTGACTGCTACACCTCACGATGAGTGTAAGAAGGGATTGATTTATTATAGATTCCCTATAAGCAAGTACTCTAATAACTTTATATTTAAAATAATAGTAGGTGTATAATTGGGCTGCACGTATATACATGTATAGAAATTTATCTTTGGCAAAACGGAAATAGATACAGTACCTTATGGTGAGTACGATATGGTATCTGAGCCAATGCAACATATTGACTTGTTGAAAATATGAAATTAGTGATATATTTCATTGTGCAAATATGCATAGTTTTTATTATTATATTTCCTATCAATAAAAAGGTTTTAAAGTTATCAGTAAAAGCGTATGCCTGTATGACCGAAAATCTCATATCTGTATATCAAATCACACAACTTAAAATTTATTTCTATTGGGTAAAAAGAGCTCAGACCACTTCCATTACTTATAAACATTGTCAATAGTTTTAGGGAATTATTATTGTTCTTATTTAAATTTGGATTTTATCTATTTAAACGCTTTGAAAATCTATATATATTGGGATAATTAATTATTTAGTATTTTGTTATTATATCATCATTTATATGAAACGGTAATGGGTATTTGGGACTAAATAAATATTTAATCACATTATTAAACTTGTTTCGTTTTTATAGTATTAGTTATATCGATAAAATGTGTTCTTTCCTTATCAACCACATACCTGTAATAATCATTTAACTTACCCATTTGAAGACCCTAGATGTAGAGTGACTTGAGCTAGCCACACGGGATATCGCTCTACCGGGGTGTTAAATCTTATTCTTATGCTCCGCTGAACATATGGTATTGCACACCCTTCTAAGAGGGTGAAAAATTCATTTTTTGATTCTTTTCTAGAAGTGGCGCGCAAAGGTCTATTTTGTAAATAGATTTTTCAAAGGTGTGTACTTGCCATTGTTCTAAATATTCGGGCATTAAAATAAGAGATCAACTAAAGGGTGTTTTAACTGGAAGATTCCTGTCAACCCACTCTTTCTATCAGTTTAGCCGGAAGTACTGATATATATGAGTATAGAAATCGGCTAAATTGATATCCATTTCTTTACCTGTTAGATCTTGGTCACTTCATGCTCAGTGCAAGATTAGGAAAAGAATTCCGCAGGGAGTATGGTCCGGTACATTAGATTTCTCTCATTAAAAATTTGCATTTACTCAATTTTCTGATGTATACTCTGTATCTTAACATCAATTTGTATGTGATCAATTAACTCCACAACGAAACATTTTTGTTCTACTTTAAAACTGTGTAATTCTTCTACAATTTCTAAGCTTTGCTCAGCTATTGGTCCTGGGCCAATCTTTATATTTATTGATTACTTCTCCCAACTCTTTTTGAATTTTCCTCCATTTCTCCACTGAATTTCATATTTAATTTACGAACTTCATTAACTTCCATCTTTGACTCATTCACTGTTTCTACTTTTTCTCCCTTAAATTTTTCTGACTCTATTTTACTCTGTATTTGTCCTTTGTCACTGATTTGATAAATTTTTTAACTTACTATTCTCCTGTAATACAGTTAAATCTCTTTTTATGTTAATGTGATCATCATTAATCTTTTTAAATTTTACATCCACTTATTTTAAATTCCCAATAAACTTGTTACATTGGGGTTTAATGCATTCAATTTGCCCTCCAAATTATTGAATCTATTATCTGTTTTGGTTTTATACATATCTAAATTATCTCTAATTTTTTAAAATTTTGGGTCAGATATTTCTTTCCTCATTTATTTATATGCACTGCTTTGTTTCAAAAGACATTTATTTGGGCCTCATCACCAATGGTTGAGAGATTAAATAACATACATTGCAAGTTAACAATTTCAACTGTAATGGCTTCATATGTCTGCATGGGGAATCCCCGCTGTGAAAGGAAACTCATATGGTCTCATTCCATCCATCCAGAGATCCCCATGCACTCAAACTACCACCACATTACAAGATTTCAAATAGATTTTCCAGGTAAATTTTACATTGCATATTCTGATTAAATCATAATTTGAGTACTCAAGGACCAAACAATATGGCCCAAATGAAGTTATACAAATATATTATATGTCCAGACCTGCTGAGACTTCAATCTGACTCCTGTGCATCCGAGTCACAAATCATTTCAGTACAAATGTACCTAGGTTACTAATGTTCAACCAATATTTTACATATATAATATAATGTAATATTTACAATACAAAAAATAAAGTTGTTTTTGTCTCTCCAGGTCTGTTGTAACTACATTCCATCACTCAGCAATCCTGGAGTACCCATTAAGCACAATCATTCATTGGTTGGGAGTACCCTAACATAATAAGCAAATGTTTCTCAAGGTCCCAATTGGGGACACATTACTGAACTTGCTTTTTTTACATAATTTGCAATGAAGAGCTTAATTAAAAGGAATACAATCCACCCAATCCAAATTTCCATCATCAGTACAGACATGCTGTGAATCTTCAATTACACTGTGGGACCACATAGGAATAATGGTGACTAGCACATCATTTGGGTAGGTTTATTACCTTAAAGATAAACAGATAAACATAATCAAAGTCATTAGTCGGAAGAAGTTCAATAAGTTCTTTTATTGATTTACCATTGTCCTGGTGTGTTTGACCCTGGACCAGGTTTGGTCTGCCAGCCATTGCTGACATATCTTTTTGTCTTTTTTTTCTAAGTTCTTTAATTTTCTAAATGCCTCTTCAATTGTATCCCCTGTTCTCTCTTGAAAGATTATTATGTTTTGGGCAGACCCTATAGCAAAGTTTACTTGAGTCGCAAGTCTGATCAGCCTGATTTCACCTTTTTTGATTGCTTTGGAATGTCAATAGCCATAATCTTATCAGAAGTCTACAATTGAAGCCACTTCTATATAGCATTCCATCATTGACAATCTGCCATGTGATATGATTATAATCTTTTTCAGCTTTGTTACAGAGAGGGCAGATCATGTCCATTCTAATTCCCCTCCTGTAATTCAGGAATGATTTAGTGGAAAGGACTCTGAGGCTGACCTTGAGCAGAAAAGCTACCAAATTAGGATCTAATTTTAGCCTCTTGGTCAGCCCCACAAATCCTGATATACCAAGTAAGGGTTTTGTTTCTTCTTCAGCCTTATCTTTGTGTGTGAGTTCATACAGGTCCCAATAGGATAACTTTCCAGAAAACAAGGCACTGGAAGTCTTGATGTTATTAATCACTATTGTGACATGTTGCTTCAATCATATATCTTTTTTAATTGGGATCAGTCGATCTGTGGGCTCTACATCAATACTTGGTAAGGGACATTCAATTTTCTTGTTCTCCCAAACAACCTGACCAAGATGTTATAGGTTCATTGCAGGAGAAAATTTTGAATGGTGAGTAGGCCCAAACCATTCAACTTTTTTGGTTTTTGAAGAATCCTCATGCTGATTACTGGTGTCCCCCCTCAGCACAGCTTTCTACATTGAATGTAAATTCTTTTGATGAACACCCTTGTTGGGGAAAAGCCCTTCAGAAAGTGGTTAATCTTTGGCAACACTATAGCATTCAATAGTGTGATATTCCCCAACAATGAAAGGGGGACCCTCCTCAATGACTTCACTGTTTTCTCAACCTTTACAAATAAGGCCTCCTCCAGGTCTCTTTTCATAACTATTGGGGGGAGCCAGTCAAAAGCCTGGAAATTTTTTGCAGGGGAGCCTTAAGTCTTTCTGGGATTTGTTTCCTGGTTCTGATTGACCATAAGGCTGATTTCTCCTCATTAACATTTAGACCAAAATTGCAAGGAATCTGGTCCAATATCTTTTCTAGCTCACAGATCTCCTTTTGCAAAGAGAGACACACCACCACATCATCCATATAGGAAATGTGAATGCTTTCTTCCAGCACCAGAATGGCAATCCTGTGTAGGGCAGCCTCAGTGTTCAACAGGAGGGTTAATGTAAGCCATGAAAAGGAGTACACTCAGTGGCAAGCCCTGGGTGATGAAAACACAGGGCCAAAAACCTGATGTGACTCGACCATCCAAAGACTAAAAAATCTCTCAATTTCACAGGAGGTTTTCCATGATTTGGAGGTATGCCTTAGGCACTTTGAGTCCCTTCAGAACACTGAGTAGCACTTTTATTCTGATGCAATCAAAAGCACCAGAAAAATTCAGTTGTACCATGTCTGGCTGGTTCATCCTTCTCTTATGTACTTGGTCAACTATGAGGTGGACCCAGCTGATGGCATTGGCAGTTGATCTCCCCTTTTTGGTGAACTGGTAAGAGGACAATTGCTGGTTTATGTTTTTCTGAATATCATTCTTGATGATACTCTCAATCATCTTTATTAGCAGAGGGACCATAGAGATGGATCTTAAATCCCCCAAATCACTAAGGCCTTCTTCAGGTTTTTTGAGAAGAGGCACCATAGCAATGAGGTAGATCCCACTGATTTCTTGGTATCCATCAGCAGAAAGGTCTACCATGTTCTTCACAATCAAAACTGTCAAGGATCTTAGGTGAACCAGAAGGAACTTGGGGACTCCATGCAAACCAGGGAGAGTCCTGTTCCAAAATGCTTTAGTCTTAGCAAGAAGATGTGATTCTGTGGTGTTATGTGAATCAGACCCACTGGTCAGGAAAGATCTACAGGACATAAAAGTGCGGGGAGGATTGAAAATTTTCTGCATAATGTTCCCAGATCCCGAGAAGCATGGAACACCCCACATATCAGTTGCCACCTGCCTCAATTGACCTTGGGACATGGAAGCTCCTACCACAACCAAGGGCCCACTGAAGGTATCTCCTGGTCTAGCAGTGCAGATGTAAATATTGCTGCACCCTCTTAATCGAGAGGTACTTGGCAACTGCCTTCTGTTTTTCCCTATACTTGGATTTATTGCTGGTATATTCTGTTTTTGAAGAAGTAGGGAGTTCAGTTTCTCAGAAATAAAGTCTAATTCCCTAATTAGTTGCACAGGCCCTTAGGGCACCAATTTATCTGATCACTTGATATTTTAGTAAACTTTTTTTCATGCAATTTTTGCTGGGAGGCTCAGGAGCCTAACCCTATTAAATTTCAACAATCAATTGTGTAGATGCATTGACCCTTAGTCTGAGCACTCTCCGTATGGGCTGATCCAGACATTAAGCACCAGGTGGTCCAAAAAGGTCAAAGGTAACAGATAGGCTTCCATCGAGGTGGATAATGAAGTGATATGAACACAAGGTTTATTAATGATTTAGCAGTATAATTATAAAAGGAGAAAGTACCTGGATTAAAAAATTTCTCTCCAGGAGTTAATTGTGATTAAAGTCTCCTATGAAAATGGCTAGTCCTTAAGGTTAAATTAATTGTATCAATCCCACTATGAACCAATTAAATAATGTTTATTGATTAGCCATTGAATTGAATAAAAAATATTAGACAATGGGAATTAATCCATAATATTCTAAACCATGTCACTGACACCTTGTGGTTAATCAATATAGCTATCCATACTGCAGCAATATTTGAGGAGTAGTGGAAATTGCCTTCTGATTGTAACACATTAAAAGTTCTTGAATCAGAGTTGGTGTGTAATTTTGTCTTACAAATACATAGTATGTCAGGGCTTTTTATCCTAACCAAACGAAATAAGGCATAGGGCCCTCAGAATCTGGTTTCGGCTCTTTCTCAGTCAGAGGGAGAGCCCCATAATTTGACACAGCTTCCAGAGGCACTTCATCTGTTATGTCCTGAGAGAAAGGCAATACTGGAGAAACAACCCTCAGAGGGGAGGGGAGGACTTCAAGGCTGAGAGTTCTGAATCAGAACTTCAAGAGGAAGAATCAAACACTTCAAGGAGAAGGACTTCGGATTCAAGGGATAAAAACCTCATTGGGGAAACCTCAATTCCATCTGGTACCAGGGTATCCAGTATATCAGTCTCCATAGGAGATAACATTCTTGTTTTCTTCTCCTTAGGCCTATCAATCTTTTCCAGGAAGGGCAACCAGATCTACAACAGACACCAATTCTTCCCATGACTCCGGGGTGGGGAAATTAGGCTTGTGCCTATTAGCCCTATTAGAAGTTCTTCTTTGAGGAGGGGGTGAAATTGAAGGCCTGTCCAGATTAGCTGGCCCTGACAGTCCAATTTGAGATGGAATTAAGGGAGACCCACTCACACTCTCTTCTTCCTCTTTTCTATGTTATTTGGGGTCTTCTTGGCATGTTTCTGAGTCTTCTTGACAGAGATTTGCCTGTGCAGACATCTGGTACTGCACTTTAACTTTGCATGACACCCAAAGTCTAGTCCTGGAATTAGGCAGAGGGCTAGAGGGTATCTGTTCTTCAATGATCTGCTCTGTCAGGACTGACTCATCAGGCTTGAATCTATGAGGAATCCTCTGGACCTGTCTGCATCTATTACATCTCCTATCTGGACAGTCACAAACCAAGTAGCCCCTTATATTACAATGAAAACACTGTGGGGAGACCCCCCACATTGTGATTCACCAAACTCAACAAGGCCTGGTATGTTTAGGTGCGATACTCCCTTACCAAGAATGATTTTAAATTCAACCATGTTTGTAAAGACATCTACATTCAGACCTCGAATCTTTCTATATCCAAAAACTATCACTTTCCCATATTATTCAAGCAGCATCTAGAAATATTGTTTGGCAATGTTCACCCCACAGTTTTTAGCTAAACCACTCATATATTGTGGCCTGTCCAATTCCACATAAACCAGATGCTGACCTACCAGGGTTTTATGTCTCGATTTGAAGGCCTCCTTAGCAAAAGGATTAGAAAACTGGACCATGACATACCAATCATTTGGATGAAATAATATCTTGTATATCAAGGTCCAAAGGCAATTTGCCTGAAGAAGGGTGTAAAGTCTTGAACTGGGAATTGATAATAGTTAATGTTGTTGTCAGTGGTGGAGAAGATGAGGGTACAGTCATGTTTATAAATTTGGAAAGACATCAGACTAGTGTTTATTGAGCAATTAAATCTGTAGTTTATTGCAGAATGTAGTGGGGGACCACCTTTAGACTTCTTCTCCACTTGTTCTAACTGAAACTCTAGGGACTTCTTTTCCAGCATCATATCTGCATTTTCTATAAGTTCATGAGCTTTGTCATACAAGTTTTCATACAAAGTCTTTGCTGTAGGGCCAGGAAGGAAGAACCCCCAAAACCAAACCTTTTGTGAACCTTGAGTACTTTCTGTGCATAGGAAAGCTTGGATGGGTTTTAATTGCAATTAAAAAAATTTTCTGTTTTTGGTATACTTTTTTTGTCTAAAACTTTATTACTATTCAAATTAAGCTCTGGAATTTCTTCAATGCACTTATCTTTGATTTTCACAACTTTAAAATTCTGGGGCTCTTTATTTATATTCCTGTTATTTGTATTATCTCCTTCTCTCTTCATGGTACACTCAGGCTTATTGAATTTGTTAACAAGCATCTGTACCAACAAAAAACTCATTTTTTCAGTCTTGGAAGGGACTTTTTTTTTTACTTCAGTTCTTTATTGCACTCTGAAATAACATTAATATCTGTCCATTCATTCACCTCCTGGCTTCCTTGTGTACCAACAGGGATTTAATTTTCTTCATAAATCTTTTTTCCCTTCTGAAATCCTTTTTGTTAGCTTTAGCTTGTAAATTTTCAATATTTTTGGAAATTTTTTTTTTTGATGGGCACCACTGTACCATATGTTTTCACCCATAACTTCCTTCAGGAACATTAGAAAATTCTACTTTTGGAGTGCATTGCTTTTTATTTTAATTGTTGTAAAACTTCACATAAAAAAAAATTTCATCATTGAAAAAAAACACGTTTTCATCAGAAAAAAACCACACAAACTTTATTATATCCAGTTGATTTCCAAAAATAAAATGATAGGTAACCAAAATTCCTATAAGTTTTTTCTAACATTTTTAATGGAACAATAATAAGATTGCCATTTTTATATTCAAGTCCTAATCTATTAATCTCTTGTGGCAAATTGGGTGACCAAAACTCTAACTTATAGGAATTTACTTACCTATCTTTGATGAGATTCTATAATCTACTTCTACATATATCTCTTTCTTGAAGACTCATAAAATCTATTTTATTTCAATAAATATTAAATGCAAAGAAAACATTTGGATAACACAAAATTTCAATACCAAATGGTGTATTCCATAAAGTAAATATCTATTCCCTTTATGTATATTCTGCCCTTGTCATCGTGTGTAGCTCCACTACACCTCAGGCCAATCTAACCGCCCCGTTCCCGCATCTCCACTTCCCCCAAATAAATATAATATAGTGAAAATCACCTGACCGGGTTCTAGCTCTAATAATTAATGAAATATTCAATTAAATGCCTTACTAGCTCAAGTTTCTTAAAATTAACTTAGGTTCTGTTTTAAACTAACTCAAATAAATATTCAGGAATTCATGAGACTAGAAGTGCAAATACGGGTGACAAGATAGATTACATTGAGACAATATCCCACAGGATACCACCTCAATGGCATAAGAACACTATCCCCCTTTATACTACTATTACATATAATAACTACATAGTATTCTTATGACTTCCGCAACTTCTAATCACTAAGACTCATTTAACAATTAAAGTATTAATCTTTTATCTCTAATAACAATAATAGTAATCATCTTGCTCAAATGAAATAATCTCAGGTTCTTAAATTTATTCGCATGTTAATAACATATGGTAGCAAAATATGATAAGGGATTTTATGTCATAATCTACTACTCTGAAATTAGATTAATAATAAAACAATAATAATCACAATCTTCATTGCTTAATCCAACTAGTACAGCTTTTCTTTCATCGCAAATTTATAACCATAATAAATTAGTTAATAATCTAATATCCCCTTTTTTTATCTTTAAGTAATAAAATAAATTAATAAGTGGCCGTGTTTAGATAATCTGATAAATAAAGCAAGTGGCAACTAATAGCATATAATTTAGCAAAATATTATGATAATAAATTGATGACCAGTAACGCAATGCAATTTTATAATTATTTAATTACAAGAACATCAATAAATATTTAAGATTAAACATACTTCTCTATTTATCTTTTGTGCAAACAATCATATACTTAGTTTAATGGTTGTGAACATATCCTGTGAATTCATGCAATGATGTAGAGAAAACAAAACTCAGACACAAGTTTTAATAAACAAATTTTAAAATTTTATTAACATCAATAAAAAATAAATAAAACAAACAAATCCATCTACATCTATTTACAAGGGATATCCTCATTTTTCTTTACACTACAATAGCTGAATTATACACATTTATATTTCTTTTATCATTAATTAAACTTATTATGCCTTTTAAAAGTTATTTATTTATTTCTCATTAGGTTTATCATATCACTTATTTTAACTATTTTATGGGTAACACCATTCTTTACCTTTTAATATTAAAGTTACTATATTATAAATTATCTATGTGGATAAACATCATTTATAACATCATAATTTTACAATCAATATGGTTTTTAAAAGAAAATTACATTTTCTTGTAACTTTATATAAGTCACTCCGCATATTATTCAAATATTATTATTACTTTTAACGTTTATTCTCCAATGCTCGTAAACTATAATACGTTTATTCCATAAGCCATACTCATGTATAATACTATAACATGGGTTTAATTATCACCTGTTACAGTTTCATATATACTATAATTATCGAATGTTATTGTATTTTTTAAATATGCAATACTTATATTTTTTAAAATATAATCAACAATAAGAAAACGTGAAATTATATTTAATATTTTTGTATATTTCTATTTGGATATACTTTTATAAAATTATAGTTCATTTCTTAAAAAAAGAATTAAAATAATTCTCTAACTCCTTCCCTTCTTAGGATATCTGCATCTTTCTTTCAATAATCATAATCTACTCTTCGTTAATACTTAACTATTCTTATTCCAAATAATAGCATGACATACATTCTAAAATATCTATTGTTTCCCTTTTAATAGACTTATCATATAACGATGTAGTTGCAAGAAATACAGATAAAGATAGCGAAAGATGTATAGGATATCGGGAAGATAGATAGATAACTTATTCACAATATACTTCAAAAATGTATGGAACAGTGTGAATAGGTCCAACATTCATTGTCTAATAACCTTGGCGATAAGCATGATGTGGCAGCTATTTACTCAGCTTTACCAAACATCTAGTACGATTCACAAGAAATATATAAAATACCACTGTCCAAGACAACATGTGTACCAGTCGTAGGGCTTTGTTAACTACGCTGATTAACATCTAAAACTACTTATTATTTCACTCCCTGTAGCATCCTAGTTTTTAATACATCCTCTTGGTTTCCGAATCACCACGTACTACCAAGTCACTACCCAAACTATCTCTCGAGATTTTTACTGTATCCAACATCGATAAAATACTAACTACTTTTTAAAACAATAAACAAAATTCTCTAATATAAAACATTTCCCTATTTCATAAGAACAATTTGTCTTGCTTTATTACACTGTAGGTTCAACATCTACGTTTTGTTAAAATAATATTTAAATATCCCAATCGGAAAATTAACAGAAAATATCACATAACCATCGGTTATATTGAACTATATTAATAACACATAAAATGATTATCGTATGCATATTTTTTAAAATCTAATCACATCTCAAAGTGTTTTAGAGTGTTGTTTTCAAAAATGCGTTTTACAACAATAATAACAATAACTTTTGCGCTACATTCATTCGATTCTCAGCTGATCTAAATAAATAAAACATACATTATATCATTAATAATTATAAATGTTACCAAAAACAATCTTTATCTTCCTATCAGAGTTCGTAGTAGGCTTCTTTCTCTTTGAGCATCGCAAATATACAAATGTCCACATACATACAATTTTATTTTAAAATTCAAAATCAAAACATATTATTTCATATAATGTTATATTACGAATTAATGTATTTTGTTTTCCCTATCGCTATCTAAAACTTACTGTTTAACTTAGATTAGTAAAGAAAATAATTCAAACCATAATCACATATTTTTCTGACGGTAAATCTTGGTTAGTCCCATAATATTTATTATTTCTTCTTTTGTCCGAATGTTCTCCTTTATGCTTATTAAAGTTTTAAATAAATTAGTTCATTTAATAAACTGTTTAGACGATCTTTAGTTTTAGTGTTTAATCCAAAATTATTAGAAAACATTTTATTTAGTTATCCCACGAAGCTTTTTAATGTTCTGGCGAATATTACCTCGGCGCGTTGATGCATCTTTATTTCTAGTTAAACTACAATTATTTAATAATTACGGTACCAATTGCGTTTTCCATGGATCCAATATTTTATATTTCTCTTCTGTAAAATTTTTTTTTTTTTTCTTTAGGCAAGTGTTTTCCTTGGTAAACTTCACTTTCATTCATTATTATTTTATATACACTACTTTCGATCTTTAACTATTTTCTAGAGTATTTTCTCAAGTCATCTTAAAGAAAGCAATTCAAACTATTTCAATATTAAAATTCCTTTTGTCCATTTATTCTTATACGAATAATACTTATTTTTATTTTCCATTATCTTCATTAACTTTGCGCACAATGTCCTTTCATTGATTTTATACGCATGAAAACAGCTTTCATAGTGATACGCTATATAAACTATATCAACGAATAACATTAACATATTTGGAACATTATAAAATTTACAACTTGGTTTTAAGAATCTATCCATTTTCTATTGAAAACTCCGATTATATTTTGATAGAATCCACTGGCAGGTTACTGTATAGTTAGTGAAACATTACTATGAAAAACGTTTTTTAAAATTTTATTCTAAGATTCTTTTCGAATGATTTTTAAATTGTCAGTTGGTTTCTTTCAAAGATATTATTAAAATTATAATAAAATTGACTAATAAATTGAAGAGAAAAAAAAAATTTTAGAGAGCTTAAAATTTTACCTCTGCTCTGTAGTCAACACATTTTTGTTCTCCCAGTTTATACAATTAGTTGGCGCGATTTTGGTTGTCTGCCAAGATCTATTTTTTATTGGTCAATCCCTACTTGGATTTATAAACAATTTCTAAAGTTTTAAAATCATGATGTAATAAACTTAGATGTTAACTCATTATTATTTTTAAATCAATTATTATCTATTACAATTTAACTACCTTTAAAACAATTTTGAAACAATAATTAATAAAGGTGTATACTACTTATTTTTATTATAATGTGTGACAATTCCATCCACTTCTATAATATACTATTTAAATATTTTAATTATTAGTATTAATTTAAACCGGTGCTTATACTTAGAATATTTCAGACAGTCACGTAGTCATTTCCGGTGTTTAGTCTAATTTTATCTGTCTTAATAAATTTGCTATTTATATCATATAAAATAATTATATAAAATTTTGAAAAACAATTTAGAAAAATATAGAATTAGATACAATTCTCACCATCACAATATTTATTATTAAATATATCATATTAATCTTTTACTGCTTAATATAATCTATAATTTTAAATACTATATAATATTAATTTTAAAATTTTTTAGTAATCGACCATTTATCACCATCATTGACCTATAGAAAAGGGCACAATATATATATTGTAATGGGATATATATATATATGCATTACATTTAAATTCTAATACTTAATGTTTTTGTAAATATCTAATACCGAATTAAAAGCACGAACGTTCAAAATGCACAAATAATGAATTATTAATTTATTAATATGCTTGATTTAAATATTGAAATAAGATAAGTTTTAAAAAATTATAGAATCGAAGCAAAGATTCTAAATAAAATATAATAAAAAACCTTTTGATTTTAAAAATAATGAAGAGTTTTTAATCTTAAAAATAAAAATTACAAACAGATTCTTAGGGCAAAATGACCATTGAAAAGATGATTATGAAATAGATAAGAGTCAAGGAATAGAAACAAAAGACTTGCTTTTCCCACCCAAATATATAGACACAGCCCTCAGTGGAAAAAATCCACGTAGCCACAAACCCAAAATCTACTTGGCCACAAATTCAATGAACCAATGAAATACAGAGATGAAATATGTTTGATGGATCCATGCATTCCAGAGATAAGACGCCTCAGGACTATAAAAAGAAAAATCCAAAAGAAATAATTAATTAGAGAATTAGAAAATTACAGTTTGAATTCATTCGTATTTGCTGAAAGTAAAAATAAAAATTTTAAAAGTTATTATCACCGTCACCAAGAATGTAATCAGCTTCATTGTGCTTCCTTTGGTTCAGCTGGCTGAAGGCAGCCTCATCTCCACGGATCCCAGGATTGAACCACTGGAACCGTCTTCATAAAGCGTCATAAGTCTTCATAAATCATCATCGTCTGCAAGAAATGGCCCTTGCGTAAATTCAGATTTTCACCATGAAGGAATGATTCTGGACAAAGGAAAGTATAGATTTATAAATGATGAAATGAAATCTAACTCTTAAATTTAAAAATCTTCGAACTTTATTATCTTTAAAATGAATTATAGACTTTCTCTCTTGAGCAAACCTGAACTTTATTTCTTATTTTTTTAAATTTTGCAATGTTAAAAAGTTATAGTTAAAGTTTTAAACGTAATCCTTTTAAAATATGTATTGTTTTTTTTTAAATTCATGCTTAATATCTGTTTGTAATAGGGTAGGGGTTTGCGATTGCAAACTTAAATTTAAAGATGAAAATACATATCATTATTTGTGCATTATTGAATTTAGCAGAAAGGAAAAATAGGTCAAATAGTATTTGTAGTAAAAATTAAGTTAAATATAATGTGTCATCTTAAAATCATTTTAAAACTTTAAACTAAAAATTTATTGTTAAAGAATTAAATTAATAAAATGACTTAAATGTTAGTTGAGTGTAGATGACTGCTAGACTCGTTTAAATATATGTTAGTTTAAAGGGGATTTGATTTTGGACTATTTGTTTCATAGTTGTGTCAATGCTAGTGGAGAGATATATGGACATTTACATCAATGTAATGTGAAGTGTGTTAGCACATAAGGGTGACGAGTCCAACTGAATGCATGGCCCCAAAGAGGTAGTCATAGTGTTGCAATGGACGCAGATGTATTTCCTGCACCATTGACCGTTTCCAGCTCTATGGATTGGGATGATAAGATGGCAAGATAGACTGTTCTCTCATCCATACATAGCATTATTCTCTTTATTATATTACATGCATGATTCTTTCACCAGACAGACATACATTCCTGTACTGGACGAAAGTCATGTTTCTTCAAATAACATCATGCTGTTCAAATGCACATTCCTGTCAGCATGATTCTATGCTAACATGTTCACATTGCATTGGTTGCTGATATATATCTGGAAGTGAGCATTGGTGTGGCTGCGGACTTTTAGCCTGGAGTAAAATGTTTTGAAAATCTTTTAAGTGCGTCATCTAGGTGGCTCAGCTATACTCAACATTCTAAGATTAAAAATTAAAGTAAGAATACTAATAAATAATAATGAAACATAAAACATAATTTTTTTTATAGTAATTATTTTTCAAGGTTGTGTGTTATCACCCATATATATATGTGAATAAAATCTTTTGTGTTATTAGTACTGACAATGATCTAATTTCTTTTTTTTAATCTTTATTAAAATATATTTTAATAAATAGAGTTTTAAAACCTCTGCTACTCCATGAGCTAGTGACTTGGGCTAGTGGTCATGATCTTAACAGCACGTATCTGTCTACTTTATAAATTTTCTAGGTTCAAATGGCCTAGTGGCACCCTGTACGGCAGATACGGTGTCTGGAAATTTCAGATCCTCCCCAACTGTTATAATATATATATATTGTCATGGTACAAGTTGACATATACAAAAATAATATGACTGCTACTGGGTGCCACCAAGTTGTAACCTAGAACCAGACAAGGTACAATTATTATTCTAAATTGTTTCCAATAAACTGGTTTAAATTTATTTGTTTAATGGTCATATTCACAACAATAAAGTAGATGTTGTGGTACATAAACACCCACTAAATATAAAGAATCATTTATTATTATGTTTAAATGGACTAAATATTAATAATAGAGAGGTAACACTATAGTAATAATGAAACTTATTTCTTATATCATTAATAAATAGAACTGTAAACATGTGAATTAAAGTATAATAAATCTTTTATTAATTCTGTATTAAAGTATAAATCTTTTATTAATTCTCTTATAACACATCTAATGAATCTGTTTGATCAATATTTAAATCCTTATCATATTACTTCCTAATCTTTATTCTAAGTGCTTTCCAATCAATATTTGATTAACTAATCTTACTCTAATAACAATGTAACTATGGGAGAGGTATAAGTGAAAATGACTTATATATATATATGATGATTACACAGGGTCCCCTGAACCATGTTTCAATAAAGGACATCAGGACTTAAATTTAGCACGCATAAGAAATATAATTTAGAGATTACCCACTGTAACATACAATGAGCTCCATTTCTAATTTTATTTAGGAGATGGCCTAGAAAAAGGGGCATAATCAAGATGGCAAATAACTTTGATTCAACCAAAATCTTTCACAATTTGTGTCACCCAGATTTGATCCTCTTAATTAATAACTAACTACCCTACAAATCCTTGTAATCAGATCACATAAATGATAATATCAAAATTATATAAAGGTATTTAAATTATTATATATTACAAACAAATATAATTATTTTGTATTAGAATCATACTCCATTGCTTTTAATGTTATTTCCCTAATAGTTTGAGACATTAGCAAATAAATAAGTCTAATTGCATTTGATTTACAAAAGAGTTCATAATTATCCAGTTCGAATCTCATTGCACTGTAAATCTGATATAGATTCTTGCATTGGTCTAATAACACATTGGAATTTGAATTGGTCAGCTCAGAAGTATTGGTATAAGAGATACTGCCACTGATAATAATATATTTTTCATAGCTTATTCATATGTGTATAATGGTAATTGTTCATTTTCCCAGCTAGAGAGCTTCAGCTATCTAGTGATTGATTCTTATCCTCTGGATGGATGACATCGTTCACTACTCAACTTTTGAAAATCACCATTGTGAGAAAAGCATTCCCCATAGAAATAGTGGTTTTAATTAGCCAGCATATTTTGGAACTTCTCTGAGATAAAAAAAATACACAGAATAATCGTGTTATAAATCAATTTATTTTTATAGTTTTTGCAAAGGTCTTCCCCATGCTTTCATTTAACATTTTCTTATTTCATTTTTCATGTTTTATTTTTATTTTTTAAGAGCAGAAGCAAAGAAAATGTCACAGAAATATTTTCTTCTTTGATATTAAAAATACCTTATCTTTTCAACTTAGATTTCTAAGATTCTGGATCCTTAATTTGTGATGCAATTACTGACTCACTTATAAAGAATAAAATCAATAAAATTAAATGCTTAATATTTTAAAACAAACCCCCCCCCCCACCAACATGGACAAGAGCATACATACACTGGGCATTGGGTCACCCATCCTCATTAAAGATCCCTATGGCACTTCAATCTGACATAGGTGTATGTACTGAACATAATATGATCCATCCTATTCCTGCACTTTAAAAATAAACTTAAGACCCATGATATGTATTCACTCTATCTGTACAGTGCTTTGGACCAAAACTACTATGTCTTTTCAAACTAGCTAATTTGCTACCAAACTTGCCACTCGTAGAATTCCTGCATTCATCTTGAGTCATATTAGTTATTTTATTACACTGTATATTCGTGATCTGGTCAATTTCCTATCTCCGAGGATATATAGTATAAAAAGTTTGTAACCAATTGCCATAATGCCTTTCGCTAAAATATCTGAGGCTACATCTGATGTAATCAACCTCTGTCCTATCTACATGGGCCCACTAGTCATTAAAATACTTGAAAAAGTAATCAAGGACCAAATTGAACCACACATTCCATTATTATTGTATCTAAAGTTTGCCAAAAAGGCTCCTTCACCAACCCAATAGCACTTATATTTATGACAATTCTAAGGTCAGTTTAAAATAATAAAAAAGAATCTCATTGCTCTCCAGCTTGACATACAAGCAACTTTTGATTCAATCTCAATTATTAAGTTATTTATACAAATACTCACTAACACCACCATCCTGCCTACTCTGTTATACTTAATCATCAATCTTTTTCTGAATCTTGAGTTACATATTACTCTTAATGGTAGAAATTCTACATCCTCCAATCTCACACAGTCATTCTCACAAGGGTTGCACCTAAGCTCACTACTTTTTACATTCCACATAAAAACACTTTTATAACAAATACAGAATAAAATTTATCCGAATCCAAATTCCACACTCCCAGCAAAATATTTCCTGCACAGCCTATATGACTGTCATCACTGTCTCCTGCCTTCTCAGAAGAAACATCCCATTCCTGATGACTACATAGCAGCCTACAAACTGCACTTTAATCCCAAAAAATTGCTGCATGGATTTTTATTTACAAAGAAAACATGTTCCCAAGTTTTTCAAGGAAAACCCACTCTATTCTTAGGCTTTCCCTTTTACAAAGGCTCCCTTGGTAAGAGACTTACAATACAAACCAAGTTAAAATATTTTGTACTACAAATTACTAACTCACTTTCTAAGGCACATATATCAAGATATACCTGTTTTATACTCTTGCTATAACAAAAATTGCATACTATGCACTTATCAAATCTTCAAAGATGTTCATTTCTGCCATCAACTTCATGTGCAAAAAATTGCTTTGAGGCTACAAGACTGTATCAATATCCATAAAATGGATCAACTGCCAATCTTTGTACAATGGTCTAGGTTTTCATAGCATTAGGGTGTTCTATACACAAAAAGTCATAAACTTACTAGCAGCTATTACCAACTGGTTCCAAAACCTCCAGAGCCTGCTGAAAGTAACCCCTACACATAAACCTCCTCCTTCAATACTATATCACAGATCTTATTCATTCAGTTGCTTCTCCCATAATTCCACTTACTGGAAACATATAACCTGCTTTATTCAGAACCAAGCAATGATTACCTCATATCCATGCTTGAAATAAATAATCACTACCTTTTCTGCTAATTTAAAAAATGGGAACTAGAACCAAAATTTTTTGATTTCCTAATTAGACTCGACTGCGCATGCTTCCAACATCTTTTTTTCTGTGATGTCATCATCTGATTCTGAGGGCTATGCTATGAAACCAAGAAGACTCAACAACATCTTCTCAATGACTGCCAAGCACTAAACTCCACATGGCAAATTATGTTAAATGCATAGAGGCAGCCTGCTACTTCCATTCACATCATAACTCAATCCTTCCAAAGATTACACATTTCTGCAGCACATGCAGCAACATTTACCCTGTTTATTTTCTGTTGTACCTGTTGCACCTTCTTGTTAGGCAACTGCACCAGAAGACATCCATCCACATTTACCAATAAATTATGCCAGCTAAAAGTGTGGGATAGCAAATAGCACCTCTGCAAAATATTTTTGCAGCCATGTGATCAGTCATTAAAGAGCTTCCCAATCTATAAGCTGCCACAACCACTGTATAAACTATTAGCAACCTTCTTGGACCTTTCATCTGCTTCATAATACAACTAGCTACATGGAAAACTATGTTTAGACACTATTTACAATAGTTCAACACCATAGAAGGCTATTTAATCAGACTAGTTAAACACAAAGCAAATGAACTTTAATTCAAAGGTCGTGAACATTTCTTTTTTATACATCCAGTACTATGTTATACAAAAAAGAATCATTAACAACAGTTATGTACAATTACCAATGTCTATGTAATTGTACTGTAATCAGAAAAGTTAATCAAATTTATATAATAACAAACAATCATTATGCTTGAAATGCCTTTATACCCCTGGCAAAAACCCTTGTGGAATGTTTGTCGAACCAGTATAATGCATTTTTTGGTCAATAAAGTATGTTATTGAAACATAATAATAATAATAATAATAATAATAATAATAATAATAATAATAATAATAATAATAATAATAATGATGATGATGATGATGATGATGATGATGATGACAATTCTTTATTTAATATACATAATTACATCCAATGACCAATTACATATTACTCATAAAAAAAAGGTATATACTATAACAAAAGATTTTAGAGGAACCAAAAAAAAAATTGTAATCATATATATTTAAACCATTGAAAATTTCATTAATATTAAGTTGAAAAAGGTTTTTGCTAGCAAAATCTAAATTGTAAATACTAGGTAGATGAAAAAAGAGAAAACTTTAAAGAATCATATCAGTAAGTTTCAATGGAGAAATAATTATGTGCACGAGTTTCATTTTGACAAGAATTCAAATGAAATTTTGAAATCAATTATTTTTGGTAATGACTTTGTATAAAAATTTTATATTCCTAGTTTTTTTCCTTGCTAAAAAGAAACATATTACAATCATTTTTCAATTAACAAACGTAAACATTTTTTTGAAAACTAATTGCATTTTACTTGAGTGTCTTTTTGACTGTGGATTCCATAAAATTGATCCATATTCCAAAATAGAAAGAACCAAAGATAGAAAAATTTTATATTTGTTAGAGTTTTCAAAAGCATTACTATGTCTGTAAATAGTCATCACCATCTTAAGGGCTTTATTTATTATTGATTTTATGTGATAATGAAAAAAGCTATTACTGGAAAATATAATTCCAAGATCTTAAACACTATTAGCAGATTTTATTTTAAGATTATTACTACCATATTTAAATCTTAGAATTTCAAATTTATTGAAATAAGATACAGAATCATTTGTCTATATTAAATATCATACTATTTTCTTCATACCATTTGGAAAAACTATCAATATCATATTGAAGCAATATGCAATCATGAATAAAGTAAAAACAACTACAAATCTTACAATCATCAACATAACACAGGAGTTGGAAGTATTGTAGACATGTTTTGAGGTCATTTATATATTAAAAAAGAAGTCAATGTATTACCTTGAGATACTCCAAGATAACCATATTGGGAAGATATTCAACAATAATAATGATGTGTGTGTGTATGTGTGTAATTAAAAGTGTTTATAGGTTTTAGTTTTAATGAATTAGATTTTACCAAATATAAATTGTGGATTTTTTTCATTATCGAATTGAATTGTTAACTGTTTTATAAAATTTCAAACTTAATTCACATTTACGCAAATATGTCCAATTATTAGTAAAAACACACAGGTTAGTGTAAGAAATAATGTTTATTTGGTATTACTTTCCTATCGTTTTTTTAGGTGATAGTTTGCATAGGAATTGAATGGTGATTTTAAATTTACAAGTACATAAGTTAAGGATCTAATTAATTAAATTATTCTGTCAAGAGTTGTTAGTTAGAACATCATCTTAAATTCAATATTCACCAATCTAAAAATCACTGGTTTAAACTGATGCTAACTATCACTGATCAGGCTAGAAATATCTGCAAAAAAAAAAGAATAATATTATTCAAAATACTGTGTTCACTAAAGTAAGAATAAAATTTGTCTAAAAGCATACAATAATTCAATTAGACAATAGAAATAGTCCAACATATAACTATAAGTCAATATCATCATTACAAACTTTCACACAAATACATATTTCTTTTAGTATGAAGCAAATCATTATGGAGTTCATCCATTTTATACTTGCATGGAAAATAACACCGGACATTCTCATGGGGTTTTATTATTGAACAGTAATGCTATGGGTAAGTATTTGTATTTATAATAAATATCACATTTCAACATTTTTATTAAAATATTAAATCTAAAGGTTGATTTTATTACATTTCATTATTCTATTTTTTAACCACGTTTTTATTTATGTATTTATTTTCTTAATTTATTCATTTTTCTTTTATTCATTCTTTTTAAATTATATTTATAATTCCGTTAAGCATATGATAATGTCAATTTTAAAATGTATTTTATTATTTGCCATTTATCATCTTTAAACAGCTAAACCCTTTCTACAAATTATAGCCTGGATATCTAAACTTAATATTAAAATAATGTGCTTGAAAAGAAATATTTTTAATAAATATGTTCAGTTTCAGTTCCATAAATGATTATTGGGAAATGTTTTCATATGGACAGAATATTAGCCATTTATGAGAAGAGCAAAACATAAACTACAGGCCATATTATAAAATAGGGACAGATTTGCTGTTGGAATTACAAGAAGATATCAAAAATGAAATACATGGGTAAAAGAATGAATCGATAACCTAACATTATTGAAAGAATTATGAGGCAAAATGAAGTTGGTATTGATATATTGATGGACATCTGCATTTAATACTAGCAGATAAAATGTAGTAATGAGAAGTTATGGATTAGTCTAAAGTGGATTGACAATGATTGAAAATAATGATGATTATTATATGTATATGTTTTGAGAGTAACCCGATTTATTCCCCCCCTCCCATTAAAAAAATAATGGATTTTAATATATTTTCCATCAAGCAGTTTAAATCTATTCTTCTTGCTCTTTTATACTTTTTATATTCACTTTCATTTTTTGCTTTTCACATTTATTGACATTAGATTCCCAGATGAATATCCAAAAAGATTCACGAGTCTTGTCTAGTGATCCAGAAATTGATAGTAGCAATACTTTTCTCTATAATAATACCACTTAATGTAAGATCTAGTAATCAATAGATGCTAATAGGTTGATTCAATGCTTTCCCATTCAATATTTTCACACTAGCTTTTTGTTTATAGCTTCCATCAATGAGGAGTCTTGGATTTGGGAGCAGTACACTTGGATCTTTGTATCTAATGCATCCCTCCATTTTAGTTAATTATAAAGCAGATTAAACCACCAAACATCACATGATCACTGTCTTATGCTTGTTCATAATTGTTATTAAAACAGGCAAAACATTCCATACAGTAGTGCCACTCAGTACAAGCCAGAGTAATCAATGGATGTCAAAAGGCTTGTGCATACACTCTCTATCTAGCACCTACTCATCCAATATCCCCAGACTAGTTTCTGGCTTATGGCCTTCATCAGTACGGAGCCTTAGATCTGAGAGCACTGCACCTAGATCTTAGGTCTAATGCAACACTCCAGCGACCACCTTTTATCTCTACTTAACTGCAAAACTATGAGAATTGAAAACACAATAACATTTTCAATTTAAGCTCCTACATAGTCATATAGGTCTGAACTCAGTTCAGTACTCATACATTTTGGTGCCTTTGATTCATTAATAACCATTGCCACCATTATCCTATTAGGCAAAATTGGTATTAAACCACCAAACATCACATGATCACCATTTGTTATGCTTGCTCATAACTATTATTAAAACTGGCAAAACTCTCCATACAGTAGTGCCACTCAGTGAAGTGAGAGTAATCCATGAATGCCAGAAGGCTTAGGGATTTTATGCACAAGCCTTCTGGCATTCATTGATTACTCTGGCTTGCACTGAGTGGCACTACTGTATGGAGAGTTTTGCCTGTTTTTATAAAGCAGATTATGATGCACAACTTTTTAGCATCTATTAATTATCAGAGCTTGCACTAAGTGACATTATTGTGTTGGGAGAAGGGGTTGCTATTATTTTAATAGCTTATGTAAACATTAAGAAAATGTGTTTGTGTCATTTTAAAAGTTTGCTTCATAAATTATTTAAAACTCAGTATTTTATTGCCAAAATTATAAATTAAATATAAAAAATTAATCATGTTTTATAAAAATATCAAGTTTCATTATATATATATTTATTTAAACGATTACTTTTCAAAGGCATAATGTTTACAATCATGGTAGTATGTGCGTTTTGCAATAATGTTTCTCCTGTCAAGAATATGATCTAATGATGCTGCTATTTATTGTTCATTGATTATAATAAGTTATTTTAGAGAAAATTTGAAAGCATATTCTGCATCTAGTGGATGATAATCACAATAAGGTGTACTACAAAAAGGAACAAATTTATTGATCACATGTATCTGATTTAGTATCATATAAAAATTAATTTATATAACTCCTTATAAATTCTCTGTGAAGATCCTTGTGTTCTAAATTCTTCACATTACAATTAATCTATAATCTTTTGTATTTCTCTCTTCCTAAACACTGATAGATCTTTTAATTGAGAATTAATAACCTGCTAATATAACATGTATCTACAATATTTTCCTTGATATACAAATACATTATAACCTCATATATTTTTTAATAAAAAATAGGATTTTTTTTAAAAATAAAGATATATTTTTAAAACCTATATTCATTTTTTAAAAGTATTAAGTGTTAGTTTTAAGTGTAAAGTATTAGTTATTCATTTCAAGTAGAAATCAAATTTTTTTTAGGGACGACGGGGAAAATTTTTGTTTTTTAAATCACAAATTATTTTTAATGTTTTTATATTCTGACACTAAATTTGCAGTATGTTAAATAAATCACTCATTAAATTATTTCCCTTTTTTTATATGATACTACAATATTAACATTTTAAATATTTTTAAAAGCTAATTCTTTAATTTTTAAATATTTTTAAAAGCTAATTCTTTAATTTAATTTATAAATTCACAATTGACAAGTATGACCACTATTTATTTTCTTTTAATATCTTTTTTTCCCTTTTAGATTATACACTTCAACCAGCGCCATCTTTAATTTTAAGAACTATTGGTGGTGTATTAGATTTCTACATGTTTTTAGGGCCAACACCTGAAAATGTAATTCAGCAATATACTCAGGTAAACATACCTTATTGTAAACATCATTAGCAATAATACCTTGATTGATTTAGCATATCAGTAGAATGAAAAATTCAAGAACTAGCAATTTATAAATTAATTCTCATCTGAGCAAAATAATAAAAAATCTATAGTATACAGTTCCTTGAATGGAACTATACTTGAACATCACATGACTTCCTGAACAACTAACCATATAATTATTTATTTATTATTAGTAATTACTCATTGCTTTATATGTGCATATTTAGAATTCAAGAAATAGTGTAATTAGAGATACAATAAATGGTAAGCGTTACATTGGAAAGTGATTAATTAAAAGATAAATTTATAATTAGTATATTCTAGAACATTCCGCATTCCATGGAAATATATAAAAACTCAAAGATAAGGAAAATTGAAGTCTTTCTTTTTTACATACACTCGCATCATGAGAGCTGCCCATGTTAGAGAAGATAAGTGTAACCGAGTGTAATGAGAACTACGGAGTAACCCAGTGAATTTCACCACTGAAGGTGCCAAAGAGGACCTAGGGATTGTGCAGGTCACATCGGTCTTATTATAATTTATGTACACCTCATTGGCATTCATAAGTAATATGTATAAATTGTAAATATATTAAGCTTTTTGGTAATCTTACTATTAAACATCACTTGATAACCATCTCTTATGCTAGCACATAACTGTTATTAAACAGGCAAAGCTCTCCATACAGTAGTGCCACTCTGTGCAAACCAGAGTAATCAATGGATGCCAGAAGAAGGCTTGTGCATTAGATCCTCAGATCCAAGCCTCCTCACTGATGAAGGCCACAAGCCAGAAACTACTCTGGGGATATTGGATGAGTAGACATTAGATGGGGATTTTATGCACAAGCCTTCTGACATCCATTGATTACTTTGGTTGGCACAGGGTGGCACTACTGTATAGAGAGTTTTGCCTGTTTAATCTTACTATTAGTAACTTGTGGAAAATAAAGTCAGTATTTAATTATACAAGCTTGTTTCTGAATTGCTTTTATTTCTGTTGGTCTGACCACCTTACCCTGATTGTAGTATTCATGATGGCTGTATACAGCAAAAACTGGTGCAATCAATAGGATAGAATTTAATTTGTAATTTTCTATCGTTTTATAATTTATTGTGTAGTTAGAAATCATGGGGGAAATTTTTTTTTACTTATTAGTTATTCAGATTAAGAGTTAAAACGACGACTGTGCTGCAAGTAACAATAAATGAGTTTAATGTAAATGATCCTGTTGATTGGCCAATTTATCTCAAAAAGATTGAGAAATTTTTTTTTATTAATGAAACTGTCAACTACCCCATTAAAGTTGCCACATTGTTATGTTATGCCAGGCTGCAAGTGATAGAAATCACAAATAGGTTATGTAATTATGAAGAACCAGAGAAATTGCCATATGATATAGTAGTTGAAAAACTAAATAATTATTTTATTCCAAAGCCCTCTAAGCATGTAGCGTGGCTACATTTTAGAAGTGGATGACAAAATAAAGGGGAAAGTGTATGAGACTACGATCAATTATTAAGAGAACTAGCTAAGAGTTGTAGTTATGGTGATGCATTTGAAGACACTCTACTGGAAGAGTTACTTTGGGGTGTGTGTAATGGTAGGCTAAGACAGCACTTACTAGCCTCAACAGACTTGTCATATGATGAAGCAATTAAAATGGGAGTAGCCCATGAAATAGTGTGGAGCAATCAAGGAAATTTCGAAATTTTACTAATAATAATGAATGTAGTGAGTTTATAAGAAAAATTGAAAATTAATATCAGTCTCCTAAGAATAAGCCAATGGAAATTGTTTGCTATTGTTGCACAAAAAAAGGTCACTTTGCACGAAGTGTAGATTTAACAAAGAGCTTTGTAGAGCCTTTGGAAAAGTAAGTCATTTAGAGAAAGTGTATAGATTGAATGGGGAAAAAGATCATAGTGTATCACCCACTTTTACAAAGCAAAACAAGCAGAAATGTGAAATCTATAATACCTAGAGTGCTCATTGCAACCTATATATGATGTCAGTGAAATTATTAAATACGAATTTGAAAATGGATATTGACAGCAGATCAGGCATATCAATGATTACAGTCAAAGACAAATTATGTGAACCCCTGTACATTAATGAGAACTAGTTAAGAGTGAAAGATGCTAGTGGTAATATTAGAAGAATATTAGGGAAAGTAGATGTATGGGTAGAATTTAAAAGAAAAGCCTGTAGATTACCATTGTATATAGTACTAGGCGATCTTAACCCTATTATAGGTAGGGAATGGTTTGGTACTCTGGGAATAGAAATATATACAATTAAAATGATCTCTATTGAGGAAGAAATTAAAAACAAATACATAAGTTTATTTAGTAATACAGAAAACCAAATCAGTACTAAGCCAGTCGATATAGTCTGGCAAGATGACACAACTCCTATAATTTGCAAGTGTAGAAAGGTTCCTTTTGTGCTATAAGCTAAAGTGGAACAGGAGTTAAATGATTTAAGTAGCAAGGGAGTGTTGATGCCGGTCAAGAAAGCCAATTGGGTCACTCTGATGGTAGTGATATATAACCCAAACAGATGAAAGATCCACACAAAATAGCCACTGATTCTCCCAGATCAAAAATTTTCAAGTAATGAAAACAACAGCAAAGAATGGCAGTACGCAATGGGAGAAAAAGTCTTGTTGAGAAATGTGCTCACAAAATACTGGGTGAAAGGCATAATTAAAGAACATTTACCAAAACAAATAGTAATAGTTAAGACAGAAACAGGGAAAAGCATGCAAAAACATATAAATCATGTCAGACATCAGACAAAAGAAATTGAGCAAAAGTGCTGGGCATTCCAAATTGCATAAAGGTGGACTTGTCAGAAGTAAACAAAGAACAGAAAATGCTGAAAGTAAATGAAGTGCACAAAGTGCTGGAAGTAAACAATGAGCACAAAGCAGATAAAGACATTACTGTTGAAAAGGAGGCAATCCTGCATAGGGCACAAATAATCAGGAAGAAACAAAGTTATCTGGAAAACTGTTGAACTTCAAAAATGGTAAATTTCGAAGTGGCGGAGGTGCTTTATATGTGCATATTTAGAACTCAAGAAATAGCGTAATTAGAGATACAATAAATGTGTGCCGGAGATTACCAAATGTCCATGCACAATGTCTGCTGTAAAGAAAATTACAGCAAGTACACATGTAAATTTGTATATATTAAGCACAATGAATATATAATTGTGCTATATTAATAATGGAAGTTGGGTCTAAGCACAGAATACCCACACACACCAATGTAAACATTCGATTGACAGAGAAATATTGTACACAAACAAATATGCGTATAATAAACTCATGTATATTTTTTAATTTATTTTCTTTTTCTTTTTTGTATATTTTCATTATATGTCAGTTATGGTTAGGTATTTTTCTTTTTTCTGAAAAACTGAAATGGAGAAAAGCAAACTTTATTGATCAAATGGATCAGTGTTGGAACATATTAAAAGAAATAATTAAAGTAATTGTTCTCACATACTTGTATATTTTTTATTTTTTAATTACTTTTTTCTAAAAATTGTAATTTTATTCCATAAGCAAAGAATGTTAATTGCTTTGGCAAAAATCTAATCAAAAAGCAAAATGTTTGATAATGAATGTTATAATTAAAATGTTATCTTTTTTAATATAAAATAAAAATTATTTTAAAGTAATATCTGTTAATCAAGTGGTCTGAGAATTCAAGATGGAAACTAAACATTATATCAAACCCCAATATGTAGAATTTAATCAGAAAAATAGAAAGGAATGTTTATAATCTGAATGATGAGCTAAACTAAAGGGTTGGCTGATTCATCCTTCTCAGAGGGGTACCTGAATTGGTTCTGTATGAGTGGGGTTGATAGGTTTTAATCAGTGCTGTGGGATTCATTCATTCTTTGGCATTCATTTTGGCCAAGTCGTTCACTACTTTGGCTCCAGAATTCTCCAATTATCTAGCCACTTAGAGCTTCATTTACAGACTAGACTATTGCTGATATTTCCTAAGAAGAAATCCATTACACAGTTCTTTTAAGAACTCTTATTTTCTTGTAGATTCAATTAGCCATTCAAGATAGTGGATGAAAATTTAATAATAATTATTGCATTATACCAGAAAGAAAATATGGAGAAATCTACCAGAACTTCCAGAAAAATGATCGTGGGGTAGACAACCAGCCGGTGCACCCATCCTTGCTCTTCCCAAATCACCAAGATGTGATAATGTCAGTTCCAGCCAACCATGATGATGACAAAAGCCGCCTTGCCTATGCCTTCATGATATGAAATCCTCACCACACAACCAGTTGACCTGAAGCCCACTCAGAAGCCCATTCAGGAGAAGATGAAGATGCCTACATAAGTTTATTTTAAAAATATTTTATTAATAGTGAATTAATTAACTATAATATTTCCAATAGAAATATATTCTCTTTATTTTTTTTTATATTAATCATTTAAAAAAATAAAGGAGAAAAGGGAAAGAGAGAATTGTCTCTCGCATATATATTGGATTTTACGGTTATTACAGGTAGAATGATATAGCTTTTACTTAAATCTTTTGATTCATTTTTTTCATCACAAATTTCAGTATTTTTAGCAAGGGTTCAATCATTTTTTTTTTTGTTTTGTTTTTCTTCTTGTTGTTACTCATGAAATTTTTCATACATAAATATACATGTATATATACATGCACATACACTTGTAATATTCGGTAAATATGACATCTCATGGTGAGTGTCTAAAATGTATTTATCCATATATCTTTAAGTTATTTTTTTCACTGTGACTCCTTATGATGAGTGTCAAAGGGTTTATTCATTGTAAATTTCCCATAAGCAAGAATAACCTTATATTTAGAATAGTGGTTAGTGTATAATTGTGCTGCATGTATGTACAGGTATAAGAATTTATTTATCATGAAAGGCAAATAGATACTGCACCTCATGTGTGAGTGCTCTAAGGTATCTGAATTAATGCAACCTTATGGATATGCTGCAAAATATGAAAGCTACTATTGGGTAGATAGTGAAATATTTTATATTGGAAATATATTTATGCATAATTTTTTTATATTTATTTAAATAAAATGAGATTTAAAGTCGGGAGGAAAAGTATATGCCTGTATAACTGAAAATCTTTTATCTGAAAAACATATGTCAAGCCACATAAAGTACAGCTTATTTATGTGGGTAAAAGCTCAGACCACTTCCATTCATTAATAACCACTGAAGAGAGTTGAAGGGGTTGATTATTATTCTTATTCATGTAAATTTGCATTTATTTTCATTTTTTTTCACTCATCAAATATATATGGGTTTGTGACAATAATTCTTATTTATTTTGTTTATTACATCATTATAAGTATACATCAGTGGTGGATATCGGGATTTCAATAAATATTTAATCATGATATAAATTTGTTTGTTTTTATATAATTTTACTAGATAAAATGTACTTTTTCCTTATCAATCATGTACCTGTAATAACCATTTAACTTACCCATTGAAGACCCTAGATATAGAGCATACTGAGCTAGCCACATGGGATATCGCTCTACTGGGGTGTTAAATCTTATTCTCATGCCCTGCTGGACATATGGTATTGCATATTCTTTTAGAAGGGTGGAAAAATTCATTTTATTCTTTTCTATGAGTGGCACACAAAAGCTATTAGTAAATAGATCAAAGATGTGTACTTAGCGTAAGTCCTAAACATTCGGGCATTCGAGAAAATTACTAACTAAAAGGTTTTTAATTGGCAGAGTCCTTTCAATTTCCTCTCTCTATCAGTTTAGCTGGAGGTACCAATAAGAAATGAGTATAGACAACTGGTAAATTGGTATCCATTTCTTACCCTGTTCAATCTGTGTCACTTCGTGCAAGATTAGTAGCATAAATCTGCAGGGAAGTTTGGGCTGGTACAAATGATAAGCATTACCAGATTGGAAAGTGATTAATTAAAAGATAAAGAACAATTATAATGATAACTGAGTGATGTTTCAAAGGCTCAACTATTTAATAAAAAGATATAAGATAATGAGTCTAGGGTTAACAGTATATATGCCAATTTCTGGTGTTGGGAATTTTTGTTTTAATTTGTGTATGCTTTTAAAAGTAGTAATTTACTCTATTTTTTTGTAATCCAGAGTCATCTATTGTAAGTTTGAGTAATGAATAGATATTAATTGGTAAGTTTTTGTGTTATCATTCTAGATCTTTCTCAGAGTTTGGGCTCAATATACATTCACATTTATAAGCCATTTTTAACTCACTTGTATGATTAAACTCAAGCTTTAAAATATAAAAGAGTTTATGAATTCAAAGATTTTCATTATTGAAAGACTTAAAAATTGGTATAAAGATGTGGATAAAATAATCTAGTATTTACTAATACTCTTCCTCTTTTTATTATTTTTCTTCTTATTCCCTTTCTTCTTTTTCTTCATCTTTTTATTATTTTCTTCTTCATCATCATCTTCTTATTCCTCTTATTTTTTTAGTATTATTCTTTTTCTTCTTATTAAATATTTTACTTATTTTCAACAATGTTTGATACTTGGTCACATGAGATCATTGGTTTGTATTTTATTAAATAAGAATGTCTATTGAATGTAATAGTTACACATATATATATATATATCAGTCAAAAGCTAAATATGAACACAATTAGAATGGTGTCTTAAAATAAATTGATTGGATATAAATATTAAAAAAGACATACAGCATTTTGTTCTGCTTAGTTTATTAGCTGAATTAAGTGTAATTAAAATCTTTAGCAAGGATGTTTAAACTATTGATTTGAGGAATTGTTTTTTTAATAATGTGCATAACTGGGCTTAAGTATCTGCCTAAGAAAAGACAAGAAAAAATAAAATAAATGACCCATATTTCATTTTCAGTGTAAGAATTTTAGATTCACTGCTAATTAGTTTCCACTCACTATGTGAATCTGCTATTTGGCTTAAATAGTGGAATAAAATCTCTCTTACTGTTGAGATTTTTTTTTTTTAACATTTTGTGATTTTTTTAAAAAATTTCAGAATGTTGACAGTTTTATTTGCATTATTAATAATCCTTAAATTAACTAATTAACCAGTCATGTTTGTGATAAAGTAAATGAAATATTATCTTACCTTTTATTATGACTTATGAAAGTTTGTTCTGTGATAAACAGAATGAAATATCAAGATCTTCCTTATCATTAGTTGTTAGATCTTTATTTTGGCTTAACCTCATGTCTATGTCATAATCATTATAACTTGGCATAATCAGATATTCCGAGTCAATTTTTATAAAGCAGGATGGAATACAATTTACACTATATTAGATTTATCTATTGTTTTAGATTTAGAAGAATATTCTTAAAACTGTCAAAAACTATTAATCTCTCATATAATGTGATGATGCAGTAAGGTTCAATTATTTATATATTCCAAGTCTTGAACTTAAGTTATTGCATTAGCTATTGTAACAGCAATATTGTCTCACCTTATATCCTTATAAATTTTTAGACATAATATATGTAACTGAATTACAATTAAGAACTCTATGGGACATTATGTTCTATTTAAAACAGTATTATTTTCTGAAATAATTACAGTTATGAATTTGATCTTTGATAATTTAGTGATTGATAGACTTGTCTTTTTAGGAAACCTTTTGAAATGATTAACAGTATTTGAAGTATATTTTTGATTAAATCTTTTCAAATCAAAGTATAAAAGAATATAATATTTTTATGTAGACTGTAGGTGAGCTTCTTGGTCACATAGTATATCTTATGATCTTGATAACATTTTACATTAGTGTATTTTTTGAAGATAAAACCTCGAAATAAAAAAAAAAAAACGTGTGTACTAAATGCCATGTTAGAAAAATGAACTCACACTAATAAGTCAGGTTTTGATACAATATATCACTTTTGTTGAGTTGTTTAATTAGAGTGAAAATTAAAAAAAAAAGGATGACATTGAAAATCTTACTGCCAAAATCATTTATTTGGTAAAACTTTTTGATGATACATAATCCCTAAAATTACAGTAATGTTATTGTGTCTGCATCCCTGATTTTTGTCAGGCAGAAGATTTGGACTCAATGTGTTCTATAAATCACCTTTAATTCTTGTAAATAATCAAAGAATTAAAGTAACTGCTAGATATAAAAATGCATTAGATTTAAAGCATCTCATTGTTAAAGATCATAAACTAAAAACTAGTTTATTAATTGAAGGCATCACATTGTCAGGAATGCTAATAATATCAAATCAATTAATTATTTATTTTACACATAATAAAACTGGAGCAGCTCTTTATTCTACTGCCATCTATATCAAGCTTGAGTAATCAGTAATTATCAGATGCATTTAAATATCCATGTTCAGACTGGATGTTTATCAATAAGATTTTGGAATCCATATCTGGAAAAAAAAACTAAGAATATTAGAAGATATGGTGACTGATCCAGAGACAGATCTATAAAACAGTGACAGATACATTGGTTTGAATTCAAAAATGAGTGCTTTAATTTTCAGGCTTTTAGCTTGAATAATAAAAGGTAGTTAAAGGTAGTCAATAGATGCATAACTACATCACTTCTAGTTTTGAATTTTAAGCCTAATTAATAAAAGCAATAATTAGAAATCAGACTGGAGACTTGGATGCACTACCATCTGATAATCATTGATTATTCAAGATTACTATAGTTGTTACTAAAGTAGAGAGCATCTCTTATTTTATCATATATTGTGCAAACCAAAAATTAAGTGATTTGTTATTATTTGGTTGATAGTCTTTTATGGATCATCATTCTCAATAATTCAAAGTTAATATTACTCTTAGATTGATCTAAATGTTTAATATGAGGATATATTGCATTCATTCTTGTCAGCCAAAAAAATATTTGAATCTTTAAGATTTCTCTTATCACTACTATTAAACAATTAATTTTTGTTATTTATGCATTATATTATCAATCTTTCTTGTCATATTCCTGCTAAATTTGCTTACAGCTTCTTTTATGATGGAATTTGCTTTCCAATTTTAAAATACATTTTGTTGTTTGAAGTGAAATTTTGATTTAAATTTTTTTATGACTTAAAGATCATTTGAGCTGTTGCTAAACATTATGAGAATTTTATGTTTTATTTATTTTGAATCAAGACAAAATTATAAAATAGTGTGCAATTGAATGAATAATTGAGGTTATGTGATGGTGAAACACTGAAGATGACAATTTGACCGTTAATTCAAAAATCTTTAGCTCTTAAGTCCACAGTGCTCTATCACTGAGCTAAACTACACAATGCAGTAAATCAGAAAATGATCATACATAATTATTTATTTAAAATTGACCTTTTTTCAGATTGTTGGTCGCTCTTTCATACCACCTTATTGGAGTTTGGGTTTTCAAATTAGTAGATGGGGTTATGATTCATTGGAAAATATGGAGAAAGTTTTTGAAAGAAATCGCAAGGCTGAAATTCCATATGTAAGTATATATTGTAAATGTATATTATAGCAAATAATTCTTATTGTCTTTAGATAGTTGTATTGTAAATGATTGTGAGTCCTATAGTTCCTGTTAAATAAATGATTTCACAAAGAAAACATAACAAGGATTAGCAAATTTTAACTGTACCTGTGAAAAATAATGTGAATAAAAATGGGATGTAAAAAATTATTTTTATTCTAATGTTTGACATAGACTCAAAAATCATATAAGTAAAAGTAAACATAAAAGCAATTGCTATTTGATATTGAAAATAATTAGCTGTTCACAATTTTTTTTAATGCTTTAACAAATATTTGTCTCAAACTGTGTGAATTTAGCACCATAACATTTAAGATGCAATAAAATTTCAGTTAAATATACTAATGTATTAATTCTCTATATTTCAATTATCTTTTGTATCTATTATTTAAATTACATTATGTTATCTTAATTAGAAATATAATAAATATATTTTTGATATTTATTATCAGTTATGGCTCTGATGAAATATGCTTAATCGTTGGAACTATAAAGAAATAATTATATAAAAAATATAAGAAAACGTAAAAGAAAAGTATATATTGTTTATGCATTTAACGATTTAATTAAACATATATGTGTAAACATTATAATGCTAGAACAAATTGACTGAAAGCAATAGAAGTTCATATCAGTTATAATTATTGGTCACAGTACCTTATTAACTTATTGCCGTATCTTTATTTTGTGCAGGAATAGAGGTTAATCAAAGCTGAAAATTTCAGGATCAATCAGCAAGTAACATAATTTTTTTTAAAAACTCAGTTTCAATTATTTAAAAAAAATTATTAAATGCTGAAAGTGCTCCTAGCAACTATTTTATTGCTTTGTTTTTTGCAACAGTCTTTATGGAGGGAACTTATACTGTTATATGATATTTTTTTTGTTTTACTTGAAACCATTCTTTTTTCATTGTTATTAAAATAGTTATAAAAGTCTTTTATAAACATATGTGGGTAAAAAAGATTAAAGTATATTTTTATTCTGCTGCCCTATAACTATACCCCATCAAAAAGGCATTAAACCATCAAACTTGTTAATTGTAAGTTGATAGAAGTTTGGGAGGTTTTTTAAGGTACTGATCATTAATGAACTCAATGAGAAATAAAATAAATGCACTTTTAATTTGCATTTTATTAATACAGATGATATATCAGTGATTATATGAGTTTTAAGGTATTAGAAAAATTTACTTTATTTATGTTTACTTTTTAAAAAAAGTCATATGTGTAAAACATTCTGGTCTTACTAAGGATATCTGCAGCTATTTGAAAAAAGAAAACATCTTCACTTTGGAATTAAGTTCCAGCATGGACATATATTTTTGAATTGTAAATAATCATAGTTTAATGATATGGAATTGAAACAGAAATAACTGCAACTGCTAATTATGTATTACCAATAGTCAAGCATCAATAAATTGTAAAAAGAATAGAATTACACGAATCTCTTCTTTTAACTTTGTGGGTACTTGAGCTTAATTTAATAGTGATGTTATAAATCAGAGAATAAAACCTAAACATTAATTTGATTCATAACAATATCAATAAACTAAGCTTAAATACTAACAAAACTAAAGAATATATTGGTTTTTATGAATGCTACCAATCTATTCTTTTAGCTTTGGTAATATTTAAGCTGAACTTATTGATGTTGTTATTTTTAAAAGAGTAAACTGTATATGCAACAGGCAATAAAGTAATCTTAAATACTGACAGAGCTAAAAGAATAGATTTGTATCATTTTATTATTTTAATAATTTATTGATGTTTGGCTACTGGTTATACATAGATTATTGGGAGTTGTAATTACTTCTATTTCAATATTATATTACTAACCTACGATTGTTTTTGGTCACACTTATTAAACTGACAATCCATTTGATATTTGGAGGGTTGTTAAAACTGCATCACTACCTTGATCCTCTGAATAGTTAATTTGTGATTTCAGATCATTTATATTGTACATAAGTCAAACTAATATACAGATTTCACTCTTTGATAATAACATCAACAATAAATAAGCTTGAATACCAACGAAGTTAAAAGAATTAGATTATGTTTTTATTCTTTTATAATTGACTAACATTTTACTATTGGCTAACATAAATATTCTAATAAATAAACAGCACTTAATTAAATGTAAATGGAAGAAAGCAGACTAACTTCTATGGAAAGTCAAAATATAAATGTATATACAGTACTCATATTTTATTAAAAAAATAGATAATAAAACGACATATCAGTTTACTCTATGCTTTGGATTTTAAATAAAACTTGATGAAACACAGATATATTCATATATATATATATGCATATATTATAAAACAGTATATAATGATGTTTTATAATTATTTTTGACAAATTATAGATAATATTATTATAACATTTTTATATTTACTTAACTACTAGCTCTTATTATTTTCATCATCTTTGTTTTTATCACCACTGATAAATGCTCACATACTACTATGAAAAAATATTTTTAAATATAATTAACCTTTCAGTAATACATTTAGAAATTAAAAAAAAAAATATAGCAAGTTAGGTTTTGCAGAAAATCCAGTACAATGCATTTTCCATTCCTTCAATAAATTATACTTTCTAGAAACTTATGGTCATCTATTTATTCAGTTAAATTACCTTCCACAAAATGAATATTACTAAGAGCAAATATGTATAAATCTTATATCTTAATAATTTACTTATCAAATAAGCTTTACTTTTATGTATTACTCTTGTATAGTTCATATCAATTAAAGTTCACACACATGTATTTAATTTTTTTAGACTAAAATACATATATTACCACAACTATTTTATGATTTGCCACTGATTATACTATTTAAATAAACAATCCACTAGTCATAACAACTTGGATTAAAAATATAGACCACAGAAAATCTCCTTTATATATATTTTAAATATGCATGTGATTCCTAAATGAAACTGATCAAGCATACAATCATTTACCACATGACATTATCATTCCATATCTTATTCCAAATGACTTCTTATTAATAGTTATTTTTACACAACATCACAATTAAGAATTTCCTGTCTGATAAATTTTTTGTTTTTTTTTCAATACTCAAAATGTTTTGCTTATTTTACATTTAGAATAAGTAAGTGTGCAATTAAACAATATATGGTTGCATAAGCAACATAATCCTATTATCATAGTCATTGCAGAGATATGATCAATATTGTCAACATGGCAATCAGACCCTGTACCAACTTAAGTAGCTGAAATATACAGTAAAAAAAGCCAATTGAATGAGTAAAAAACACTGAGAAGGAATAGAAAAGACTGCTTGTATTAGAAATAACATATTTCATTTGATGATTCAATATTATATCCTATATGATAACAGAAAAAATTTTGATTATTGATTATTTATAGTTAATCTTTATATCTGAAAAATATTTTTTAATTTTTTTTTTGACTGTAAATCTTAATTAATATTATGATTTTATAATATAATGATGTATTTAATAAATTGTGTAATAGAGCCAAATAATTAAGCTTGGTATTATCAGCAAGAAAATCAAAGAGTACCACAATCAATAAGGCAGTTGATGAAAAATATTGAAATACAAAGAAGTCAATAGTTCTGCATTATTGTTCTTGGATTAATTTTTTTCCATCATTTTTTCTCAAAAGATAAAATTTAAATTCTACCTATACTTTCAGCAAAATCTGTCGCCATTTATTTATATCATCATTAGACTGTCAGTGATGTTCAATTCCTCTTAATGAAGAGTTTATTTTCTCTTATAAAATTCTGCTTTTAGCTTCACTCCATCTTAAACTTCATTATTAAAATAAATAAATAAATAAATTTATGATCTATTAGTGCATCATAATGCTCTCACCAGTGGTAAATGTCAAATTACAATTATTATTTTTATATTCATTGCATTAACACATTTTAATTAGTCATTTGCTCTTCAGATAAAAGTAATTCAGTAATCAATATATGATTATCTGGATTATCTATAAGTTGGCAATTTAAAGAATTCTGGGCATGCTTAAAAATTCAAATTTCAATCCGAACTTATAGTCATAGTAAGGTCTCATACTAAACTACTTTCTCATGAAATTCTTTTACTTTATCATTTCTTATTAATTTTTAATATCATATTAAGGAGACTAATCTTTAAAAATTCAAATTAGGAACTTTTAAATATTAAGAACCAGTAAGAACTAAAAAAACATCAACATCACCATAACGTACACATACTTTTGAGGTGCAATTCTTTTCATTTTATTCTAGTGCTGCCATCTATTATAAGCCTGAGTAGTAAATAGAATTTAGATGATAGTTTTTATTAAATCCATATCTAATTATTTACTGATTCATATTATACTTTTTTCAATCTTTTTCAGGATATTCAAGTTGCTGATATTGATTACATGGATGTTAGAAAAGATTTTACTTATGATCCAGTCAAATTTTCTAAGTTTCCTGAATTTATTGACAAATTACATAATAACAACATGAGACTAATTGTTATATTGGTAAGACTACAACGAACAATCATGTTTTATATACAAAACTTAAAAAAATAGATTGCTAATTTATTCATTAATTTAAATATATAGTTCAAACATCTAAAAATATTTGTTTTATTAGTAATTTATCATAATATTTAAAAAATGTAATAATAATATAAGTCTATAAAAGAAAAAAAAAATTGGTATTTAATTTTAAAACTTATAACACAACTTTTTATAATTATAAATTTTAATATTTGATATTCTATCAGTTTCATAATTTTTTGATTTATAATGTAATAGCCCACTTTTTTATCTGCATTTTTTTAAAATTAAAGATAAACAATAAAATTTATTGTAAATCAATCCATAAGTTTTGCTTACACATGTTTATTAAATGTTGTCGATTGCAGATAAGGAAAAATCAGTCTATACTATTTGTTTTCTGGGTTTTACGGGTCATCTATTCTTGTGTGGCTTTATGTATCAAATTGCAATGATGTCTTTGTGTATTGAGAATCCACTTCTAGAGAGGAACTGGGAGAGAGACCAGGCTCCATGTTGCAGTAATTATGTCAGGAGAGGCTAGTGGTTGATCTCTGTTCTTAATCCTGGCAATTCTATTGTAGAATAGTGATTGTATTTTGTTGGCTGTGGGATTAAAGCAGAGATAGCATCTGATAGACTATAATGTGTATAAAAGGAATATGGCCATTCTAATTGAAGGAAAAAAACCTCTATTTATGCTATCAATAAGTGTGCAGATGGTGGTATTATTTGACTTGATGATTGACCGGAGTACTGATACATGAAGTGGTAGATAGTTTCTTCATCTTGGTGGCACAGTGAGCAAATAGAGTTTATTTTTTTAATTCCCCTTCTTTGTGATAGAATGTAGCTGGTAGAAAGAGCATCTAGGTTTATTTTAATTATGAAGTCTAAAAATTTTGTTTCTAGAAACCAATGCTTAAATTTAGTAATTAACTGTTTGTTTGTAATTTTGAGAAATGGTGTTATCAAGTGATTAATGCCATATATTATGTTATTTACCTACCAAAATTTTATTTTGCGAGGAAACGTATTTTCATTAAGCTCCATAGTGAAATGTGTTTGATTAGAGATAGCAACCATATGCTTTTCTGTGGGAGTGGTTTGTCAGTAGGTGTAATTTTGATAAATCTTGTGACACTAAGATAAAGAGTGATAAATCTGGAAATACAGTTAAAAGCATTTTGAAAAAAAAAATGTGTTAATTGAGTGCAGGAATAGACTATTATCCTTTGACTGTTTTTGCAAGGTTCTAATGCTTATTGCTACTGTTTTTTTTTCATATTAATTTTGAACATATTGAGTTGATCTTTCTCCTAAAAGCATTAGTATAATTGATTGTTAGCATGTAATAGTTGATTTTTGGGGAAATTATGATGTTGGTGAGGGGTAGATATTCTTTAGATAGCAATCTGGCTGTATTTTCTCTAGAAGTTAGAATTGTGTTTTGGATATCTTTTCTTTTTGCTATGGTTAAGTTGTGAATCTAAAATCCTAAAAAACCATGAGGTCTTGCCATATAGGGAGAGAATACTATTTCCAGTGAGAAGCATCCATGCTGATGATTTTTCCAAGTTAATGTGTAGGTCATATTGTGTTGAGTATTGTTCTAGTTTTGAACTTAATAAAGGAAGAAATTTCTTGGAGGAAGGAAGACAGCAATATTGTCCATATATGCAATATGAGTAATTGTTTTGTCTATTGCCTTTATGTGTATGCCAGGTAATCTTTTCTCTATTTCAAGTAAAAATGGATTTATGTATGTAATAAAAAATGGGGTGCTTAAAGATGAGCCCAGTGGGATGGAGTTATATGATTTAAAGCTTGGCATAATTTTGCCATTTATTGTGATAAATATTTCTCTATTGTATAGGAGGTTGGCTAATATGTTGATTTTTTTTTTTAGAGACTCCATGTGACTGGAATAGTCCCAGGGATGTCATTATGGACTGTGTCGAAAGCTGATTGTATGTCTAGTTATACTGCAATGGGACTTTTTTTCCTGGTGACTCTTACTTGATCTATTATGAGTTTAAATAGTGCAATGGCATCAGGGATGGAGGCACCTTTTTTTGAAAATTGGTTGTTTGAAATGAGGGTAGACTTTTTTGTTGGATTTTTATCTTTAATTATGGATTCAATTACTGTAATGAGGATAGGAGACATTGATATGGGACAGAGATTATTGAGAGGGGAAGATAATATGTTTTTCTTTAGAAATAGAACCAAGGATATTAGGTAAATGCCTTCTATGGTAATGATTTGATTGGAGAGAAGGTTTATCATATTTAAAATTATTGGGACTGTAAATTGACTTATATGCAGTAAAATATATTTTGGTTATGGCATGAGGACCTGGGTGTATACTGTTCAGAAAATATTTGAGCTTATTGAGTATGTCTGCTTCAATTATTCCATGGCTCTGTTCTCCTCCATTTTCCTGAATTGTAGTTTGTGGGTACCCAGTTGATTACAACTTTTCTTTAAAATGATAGAATATTGGTGGTAGCATATTTGGACCAGTGCATAATTGATCATTTACTATAATCAATGATGGTACTGTTTTATTATTTTTGTATGCTAAGGCCCAGTGGATGTATTCTCTGGATCAGTTATGCGGTTATGCAAAGAAAATTTTGGCTTTCTTTGTGGAGAAGTACTCTGCTAATGTGGCCTGTATTTTTTTATATTTTTGTTTAAATGCCATTATTATGGGTATTGAAGCTGGTCCCATTTGAGTGGCTTTCATCTTCAGGTTGATCATTTCAAGTTCTTTGAACAGAGCAGTTGGTAGTTTGTTTTTCAAAGTGTAGTGCTTTATGATAGATTGAATTATATTTATGAAAGCAAATGATGCTTTAACTGGTGGCAAAGCAAGTATCGTGATTTTGTTGAAATAGATATATGTTTCAAATATCATGACTTCTGGTGATGCAGTCTTGAGTAGTAGCCTCATTATGCTGTTATATTTCAATATTGATTGTTTTTATAAATTGTTGTCTATTTGTATTGATAGTGCAAAGTGGTGAATAGAATAATAGGTCAATAAGGGATGTATATCTGAGTGTGTAGAAAGAGAAAGCATCACCAGAAAAAAAACCTTCTGCATTCATGAGTTTATTTGAAAAAAGATGAAAGTATTTATTTGTAAAGTCTTTATATGACATGTTGAAGTCTCCAAATAACATAGTTGGGAATGGGTTGGTAGAGAATATAAGGTTTATTTGCCGTATTATTTGGTGTATTAGTGTTATGCATTTTTTAAACATAATTTTATTTTGTTTTAGCAGAATCAGCAACTTTTATCAGAAATCTAAAAATTTTATATTTTATTATATTTTATAATAATATGTCTACAATAATAACTACAAATACATTTAAAATTATTAGATTCAAATGATTATAATTGTATATAAAATATATATTGAAACAAACAAAATTTAAAAAATAATCTTTATATGTATATATGTTGAAATTATCGTATATTAATGTATATATAACTTTCATATCTTAAGAAAGAGTTAAGAATAAAAAGAATTAATCTATTCTGTATCCTTTTGATGTTTATAAGCTTATCCTTGCTAACATTAATGAAAAATCAGTGAGCTTAATAAACTGAAATTATTTCATTGACAAAAAGGAAACAAATAATCTCAAGGATTATATAGTGTAACTGTCAAGAATAGTTATAGATAAATAAACATTGAAATACTTAAAATCGATATTTTTTCATATATATATATGTTTTTGTTTTTTTGTTGTTGGAAAAATTCAACAGACTGAAGATTTTTCTATTATTATTATTATTTTTGTCTGTATACGCATCACATATGACTCTATTATTATTAACAATTAACATTTATTTAACTATTTATTTAATAATTAATATTGATCTACTTACTCTAAAAATATTATATATTTGTTTTACTCAGAGTAATATGTATATTTGTTTTATATAATATCCAGTTGCTGAATAAGAAAATTGATATATATATATATATTATTCTTTATTATTATTTAAATATATGATTCAAACATCAATCAGGCATCTGAATTAATAATTTTTTTTTGTTTAAATTAATAACAAAAAGTAATTATTGAATATCATTATCTAGAAAAATAATGCCCATGCCTTATCAATGGTTGTAGTATCCACTTGAGATAAAATTTATTGTTTGAAAGAGATTGTAGATACATTACATAGTTACCATTATGTGGAATAAAACTGCTGTTGAATGTTATAGATTTTTACCTTTGTTCACTTTTCGCTTAAGCATTTTATATTAATTTATTAGAGGTTTAAGCTAAATATTGTAATGTTATGAATGGGTTTAATGAATTCTAAAATAGATTCAAACTTGGGATATTAAGATATATTTGTACAGCTATATTAAATTATTATGAAATTTAGTATAATAAAATATAAAATTGTCTAGATCTCTGATGGAATTTGCAATAAAGAGATAGTAAAGACATTAATTTATAAATTACTAAGATAGTAATTATATTTTTTTCCACCACAAATAGTTTTTATTTGAATACTTTAAAATTCTAACAATTTTTTTCAATATATTTTTATTTACTATTTGATTAATTACAATTTAAAGAATTGTCTAAATTATTTACTTCTTTCATCTACCTATTTTAGTACCCAATTATTTTCAATATTTTTATGTAACTATGGTTACTTATGAATTTTGTTTTTTGTTTTAAATATTTTTATTCAATTCTAGTTACAATAAACATGCTGCATACATTAATTATGATAATAGATTGATAAGAAATTAAGTCAATGTGTGATTTAGTGCTATGATAGTATGATGAACTCAAAAACGAAAGTTCTGAAAATCAAGCTTAATCTGTCATATCTGGTGCAAATGTTACATGAATTTTCAAGATGCTAACCATTCAATTATAACAAAGAGCTATTTAACAGATAATGCATTATAGAATTGTAATATACTTTAACCAACATGATATATTCAAAAATAAAGAATATAGATTTTGTAAAAGTGACTAATTTTTTTAAAAAAGTATTCAGAAATCAAAAATGTCATGTGTGCAACTATTTACATTAATAAAATATAGAGATATTTATTCAATCCTGCATAAAATGTTCTGTGGCATGTACATCAGTGTTACATTCTCTGATTATATTTATATTGCAGCCTAACATTAATCTAGATAACACAATTACAATGTAAAAAAACATGGCATAGAATTTTTCTATTCATATTCCCTTAAAGGAATTCCAATTATCAAACTCCAAAAGAATATTATACATTGAGTACAAAATATAACTAAAAATGCTCTCAACATTATGACAAAATGATATTATAAAGATAATATTATATTTTAATAGAGATGAAATTTTGACATTTAGCTGTCATCCAATTTGAAGAGTAAAGTGTTAATGTAAAATATCCTGACCACTCTGTATTCATTAAAAGGTATTAAATGCATAACAAGTTACCACACTTCAAGATTTGATTGAAATATATCAAAAGTCAGTCTCTTGCCAAAAGACTAAATATGTATGTAATATAAAATCTTGCAACTTTAAGAGTGTATTTTTGCTCACACATCCATGATTGATAATACTAATTAATGAAAATTTTGTCTCAAAAGTTTTGATAATGTTCTCACTGTGATTTTGATATTAAATTGAATTAGAAAATCAAATTTTTCTTATAAATCAATTTTTTTTATATTTTCTCCATTTCGTATAATTATGGAATAAAAAATTAATAATATAATAGTCTGAAATCTTTCTGTAAAATTACTAACATTTACTACTTTGGTAAAAATATCTGATAATGGTGGGAGGATAAATTTGGTCAGAGTAACAAATTCTTCAGGCTAAAATGTATTTAGAGCTCCCATATAATCTAATTATAAATTTATCCAGAAATATATATATAAATCCCATTAAAAGTTTCATTATTTATATTTTAAAATCCATGAGAATTTTTTAATTATATATAACTTTTTATGTTGGATTATTGTTTAGTTGTAAAAATATTTAGAAAGTTGTAATATTTCCAGTTTAAGATATTGTCATTTGATCTACAATTTTTGTAAATTCGTGAGTAATTAACTAATAATAGTCCCATTTAGTTTAAAGACGGGGCAGACAAATACTATTACTACTATTATGTAATTCAGCTTATAATGCCAATTAATTGGTTGTTTATTTAGTTACACCATAACCTAATATTTATTTAGAAAAATACCTTGAAAATCCCATTAAAACTTTGAGTTATCACTGAATTCACAGTCTGTTAGACCTCTTTTAATTTAATTTTATTTTTACTAAAACATTAGCTTTATTTTATTTTACTGTTGCTACAATTATGTAATAGACTATTTTACTATTTTAGGATCCAGCCATAGTTGCAAACCTGAATTATCCAACTCACCAGAGAGCTATGAAAAAAGATGTTTACATAAAATGGCCAAAAGATTATCCAATTTTTGATGATGATGTTATAAAGGCAAACTATGCAATGCTGGGCAAGGTAAAAATTTATTATATTTATGTGACACGTGTGTTCATTTACCATGTGAATGCATTTTCTGCTTATGAATTTATTAGTTATTATACAGATGTAAACAAAAATATTTATTTTTTATATTCTAACATCGTTTATTGTAAATCTGAGCAAGAGATTGTAGTGCAATTTATTAATCTTCAAATCATTTTTTTTGGCTTTTGCATATATTAGTAAGAACAAGAGCCTGGGGATAGAGATAAATAAATTTCCACCTAGTAACCACTCTTCACTTAAATCTTTTATAAATGGTACTAGAGTATAGAAAGATATACTTATGTTCATTAAAGTGTCAAGAGATGCTGCATTGATATGTAAATGTAATTTAATTATGTTATGCACATTATTTAATGCAATTTGTAAAATGTACAAAAATAAACAGTAATTGGTTTTATCCTTGCATATTATATAATTGTATAATAGCTTACTTAATTATAATATGTAAAAATTCACACAACTGGTGTTCAAATAATAATTGTAAAAAGCATTATCATCTGTTTTAGTTTATATATACATAAGAAAATATTTCAGTGCATACCACTAGTTGAAAATTAATGGAAAATATTCAAATCACCCTCCCAAATATTATATTATTTCAGCAATGTTTTCTTGAATCAGTTCTCTGAAAGTTGGACTCTATATTTACTCACAGAGGGTATTGCTGAAATATCATAACATCTAGGAGGAAGATTTTAATAATACACACACACACACATATATATATATATTCATGTGGAGTTATCCATTTATAATTATTTAATTAGAAATCTCTTTAATTAGAATAGAGCAATCAAGATTTGCTGCCCTAAGCTAAGAATGAAAGTAAAATTGTCAGGTTACTGTGTTTAAAAGGAGAATTTTCTTTTGACTGATACTCTATAGATAAAAAGCACTGCAGCTTACATATATGGATGTAAGAAATCAAAGCATATCACACTTTTCAATTGTTTTACTTATTGTAATAAACTCTCCACTGGTAGATTATACATTATAATATAATATTTTTAATGGATATTTATATGGAAATATTTGTGTGAAGTTATCCATTTATAATTATTTAATTAGAGAACTCTATCCTAAGTAAAGAGCTTTCTAATTATATAATTATAAATGGATAATTCCACACAAATATTTTCATATAAATATCTATTAAAATATATATAGTATAATACTAATTCTTTTATTCTTCATAATAATAACTATGCATTTAATAAATGTATGATATACTTTACACATTCACATAAGGTAACTGATATTTGTTTTATATAAATAGATAATGCTGACATATAAAGTTTGGTTAATAATGTTTGTCAATTACATCTCTGATGAAGACTTCTAGACAATTAAAACTGTGTAAAAAACTAACAATAAAATACATTATTAATTGTTAAATACATTATATTATTTTACAAAAGCAGTACAAAAAGTGATTATTTACAAGTTTATTATACAATGGTGGCAACAGGAGATTGTGCCAATGTATTTTCTATGGCACTAAAAGTTTTCTTTCTGAGCATGTGTGTTTTAGTGTTTTATTTAAGAATTTAGTTTTATTACTAGGTAACAGAAAGTTCATTAATGCTTCAAATATAGGCTCATAAGATTAAATAATTATTGCAAAAATTTTATTATGTTTTTAATTAATCTAGTTTTATACTATATACATAAGCCATAAATGTTAATATTTTAAGTGTTATATTTTTTACTGCAAACATTTTTAAATCTATTAATCAATTCTCAAGAGATGAAAGTTGTTTTAGTATTTTTTACCATTAGAATAGGCAGTAATGTTTGTATGATATTCTATTTAATATTTAAATTAATATATATGTGCTCTGCACACTGATAATGAAGCTATTAATAAATTGTCATGAAATTATTAAAATTTTACCGCAAGCGCTTTCGGGACAGTCTACAGTCTTATATTCATGGCGAGTTATTCTGTTAATAACTGTAAAATTATGCAAATTTTATGGAAACTCATGTGCAGATGTTATGTGGACCATTTACGAGATAGGGAATAGCAGGCCTCTCTTCTGTTGATTGCCGATGGGTAAGCCGCAATGAAGTAAGTTTGCCTAACTTTACGTTTTGGTGTCGTTTGTTTCAGAGCAAATGACACTGGCTGTGGTAGGTAGAAAAGCATGTCCAGTGTTTCTCTCATGTTTGACAAAAATCAAATTACCTTCAAACTTTGTTTTGGTTTTATTGTAAAGGTATCGGTGTTGAGCTACTCTGGTGGCAATGTTAGTTTTGGTCTCTCCATAATATGTTGCCGTACAATTTCTTTGGGGGCAGATAATTTTGTACACAACTTGAGGGGTGAGTTCAGGTTTGATCCTGTCTTTGGTATTATTTATCATTCTATTGGTGCTGGGAGGTGAACGGAAAGCGACTTCAAAGTCACCTGTTAGTTGCTTGATAATGTATGGGATTAAGATTCTTGGTTTGTTTTCTTTCTTGTGGTTGTGGTTTATTTTATAGAAAAATTTGTTAACTTCTCTGTTGATGGATGAATAAGTGTGTCCTATTTTCCTTAAATCAGTTATATAATTGATGAGATTTTTTCTTTTATGTGCCTCATATTTGCACAAGTTATGGTTCCTAAACATGAATGAAGAGAGGAGTGCAAGTTTGTGTGAGTGTGGCGCATAAGAATTAGGGTTTGTTAAGCCTCTTACTTCCAAAGGTTTGACTACCATTTGGTAGTCCAGCTTATCTATATTTTTGCTAACACATATGTCAACAGGTCATATAACTTGACAAATACCTTGACATATGTGTTAGCAAAAGTATAGATAAGCTGGACTACCAAATGGTAGTCAAACCTTTGGAAGTAAGAGGCTTGACAAACCCTAATTCTTATGCGCCACACTCACATAAACTTGTAGCCCTCTCTTCATTCATGTTTAGGAACCATAACTTGTGCAAATATGAGGCAGATAAAAGAAAAAATCTCATCAATTATATAACTGATTTAAGGAAAATAGGACACACTTATTCATCCATCAACAGAGAAGTTAACAAATTTTTCTATAAAATAAACCACAACCACAAGAAAGAAAACAAACCAAGAATCTTAATCCCATACATTCACTCTACAGCTAAAAGCCTTATCAAGCAACTAACAGGTGACTTTGAAGTCGCTTTCCATTTACCTCCCAACACCAATAGAATGAGAAATAATACCAAAGACAGGATCAAACCTGAACTCACCGCTCAAGTTGTGTACAAAATTATCTGCCCCCAAAGAAATTATACGGCAACATATTATGGAGAGACCAAAACTAACATTGCCACCAGAGTAGCTCAACACTGATATCTTTACAATAAAACCAAAACAAAGTTTGAAGGTAATTCGATTTTTGTCGAACATGAGAGAAACACTGGACATGCTTTTCTACCTACCACAGCCAATGTTGTTTGCTCTGAAACAAATGACACCAAACGTAAAGTTAGGGAAGCTTACTTCATTGTGGCTGATCCATTGGCAATCAACAGAAGAAAGGCCTGCTATTCCCTATCTCGTAAATGGTCCACATAACATCTGCACATAAGTTTGCATAAAATTTGCATAATTCTACAGTTATTAACAGAATAACTTGCCATGAATATGGGACTGTAGACTGTCCCGAAAACACTTGGCGGTAAAATTTTAATAATTTCATGACAATTCATTAATAGTTTTATTATCTGTGCGCAGAGCAGATATATATTAATTTATTTAAGCGTTAATGAAGTAAAATCTTAACTATTTAATATTTAAAATGATATTCTATTTTTTTTCATATTTTTCATACTAGTGATTAGTAATGAAACCATGGTCAACAAAGTGCATGTTGTATTTATCACAAGATATTATATTATGTTCATTTTGCTATAGACTGACTCATGTCATTGTTATAGATTATTACCCTAAGTCGACAAATAATACTTTTGATTCCCATTACTATGATAAAGTGTTATTGGGTGACTTATTTTATCTAAGCATCACTGATTTTCTCAGATATATTAATTATGCAGTAATGAAATCTGTCTGTTATTCTAGAACCATATTGGAAGCCATGAATAAAATCAATAAACTTTGAATGGGCTTTTAAGGATAGGTATTAGCTAATTGGCTTTTATCTTCAATGCCTTTTTTTCAGAAAAGAAACTAGTTATTGGAGTCTGGACAACTTTGCATTTGCTATTCATAGATTTTATTCTTGTCTTATATTTTAGCTTTAGGAATTGGAAAACAGATGACATTACAGTATACTTAGTGCTTTTAGATCTGTCCAGCTTATTCTTATTATCAAAATATTATTACAGATTTCACAAAGTGATTACTGTTTAGGGATTTAAACATTTGACCCATTAAGCAGAAGATTTGTGGCATAATATTGATAATCTTTCATAATAAACCATACAAATACATAAATAAGCTTAATCTCAACTGACATAATGGACATTTTTTAAAATTACTTTTATTTATTCAAAACTTCCAGTCAATAAATTTGGTTTATCAAATGCTAAACTAACACTGAAAAAGATGGAATAAATGAAAGAGATAAATTGGTAAATTGTTTAAGTCTTTACATAATGATGAAATCAGGACAGGATATTGAAATTAACAAAACTGCCTTTCCTTAAAATAAAATAGCACACAAACAAAAAGACATATCTCAGTATCAAGAGAGAATTGAATGATTGTGTATTATAATAGGCATTGCCCTGTGTGGTTTGGTATAATTGGTAGAGCATCTGATTTGAGAGAGTTCCCAGGATCAATTCTGGCACTTGCAAGTCTGGTGAACTTCTGAACAATAGAGCCATACGTTTTTTTAATAATAGGAATGTAGGAATAGATCAGTGCTTTGTGTATATAATGATTTCAGGAAATGGGAATATTTAACTTAGTTTAAAGGGTTTCTTGTTATATCATGTGCTTTAAAAATCCCAAATCACTTTAAAAAAAGTAATTTTGTATGTCACATTATTTTAAGTTTTAAAGTCTCTTTATATACTATATAAAATCAAATTTACACTTTTGGAATTTTTTTTATGCAACATGAATTTGAGATATTGAAAGTTAGAAGTGAACTCCATATTTTTTAAATGTAGAAACCATAATAAGATCAATTGCACTAAAATACAAAGAGTTAAGAATACATTATTTATATTTTTTACAACTTTCTAATTTTTTCTTTCTTTAATCTAATAGACGATGAAAAGCATGGTTTAACTTTAGTAAAAATTTTCAAGGATCATGATTTTGATTGCATTTACAATATAGACATTACCTAGATAAATTGATAAAAACATAAGGAAATCAAAATCTTCGAATTGGTATTAGCTGCTATTTTGTTGATCTGTTTGAGATGGACTTACCTATTTTCTGCTGCCTTACAATAGTTCAGTTCACCAATCCTGGAGTTAGAGCTATAAAATTACAAAAAAAAAAATTGTTTGATAAACCTATATAGTTAAAGAAGACAAATTCTTTTTAAAAACATCACTGTAAAAGAAAAACTTTACCAATAACTCCTTATATAAACAATAAAAACTAGATACTACTCACAAAGTTTACCAATTTTGGGTCGTCAAGATTTGACTGTTTTTTTATTCTGTCCTACCATATAGATTAAAATTGCAAGATAATTACAAATATTGGATAGTTGGGTACATTATCTGATAGAAAAATCTTAAACCTGATTAAAATGTGAAAAGAGTCTAAATTTTACTCATCTCAAATTATAGACATAGTGAATAACAGTGCTACTACTACTATTATGCCACAGGGTTCTTCTACACATATGTATGGTATCTCTACCTTGACAAATCTTTTCAGAATATAAATTATTCTAAGAGAAGTAGCATTATTTTTAATAGCCTGGAGTTAAAATGCATAATTGTTAAGTATTAAAACTAGATAATTATCAATTAGAGAGAATGTCGTAATGGTCATGATAGCATGAAGCAGAAAATAATAAAAATTCCTATATTAATGTCAAAATAAGCATGAAAAAAGTCTGCTAAAAACATTGTGTGTAAAGTAATGAGAAGTCATCACAAACTTGGAACCTAATAATATATTTTTGTAAAAGTAATTGGCAGCTTGATGATTTTGGGTGTTAAATAAAAGAAAAAATAACAAAGTTTAATAATAATTTCAAGAGTTTATTTTACTCTGAATAATGATAATATTATTAGTAAAATGTAGTAATTCAACTGGCTATTTGCTAATTGAGAATCAGATCACTTGAATCATTTTGCAGTTCATATCTCTGTACAGAATTATGATATACAAATATCTCTTTAACACGAATTTTGTAAGCACATTATTGCTCACACACATATTTCTGAGATAGTCAAAATTAGATTTTTGAATAGAGCTCTTCTTTACAATCTTTGGAACAGCATAACTGATCACAGAACAGTAAACCCAGTATTTAGTACATCATTTGCTGCGCTGCTTAATTTTGCACTTTTTATTTTTTCCCGTTTTTCCAGTTCTTCTGCAGACTTTTTTTTATTAGCTTTCTAATTTGCATAAACCAAGATTTTTATTAATATGCAAATTTGCTGTTGCTTCTTGCAGTTATTGATTTTTTTTTTCTGCATATCTATTCTTTTTTCCTTTCAAGAGTTTTCTAGCGATATCAATTTGTTCTATAACCACACACACATTTATTTGTAGCAAATATACATATTCGTATGTATTCTGCATTGTATTTTCAAGACAGATTGAGGAAAGTAGACAAGATTATGATAAATAAATAATATTTGATTGTCGTTAGTGGCAATTTATCACCAACTCTTATAATATATTCTAGCATTTTAAGTTTTAAACTTTTTAATAAGCATCATATATAATTAAGATGCATTATATATATACTAATGATTTTAATGAGTACGTAAATGATTTTTACAGCGAATCAATCGTACAAACATATCTGAATATGTCATTAAAATGCATTAAAAATCAGATTCTTAAAAAACTATTTTTAAAATAAATCTGTAAAAATGTCTATCTTTTGTTACATCATTGCGAACAGAGCCAAAGAATACTTGGTTTGTTTAATTAATTTTATTTTTTATTTTCTTTTATAGTTTTTATATAATTTATAATAATGACAGAGGTTCAATCTATTATACATCTATTAACATTTGTGAACCTGTCTAGCTTTGAGCACTACTAGCTTTATTATCTAAGTAATACATAGTTTCAGTGGAATTTGAAAATTATAATTGGCTATTTGCTAGTCTGCTTTTGGAACATCAAGATGTAGATTGAAGGTATTGTTATATTCTGAAGAATATTTGTCAAAATTCAACACTTGTCATGAGATTATATGGTGGCATAAATAAAATTAAAATTGATAAGAATCTATCAGTTTTATCTAGATTTTGCTGGTAATCTGGTTATTTTTGTAAAATAATGCTTCAAAGCTTCAGGAAGTGTTGCAAGACTTACCAAATGAAAATGAGAAAGTAAGATTAAAGAAGCAGTGTCCAATAAATTTTTCTGGAAGAAGAAAATAAACATTGATAATCATGATTTAGAAGAAATCAAAAAAAGCAAATATATTTGATCAGATTATTACTACAAATGAAAACATAATGAATGAAATTAATTATAGAGTTAAACTTAGATGGAGTTCTCTTAGTAAAAATAAATATTTAAAGAAAATATGTCAGTATGCTTAAAAAGAAAGATTTTTGATAGATGTATTTTAATGGTTTTCACTATAGATTTGAGACTTGGATATTTAACAAAAAAGCAATATAAGAATTTCAGATCACTAAACCAAGTATGGAGACATGTAAACTCCAAGTAACAAGAAGGAATCAAAACTGAAATACTTGGGTGAGAGAACAACAGGTATCCTGACATATTTAAATTTGAGTTGTTTGGACATATTGGTAGAAAAGATGATGAGATTGATAATAAATGGTCACTTGACCTTAGAAAATTGTAAAAAGTCTAAAAAGAGACTTGTGAGATGAATAAATAAAGTGAGAAAGTTTAATATGATATAGAGAAAAATGACTATCAATTGGTGAAACTAGAGTATACTCTGGAAAGATCATTCTCCTCCAATGGAGTGATAATGTTTGAAAGTGGTCATAATAATAGTATTACAAACATACATTCACAGACTAAAAGTCCTATTAACCAAAGACCTTTGTGATAACATATATTACTTATAAGCAGTGACTTTTAGAATGCTTTTCACCAATCAAATAATATGGTATTTCAACAATCTTAAAATTTGTTCCAGTGATTGTCAGATTGATTTAGTCATTTTAAGTTCTCTTTATGGTTTTTATAAAGTGTTGAAAGAGAGAGGCAAATTTTACATAGCATACTTTTATGAAATTAAGATGAACAATTATAACATAATATTTACATAAATATACCATTAACCTTTTATGTTTTGTAATTATAACAAATAATAATCAAATATTTAGATGTACAATATTCTGAAAGCTATGGAAAAAAAGTCAAAATTTCAGCAATTTAATAAAAGACATGCAAAACTTACATAAAAGTGTTTATTTTAAAAAGAGATTTGGATGTAATAAAACATAATTAAAATTGTATAATATTACTGACTTTTTTAATTAATTATTTTTCAGGTGTGGCCAGATGAAAAGGTGGCATTTCCAGATTTTTTAAAAGAATCAACACAGGAGTGGTGGATAAATGAGATCACAACTTTTTATCAAAGTATTAAGTTTGATGGATTATGGATTGTAAGTGTAATGTTCACTTATATTTACTTTCTTCTTTATGTAACTAAATTAACTAATTTATATATAAATATTTTATCACCATAAAAAAGACATCACAAATTAGTATTATTGGCTGCTGTTAATTAACAATAGCAACATTTCTGTTCCAACTTTATAGATGACATGAAGATCAGATTTCTATTAATTTTTCTAAATACTTTGGCATCTTTTGTTAGGGGGTGCTAGATTTTCATTGTTTTGACTTGGTGCCAATTTGTTTATTCTTATAATGTTATTAAAGCCAATCACTTGGTCATTCAAAAACCCTAAGATAAGAACTAAACTAATTACCTTATTGAGCTTAGATATTATATATTTTAGTGACCTCTGTTATAATTGTTTTAACTACTTTTGACTATTTAAAAGTGGAATAGAATAGTAAAAAAGCAATTGCTGACTCAAGAGTGATGTCATTATTGACCTTACATGATATTGGTGACTTTTTTTTACATCATGCTAACACCTGCATTTTGAAATATGAGAATGTCTAAAAATCATTAAATTACTCCTCTAATGAATTATGTCATTGCTTTGTAAACTACATAGATCTCTCCCACTGATGGTGCATCATAACATCTGGTGAAAGTATTACTACATTTTAAATGTTTCTTATTTAGACTGGCTTATACAATAATGTTTTTTAATAAACAATTCAAAAAAAAAAAACCCTCTCCATATAGGGGGCCCCATTTGGTTAAAAAAAGAAACAATAGAAGATACAAGAGAAGTTTTAAAAAACCCCCTCTAAGTCCACAACCTTCTCGCTACCATTTTATCTTTTTAATAAAAAAAAAAAAGAATTGTAAATGTTGTGTTGTTTTGTATTTAATAATAATAAAACAATAATATTGTAATAATTATAGATTTTTAATGTTTGTTAATATTTAAATAGAAATAGAAATAAGGGGATGATTATACTGAAATAAAATTTTTAATGCAAATATCTCATATATGATATAGAATCATGATTTCTATTTCTATTTGTATTACATATTACTACAGATTTAACAGATTCACTTTATAACATATTAACTTTATTAGACAATAAAAGTCCCTATCTTTGCTTATGACCAGTTCTTTTGTGACTTCATTTAGTTAACGGATAATAAATATCAACAGATTCCCCACAAATATCTCTTCAATAGAAGGTGTGGTTATACAGTTTATTTGTAGTTATACAACTTATGCATATGAGTAGGAATAAAGATAGTAGACAGTTATATATGGTTTTTATAGATATAGAGAAGGTATTTGATAGAGTAAAAGATTATGGATAAGTTTAGTAAATTTGGGAATGGATGGAGCTTTAGCAGATATTATTAAGAAATTATATGAAAATAATTACTATACGTATCAATTAGGAAATATAGAATCAGTTAAAGTTAAAAATGGGGTGGGACAAAGGCAAGGATGTTCTCTGTCACCTATTTTGTTTTTGTTGTATTTGAGAGAAATGTAGAGAGCAAGAGAAAGACTAGGAAGAAAAGTAGAGACACCATTAATAGGTGTCAAGGGAGTATATACATTGTCAGATCTTTTGTTTGCAGATAATGTTTTTTTGTGTGCAGAAAGAAGGGAAGATATGAAAGTTATGCTGAGGCATGTGCAAAGGTGGATAAAGAGATGGGGATTAAATTTAGTGAAGAAAAATCAAAAGTAATGATGATTAATACTGGAGAAAGAGAAGACAAAGAAATTTTACTAGGGGATATAAAGTTAAGTGTGGTGAATAGATATAACTATTTGGGAATTGTCTTAAGTAATCAGAGAAATTGCTTGAATGAATGGGAGAAAAAATTGATAAATGGAGCTAAGAAAAGAAAGAGATTGATAAAGAAATTAACAGGATTTTCATATAATAAATATGATGTAACTAGAATCGAATGGAAGGGAGTTGTAGTAGCATGGTTAACATATGGTAACAATGCATTATGTGTTAGTAAAGGGGCATTAAATTACTTGAAAAATATACAAAGAGAAATATGAAGACATGCATTAGATGCAGATGTATGAATGGCAAAGGAGGCAATTCAAGGAGAAATGGAATGGTCAAGTTTTTTTATGAAAGATGCAAAAAGCAAAATGAAAATGTTCGGTAGATTACAGTTTATGGATAATAAAAGAATAGCCAAAATAGTATTTAATTGCGTTATGAATAAAGGGCAGGCAACAAGATTGGGATGAAAGGTAATGTGATATGCAGAAGATTTAGATAAAGAATTTGTCAGTATACTTATACAAAAGGTGGGATGTTTGGGTTAGGAGAATTGTTGAGTGTTAAGAAATGGAATAGAAGAATAGATGCATTAATAAAGAATAGGAAGTTGGAGAGATGGAGAGCTAGTATGGAGAGTAAAAAGAATTTAAATATTTATAAAAGTAAACCAAATATTGGGTGTGAGTTAATTGATGATAATAGCAAGGGAAGTAGTTTACTGTTTAAGGCTCAACCATGATCTTTAGCAACAAGAGAATATACATATAAATGCAAAAATATGGATGATTTAGTCTGCAAGTTGTGTAATATTAGACATCTGTTAATTGAATGTAAATGCCTGAAAGTAGAAAGGATACAAATAATAAAGTTGTGGAAGAATAAGTATAAGGAAAGTGATTATATAGAAAGTGGCTTATTGGTTTTTATATTGAGTTTGGGAAAAGATAAAGGAGTTTTAGATATAAAGACCATGGAGTTGATAAAGATTATGTTGTGGAAATGAGATGGAGCAGGATAGAGAAGAATATGGGAAAACTTGGATTGTGGAATGGAAAAAGAAGTCAAAGTGGCTAGCAGGTTTCTCTGGGCATACTTTCTGAGAGATTTCTGACTCCGTATAAAGAGAAGTCACAGTGCATCAAATCACATCACATCACTAATATCCTGTACTAATTCTCATTAATATTTATAATTTAAATATTTTAAATGCTAAGGGTTTTAAATTGGACAACTTTTTGGGCCAGCTATATTATTCTAAAACTAGTTAGTAACTGTACATTTAGGTGGTATCAGTTATAAGTCAATTGGAACCATCTGTGATCTTTCTGATAGAAATATGGTCAGTACTACATTAATCTAAAGTAGATGTAAATTCTGTCAAAGAATGTCAGCAACATATAATCAACAATAATTAATTTTCTGGTCATGTGATTAACAAGGGTGTGAGTAGAATATAGTGAATATAATATTTATTATTAGAGCGTGACAATTTTTAATAATAATAGAAATGATGAAATTATATAATACATATATATAATGAGAAAGAATATTATAGTAAAAAAATAAATTGATATACAGAAGGAATAGAAAAAAAATGATAAGATTTATGAATTTATAATGTGGAAGTGACACCTGTTATAATTGATTTTAGACAAAGTATAGCTACAATATGTCATATCAATTTGCATAGATAGATGAGATAGATATTGTGCATTCAATGCAATTCATAGAATTCATTAATACTAATTTGATGTCTATAAAAAGATATTTATATATAGAAATGGAAAACCAATTGCATATTCCTGCATATGTATCAGTTTTCAGTTGTAAATTTTAGGGGGAAAATCACTTGCCTTAACCTGATAATATTGTTGTTTTTTATTTAAGTAGAACTTATATTTATGATATAAGCTTTAAATTGTTTTTCAAATGAAGTTTATATTGACAAAATTAATCATGAAAAGAGAATTAGTCGACAGAATGTATTTTATTGTTAGAATATTTAAAGGCTGTGAAAAGATTGAACATTCTGGATGCTTCCATTTTCCCCTTCATTAGATTCAAATAGTTAAAATAAGTAAATTGTTTAACAAATTGACCTGACATGGCAAGAAATATTTAAAAAAACCAAAACAATTCCCCATCTTCTTAGTTAAAATAATTGCTAAACAAATTTGAAATAAAGGTATGAATGAGATATTAAGGCAGTCTTGTTATGTATCTTTCATCAGTTGGTTAAAGTGTTACCTTAAAATTTAATATTCAAGGATCTAAAAGTCCAAGTTCTATTCCCATGCTAATACTGTCAATGATCAGGCTAGCAACATCTGAAAAAGAAATAATAATACAACTCAAAATGTAGTCTATATACTGACCCATGTGCTATTACTAACAGTTGAATGTAATTAGAAAAGTTAAATAAAATTTTAATTTTTTTTTCTAAAGACATTCAATATTTAATATTAGATTATGGAAATAGTCCAATATATATGTATACTTAGTTAAACCTCTTACATCAAAAAGGATTTTGCAAATAAATTACATACTAATAAACTTTATAAATTTAAATAAAAAATAAATTTTAAATGAAAACTAACGATTCTTGTCAATTGTTTAATATATTTTTAGATGTTTTATTAAAAATAATGATCGCTTGATATATCAGATAGGGTAAAAAAAAATGTATTACAATTTTTAAAATTATCTTAATTCTATGTCCAAAATATGAAATTTATTTGGTATTTGTAATACTTTTCACCCATTCTTAAATTATAAAAAGACATGAAGCATAATTTTAAAGGCTTAATAGTATTTTGTCAAAAAGCAATCAAAATTTTTCATACATATTATTTGTAGATTTGTTGCTCAATTATACTGCTGACTTTAATCAATTTCAGTCCATGCGTAGATAATCACATTTATTAAATTGCGTCATTCACCAACTGAGCTGTAGTCTTCCTTCAACTGTTAGTCCTAAAAAATTAAACATAAAATAAGTAAATTGTTACCTCCTTCTGAATACTTTAGTACTCTTATGGCATCAAAATTATATCAAATAACTGTTGACAGTCTGTAAACAAAAATAATTTGATAAATATTTTATGTATTACTGATTCCGATCAGACAAAATAAATAAAAGTTTTATGATAATAATTTTGAAGATGTGAACATTTTTTGAAGATTACGATTCAGCTTTAAAAGTTGAAGATAAATAAAAATTTTTAATCTAATTTATTTAAACAAAAATTTCCTATCCCATGCAGGCTTATTTCTAATTTCTTAATTACTGAAAATAAAAATCTACCAGTAATAAGCAAAAACAAGTTTTTAATTAAGTTTCATATTAATTAAATGATTTAGAGATTTGAATTATTAATTGTTTTTTGTTACATAACATATAAACAAGCAATTGAAGTTTATTTTTTGTTGGAATCTATATACCTTTAAAAGATAAAGCGCACACTAATATCTACCTAAACATTTGATCCATATTTGGCCTTTCCAAAGTAATGAATTAATATTAAGTAGGAAATTTCTGTTTGTCCTTTTATATGAATTACTAAACAAAGCATCATATAACTTTATAATTTACATTTAACATCTGCATTAAAAGTTACAATTCATTCTGTTACTATACTCTAAAGTCAATTAGACAATGGTAGTGCTAGTCAAATTCCTAGGCTAGTTTCTGAATATCAGCTTTCATTAGTGGTTAGTACAAAATAAATATTTTTGACTTATGTGGATGCTTTGACTCAATTAATAAAAAATAACATGACGTGAGTGTGTTAATATATATATGCGTGCAAAAAAAAAATCATATTTATTTAAAGTTACATTTATCAAATAATTGTTGGGGACTCATCTAATATGAAAAAAATAGAATTTATCTCTAAATCAATTATCTCTTAGAAGGTAATTTAAAAATAGACAAAGCTTTTTGGTATAATATGTGGAAAATAGTAATTACTCAAATTTAATTACCTCGTAAATAATAGTCCACAAATAGAAACTTGAAGAATTTCTGGGATCGATAGTACTTCTCAAACCTTTTGATATATAGGGCCCCCTAAAAAAACAATAATATATTTTTCAGGCCCTCATTAATTAACAATGTATTTACAAAATAATATATATAGTGTGTTATGAAAATGGGGTTTATAAAATTTGACATTTGAATAAAAATCATAGTATGTTTATTACATTTATAACCAAGTAGTTACATTTTATTATTATTAGGTATACATATATTAATAGTTTTATGTTTACATTACATATATAAATATGAAAAAAAAGTGAAGCAAAACTTATTAACAATATTTAATAATAATTTTTATTCATTTTTAATAACAATAATGTTTAATGAGCTGATGTGACTGGATATTATTACAGAGACTATCAATATTTGGAAAAATATTTAAAATTGCAATTTAAAATTTTTTTTCTAATATTTCTTCTGATACAGAGAATGTATGTTTATTCTTTTTTTTTTTCAAAAGTAAAATTTATTAGCTAAAAAGATACATGAACAAAAGCGTCTATATAGGCTTGAGTTTTAACTTAAATACTGATGCTAAATATTATTATCTCTTTATATCAAGTGAAGCTGTTGAGTATTTAATTTTATTAGGACAGGTTGACACTGGCCCAGGATTCAATGTGTAATCTATTGGGTGCCAGAAATTGGTCTCTGTCATGAAAACTTATCAAAATTTTGATAAAGGTGTGCCAGAGCGCAAACATGAGGAATATGGAGGTTCTGGTGGTGGAAAACACTCCTGTCTTGATAGCATTTTCGATGCAGAGGGATTCTCTGTAGTCAAGGGATACTTATTGGTAGATGTAGTATCTAAGTGAGCTGTAGTAAGGACAGGAATACAAGAGATGAGTGATAATTTCATCTGCAGTTGATCACAACTGACATTGCTTATTGAGCTTGGCGAACCTTCTTCTTGTGACCAAGAAGTGATTTGTAAGTAGGGAGTTGAGGTTTAGTTTTATCAGAAAGTCTATGTACTTGGACTTGATGTACCAGTTCACTGATTTGCATATCAGTGACATTATTTAGCCCTAGTGATTGTTGAAATCAGTAAGGTTTGAATATCTTTATACATTTGCCAATATGTTTTTTTGTATCTAAGATAGGTTTTGTTAATGTTATCATATTAGGGATGTGCTTCTATAGCTCTGTCAGCCACTTGCTACAAAATGGTGGTAGAGTGTCCATTGGATTTACTGGAATAAATGGTTCACGTTCCAGGTGCCTGTGATGTGTGGATCTTATCATGCCCATTGCTTTTTGAAGGAAAAGTGTGGATATGGAATAGAGACCTAATCTATTCATGTCCTTTGGCATATGCATTTTGAATATACTTATGGCAACTTCTTTGCCTTTCCATAGAAGCCTGGAGCATAATCAGTTCATTGCAGTTTCAAAAGTCTTAGTAGCCTGATTACTAAAAGCAAATAGTTCAACTTGGGAAAAATTAACATATTCAATAGGGAAGTTATTTCAGGCAGTGATAAGGTGACTCTGGAGAGTGAGGTTACAATTTTGCGGGTTTTTTTCTAGAGTTTTTTATTTCTTTAGTCATGGCTAACTTTGACTTTGATATGGGAAACCTCAGAAATTTTTGAGGTTGGGATGTGAAGATAGAAGGTATTACTTATCCTGTAGTAATCTTCCACATTGAGGTTTTGTCATAGTTGATTTTCAGGTTTAATTTTTTGACGTGCTTGTTGATAATTTGCATGAGAGGCTGAAAATACTTTTGTTCTGGCAGGAAGATCGATATGTCATTTACGTAGGAGATATGATGTATCTGATGCTTTAATGCAGGAAGGTAAATGCTGGGCATGCTGCGTTCAATTTCTGTGAGTAGGGGGTTAAAGTAGGAGATGAAGCAGAGAGTGGCTAATGTGATTCTTTGTGGGATTGACAGATGAGGTCTGATTCCCTCAGATAATTGTCCATCTAGAGAGGTGAAACAGGAGCAGTTAAAAAGGTTTCATATGATATTTGTAAAAACCTCAGGCACTTGGTATTATTTCAATGTTTGAATTAGTATTGGTGAGACAACAGAGTCAAACGCAGATGCGAAGTCGAGTTGTATAACTAGCAGTTTTGTCTTTCTGCATAGCCTGACATGTTCTGTTATGACTATGAATTGTTGTACTGCATCCAATGTTGAGGCACCTTTCTTCACAAATTGGTATTCAGAAATGTACAGGTAGAGTTGTTCTCGGATTCTGTCTTTCACTATTGATTCAACAGTTTTTGTAAGAAGTCGAATCATGGAAATGGGCCAAAGGTTTTATAAGCTGGAGAAATTTATTTGTTTTTTTTAAAAATGGTACTATGGCTACCGGGTAAATGTCTGGAATGTCCTGAAAGTCACCTGCCAGTATATCAATCATCCTGTGCATGATGGGGCCAGTAAACTCAAATATAGAAGTACGAAACTAGGCATTCCATGAAGTCCAGGGTGCGTACTTTCTGGATATGATTGCTGTTTTCTTAATTAGAAAAAGAGATGAAAAAGCAGTTTCACATAAATAGTTGAAGCAAAAGGAATCACAATACTTATTGTTGTCTTAGAACTGGAAGGATACTTTTCTTGTCTGTGAATCCAAAATTCTGCTATATCAGAATTATGAAATTTTGTTTCAAGTATTGTATCTGATCTTATTTCTATTAATTATTCCTGAGATGATCGTAGTAAGTGTTGAAATTCCAATAAAAGAGCAAATGGCAATATTATCCAATCACATTCTTTGTTTTCATCTAAGTTGGGGGAATACTTTATCATACAATTTTCAAGGTTATTAGTTATGATATTTCTATTATCTTCAGGTATCAAAATATTATTTTCTTCAATAAATTTACAAAGAGATGGGAACATTTCTAAATTACAATTATTAAAACTATGTGACTATATAGATAGTTTAGCTTGGAAAGCTTGAAATTGAGTATTTAGGTATAATATATTTATACGTTTTTCCTGCAGAGAGAGTTTGAATTCATTCACTTTTTTGAAAAATCCATCAAATAAGAAATTAACAGCAACCACTTTTGATCGTAAAACTAGGTTGTTAATTTATGTTTTTTTTTTATAAAAAAGTCTTGTATTGGCATTTGAAACTTCTGATAGTATTTTACTAAGAGATTTTTTCATTCATCGAAAAAATTAAATTTTCACTGTGAATAATGCAATGAATGTGTCTTGCATTCTGGCAAACTTTTTTGGCCTCTGCTACAAATCCTGATATTCTGCCAGTCATGGCTGCAGCACCATCAGTGCAAATTCCAACACATTTTTTCCAATCAAATGCATTTTTTTTTATAAAAAAGTATCTTTTGCCTTGGTTGTTCCAAGAAGATTTTTTCATGAATTTGAAAATTATGCAGTTATCTCACAAAAAAAGAAACTAGTATTACTTGTATTGTCAATTGATTCATAGAGCTGAATGGTAAAAGAACTGCTTTAACTTATCCATGGTATTAAAATAGATATAATATTATTGGCAATAGAATCTATCCTTCTTTTAATTATATCACTGAACATGAGAATTTTCTTTAATAGTTTTGAAACTTTGGAATCACGAATATTTTCACAAATTTTTATCATTGGTCATAATATGAAGTCTTCACCAATTGTATGAGGTATTTTCATTTTAGCTATCAAATAACCAATTTCAAAGGAATCTTTCAGTAATTTGTCATTTAATTTAGTTTATTTTGAAAAGAATGCTGATTGTCATTTAAATTATTCAGCCTTTTTATGGAAAAACTCAATTGTTTTATTTTTATATATAGGATGAATGATTTCCAAATGGTAAATAAATTTGCCTAGCCATATACAATCATTTGATAATTGTTTTTGGCAAATTAGGCACAATGATTTGTTAGAATCATTATTCAAATAAATTAATCTGTACTGTATATATGCAACATCATATTTTCATTTTTTTCATTTAATATTTTTGTTGCTTACCTTCAGCTTCAGTAATGAATGTGGATTGTGTTTGTTCCAATGTGACTCATTCAGATGATTTTGACTGACCAACATTAGTTACCTATTTATCCATTTTAATGGTTAATATGTTAAACAACAAATAGTTCAAATCTCTTACTGGATGAATCACTGAATTTCACTGCAATTTCCTAGCTATGTACCCATACTCCAACTGACATGCAAGATAGATATGTTGGGAACATGATAGATGAAACACATTGTTTATCTCAACACTAGTGACTAGTCTCTAGATGTTAATAAACTAAGTATTCACACCAATTTTCACATTAGTCCAGTGATAACTTTCTAAACATACTATTTTGTAAAATAACTTCTGTATGGGATCTTTTGACAAACTTAATCTATGAATTTTGATAAATGATGACAACATTGTGATCAACAACATTCTCCTGATTGGAATATTATCTAATATTCACTTAAAATTGAATCCATTTTCTTTTCAAAAGATTGTAAGTGTGTTTAATTCAGTCTTTATATACAAATTTGTTTTTGTTTTTGATTTTTATCACCAGTGGACTTTTTTTGAGGTCCCTTACAAAAATTTCACAGCCCCTTGGGAAATCATGGCTCATACTTTGAGAAGCATGGGATTAGAAAACTGACAAACAGTAATGATTTTAGTCACAAGAGCAGATGTTAATATATCAGCATAGAAGCAACATTTAGGAATCTGATGATTTGAACAAGCATCAATACCCAGTCACATTTTGTCTCTGGGTCAATAAAAGGATTTAAGGACTTGTTAAAGATTACTTTGTTTATATTATAAGTAAGCCTGCAGGTGAAACTGTTAATTTGCAAATAATGTATTAAATTGTAAATAAATTTTGATTATATTTTTGTATTGTTCTGATAATAATATATAAAATATTTACATTAAATGTTCTTTTTAATTTATTTGGTTCTGGATAGTTTCTTTATTTTAATTTTTTTATGCTTGTTTGGTTTCTTATTTAAAACTGACTGCAACAACATGGGAGTCCAGATATAGCATTTTAATTAGTGCAGTCTGAGAATCAATTGAGCCACACAGCATTAATTTAAAGCTAGTAGATTGGGTTATATTTGTTAAAAATTGAAGTTAACTTTAGTGAGTAAGTCAATTTAACTCATAATTATTAAATAGCATAACAACCAGAAGTTATGAATCGGAATATTTAATTAATAGTTCAATTGAACTGTCAAAGAAGATAGATAAATATTTTATTGCAAATAGTACCACACATGATATTAAGAAAGTTGCCACATTACTTTTTTTTGATTATTCTAAAATAATTGAAATAGTGAACTGACTTTGTGAGCCTGCAGATCCTAAAAGTTTACTATATGAAGAATTTTCTAAATGCTTGAGCATTCATTTTAGTCCTAAACACTGTAAACATGTAGCTTGTGTTCATTTACAAAATTGATGCCAAATGAGAGGGAAAAATCTTAAGAATTACAATGCTGTTTTAAGAGATATAGCAAAAAATGTGTTTATATAGTCCCTGAGGGATATGCTGGATGAAAAACTGCAACATCGGCTATTGTCCATATCTGATCTGTCTTATGCAGAAGCTTTTAAAAGAGGTGTTACCCATAAATTAGTTTTAATTCAGGTGAAAGAGTTTTATCAGTTTAATGCAGAAGATCCCAAACAAATAGAAATTCTGGAAACAAGCAAGTCTTAGCCACAAAAGATTAAACTAGAATGATATCATTTTGGAAAACCAAGGCACAAAACATCAGATTGCAATTATAAATATGTGAGGTGTAGAAGATATGAAAATAATATTGATAGTATGAATAAACAACAAACTCATAGCAATGGAAGTAGCCAGCAGGGATGGGATATCCCTTATGTTCCAGAAGGATTGGACTAGAATAAGCAAAGAAAGGAAAGATGATTCTAAATTAGAGAAACAAATATTAAACTAATGACATAAATGGAAATATCATTATTATTATTGGTATAGTTAAAAATAATGATTGAAGTAAATAAGCATGGGAAAAAGTTAAAATTGTTTATTGTAAAAAGCAATTTATAACTCATATTAAGTAGAGAAAGATTTATCCTTCTAGGTATAAAAATTTGTATTATTAACAAAGTCAATATTGAAATATAAATGCAAACAAAATTTCTAAATTATTTGGATGTGAGCAAGGAATAATAAACCCAGCATCTGCTGATATGGAATTTTTGGAAGGCATAAAATATATTCATTGTAAGCTGCAGAAAGCACCATTTGCACAGAAAGCAAAAGTTGAAGAAGCCTTTTGAAAATTCAGAATAGTTCACTCACATAGTTACTACTACAAATCTCAACAAACAAATTTATATATGTAGGGACTATAATTCTTTTCAAAGCTAGATTTGAATACCATTTTTTATTATATACCAGTGTCTAAAAAAACAGCAAAGTTGCTGATGATTACAATACATAAGAACTTGTATAAATATATTTATCTTTTGGAATTACAACAGTTCCAAACATTTTTCAATTGAAAATATGTTACCTTGTGGAAAGAAAGGAGTTACACGATACTTTGATAATATTCTAATCTCTGAGAAATGTAATTAGAATGTGAAAGAAATTAAATTTCTGGCTCACATCATTACAGGTGCAGGAATAAAACCTGATCTAGAAAAAATTAAAGCAATTGAGAATACCCAGAGACCAAAAAATATTAAAGAATTGTGAGCATCATTTTTTGAAAAAATTTAAAAGGTAGAGCCCATTTTACTACAACATTAAACAATTTGCTTTGAAAAAATCAATTTGGATTAGAAAAGAACTGCAAGAGAGTGCTTTTAATAAAATAAAATTAGTATTAGCATCTAGCAAATTATTAGTATATTTCAATAATAGCTTGGATGATAGATGTGTCAGATTACAGAATTGAAACAGTATTCAGTCATCCCTCAAAAGTTGGAGAATTACTAATAGCTTTCTTGTCTTAGACAATGATAAAAGCTGAAAGAAATTACAGACAATTGGTGATCATAACAAAAGTAAAACATTCCATCGATATTTATTTGCTAGACCTTTTAAAATGATGGATCACCATCATTTATTAACAATTTTCCAAAAGTAAAAAAGCAGTTCTGGATCAATTAAGCTCTAGAATGATCATCTGCTATAATTTTTTATCAGTCTATGATTATCAGTTTTAGTTTTAAAAAGGAAGTGAAATAAAACATGACAATTCACTGATGCCAGATATAATAGAAAAAAACATAATAATATATCTGTAAATTATGTGGATCACTTGAAACCAGCATTGATCAACAGTAAAGCAATTGTACTCTGGACTAAAACCAATGTGGGTTAAAAATCATATATAAAGATTTGCTCACTAAATGTCCTAGAAATCTCTACAAGTCTTTTGAGGAACTTACAAACTCAATTATCAACTAACTAGGACTGTATAATAGTCAAAATTTTGGAAAGACCAATGTTGGTTAAAAATCATAAAGATTAAGAATTGATGGCCCATTAAACTTCCTAAAAATCTCTATAAGTCCTTGAGGAACTTACAAACTCAATTATCAACTAACAAGGACTGTGTAATAGTCAGCAATAAAGTACCTCCAAAGGCTTCATTTCATAGTCATGCATTTAAAATGGTAAACCATATCAATTCATTACAAATATATCACCCAAAACATATTATTAATCAAAAGCTGATAAACCATGGATCAGAGTTCATATAAATTATGAAGGATGATGCTGACTTAAAACTGGCAGAATGTAGGCTATTAAAAAAATTAGTTCATCTGAAACAATCAAGATCTCAAAATACATTTTTGTTTGCAATGGATCACAAGAAATTGTAGTATTAACACAGGATTTACATCTGATTCATCAAGTAAGGGTTAATCATATTTGTATCCCACTATATCATTTCTAATCAAATAGGATTGCTAAAAAAGCAATCCAGCAATTAAATCAAACTTCAAGCAAAACAAATTGTGATAAATACATAAAGGCAGTAATCTTTGCAATGCTCCATGAACATACTTCATTTACAGTTATAGGGAAATGACCTGCAAAAATACTTATGGCCAGAAAACTATAAAGTAAGCACAAAAATTAAAAAAAGAAAAAAATATTTACAATGCTGAAGATAAAGTCCAGGTTCAAAATAATCTTTGCAAATTATGGATTGAAGGAAAAATAACAAAATTACTTTTGGACCAGATTGTGGAGATCAAACAGCTTTGAGAATTTGTTTTCACTGTCATATTAACCACATGTGAAACAACTGGAAAGATTAAAACCTGTCTGAAAGTTGAGAAAGCTCAGATTGTATGCTACTCAATAATGATGTGAAACCAGCTATAATTAACACAGATCATCAGAGTACAGTGATTAATAAAACAAATAAACATTCTTATAATCATGAAGTAGTAGAAGAGAGAATGGATACCTCAGATAAATAACCAAAAAATAGATGTCATCATAAAAAATGATTGCTCAAGTATTTAAAAGATTATTTATTGGACTTTTGAGAAAAACGAAATTCTCTGGAGTAAGAGGGGATAGTGCTCTAGTCCAATAATAAAAAATAACACATAGTGTATATATATGTTAAATAAAAATAAAAAAGAACACATAATTATTTAAATAAAGTTATATTTATCAAATATTATTGTGGACTTACCTAACATGGGAAAAGTAGTGTTTATCTCTAAGTTAATTATATCTTAGATGATAACTAAAAATAGACAAAGCTTTCTGGGATAACACAGGAAAAGTAATAATTACTTAAACTTAATTATCTCTTAGACAATAGTCCAAAAATAAAAACTTGATGGATTTCTGGGATTGATTATATAACTGATAAATGATCATGATTTTAGCTGTGAGAGCAGAGACTAGGGCTTCAGCATACAAATAACGGTTACAAACTCAAGGATTTGAACAAGCCTCAATACACAGCCATATCCCAGCTCAAGATCAATAAAAAGATCTAGAAACTTGTTAAAAACTTTTTTTGTCTATATTACATTTTAAATAAGCCTGTGGGTGAAACTGTTAATGTGTAAGTCAATTATTAAATTGTATGTAAATTATGTTTATATTTTTATATTGTTATAATACACAAAATATTTACATTAAATGTTTACTTTAAAGTATTTTGCTCTGATGGTCTCTTTATTTTAATTCCTATGTTTGTTTGATTTTTTTATTTAAAACTAGAACTGCAATAACTTGGAAATCTGGACATAACAGTGTAATGCAACGCTTTTTATTGACAAAAGCTTATAGAACTTGAATTAATTTGCAGTTTGGAAATTCATAGGGTCTTATATTGAAAAATGTACTTTAATTGATCTAGTTTTCTAACTAAGTTTTCATTGTTTTTACTCTGCATAAATTTTTATAATCCCTTGATGTGTACCTGAGGAGCAGACAAAATATCTATCGCAAACTCAAGTAATAAAATGATTTATTTCTTGTTAGATGTGTGTGTAATTCAGTGTTTTTTACTGATGAAAGCTAATAGTTAGAAATTAGCCTTGTTATTTCTTTATCACTATTAGGTTATGTCTATCAATTATTAAAGTTTATAATAGATAGTTTTATAGTAGAATAATAAATTACTGATTTATTTGTGATATTATCATTCTTTTATAATAAATTAAAGATGCTTATAGTTATTACAGTTATCATGCAACCAAAATATATAAAACATATAGTGATCTTATGAGGGATCTGTATTGAAACAAGTCTGGACATTTATTGATACTGCCATCTGGTGCTAATTGGCTATGAATACATGTAATACATGTCTTCAAAGTAAATTTAATGATTTATTAAATAAATTTGCAAGAGGTGATAAAATGTATAATAAAATAAGCTAGATCAATAAAACTATTGATAATTACATGTAAATATATGTATGTATCAAAGTTTTTTTTAAGTTCTTTTGAATGAAAGAACCGGCAGAAATCTATTATTTTAATAACATAAAACTCTTGTCTGTTTTTACATGTGAAAGTTTTAAAAACATTTGTTATTTTCTATTAATAAAAATATTTGCCTCTCTATATATATTCTCTCTCCCCCCCCCCCTCTCTATATATATATATGTTAATTCTAATATTTTCACAGATAAAAGATGTCATATTATTATTACTATTTGTGGGATATTCCATGTAGTGAAAAAGCTAAATGCTGATGTTTCAGTACAATATCAAGTATCTTCCTCAGAGCATCCTCTTTCCCAAATCATAAGAAAGCATGTGAGATTTAAAATCGTTTTTATCGTTTTCTTTCTCCTCATATTTAAATTCTATTGATATCAATTTTGAAAAAACAAATATTTTAGCAAAAATTGAACAATATGACCAGAGATTGCTAAGAGAAGCTATAGAGATTTTTAAAAGGCCCAAGAGCATAAATGAAAGGTGTAAATTAAAAAAGATTAACATTTGGAAGAAGCTATTGAAAGAGAAAATAAATTTTAAAACTTCTCAACCAATAGAATTTAAATATGAGGAGAAAGAAAATGATAAAAATGATTTTAAATCTCACATGCATTCTTATGATTTGAGAAAGAGGATGCTCTGAGGAAAGTACTTGATATTGTTCTGAAACGTCAGCATTTAGCTTTTTCACTACACAGAATATCCCTCAAATAGTAATAATAATATGACAAATATATATATAGGATATGAATGAACCTTCAAATTTTGGAACAAATCAAGAGATTCCCTGGTATTGTAAAAAACCTTGTTGGAGTCTAAAATGTAATCAGTCTGAATGGGATGACCCACCCTATCCAACATGTAAGTAATTTAGTTTTAGTAATATTACTCTATAAACATTCAATGGACTTTTGTAACACTTACTTGAAAATCAACAACTAAGTGTTATGTTGAAAAGAATTCATTAATGTTTATAATGTGCTCTGACTACTGAGATGTTTTAATAAATTGTTAGGATGTGTCAAACAATTGCAAACTATCACTGATGATGATCAAGTGTTCACTTTGTTGTAGTTTTATTCCATCTACTTTTTGACATAAAATTTAATATACATACATACTGTTAATTCTCTGCAATCTGGTATTAGCTTCAGAATAGTACTTAAGATATTATCCTTATATATAAAGTGTTATGGCTGACAACAGAACACATGAAACTTAATCATTATCAATAATGGTTTGTCCCTCAAGTTCTTAAACAAAACTGTTTTAACAGTAAAAAGTCAATAATGATTCATCTTGATGTGAAAGATAGAAAAGTAAAAAGCTACTTTTTTCTATGTATTAGCTATATAATTCTAATAATACCACAAATAATCAATGGCTACCAAACATGTATCATTGAGAATAGTAATATTTATGAAGAAGTAATTTCTCAATACACATACCATAAGACCATTTGATTATTCAAACTTTTTAGAGCTATTTTAATAAAGTTGCAAAAAATACTCTTTTTGTATTAACATTATGTGCAAGTTTATTAAAATTACTTTAGAAAGTCTGAGAAATAAATTATTCTTGATATATTTAAAATATTATTTTTTCATTAATACTACTATTTTCAATGACATATTTATCATACACATTGTTTATTTATGACATTATTAAAACTATAAGAATTATATCTTAATTGTTATTTGAAAGAATGACACAGTTTAAGATCAAAATTGCTACATTTAACCACATTAAGTAACTGTGATTGATTGCTTTTCCATATCACAAGTGCATATTAGATAAAGTGGACAATTTTTTTTTGTTTGAATAGTGAATGAATATTGGAAGATTATTCACTCATAAATATTATTACTATATAATAATATATAAGGTGAAAATTACTTGATATTGTGATGATTGAATTGTTTTGTGCAAACTATAGAATATTGTAACTTGCAAAAAATGTATAAAAACTATAAACCATAGATTAAAGAACAGAAACAAATAATATGAGAAGAAAATCAAAAAGTAAAGGCAAAACATTAATAAAACATCCAGCATAATTGACAATAGCAATTAATATCGAGAATACCATCTTTCTATTTTACATCACATTTTTCCCACCCTTTCTAAAGCACTGACATCTTAATTACACCAAGAAGGAATAATATGTTATTAATAGATTTTTTAAACAGGAAATATAGGACCCATTGGATTTCAGAGAAGGACAACATCACAGTTTATTGATAAGTATCATAAATAAACAGCAAAAATGTTAAAAGGGTGCTTTCAATCAGAAAAAAAAAGTATTACATTTGTAAGCTCTTTTATAATTATTGTTAGGAACATATATTTATTGTTAATAAAAAATATATGCTGTTGGGTGTAAAGGTATATAGGTATATTGAAACCTAAAATTCATAATGAAAGAGGATTATCATCAGAAATTTTTTTAATTCCAATAACATTAGCCTCAAATAATAAATGCATTAGCTAAGATTAATATATTTATCATAAGTAATAACTATATCTTCCACCAGAGTAACTGCAGCAAAATTTTTACTTTTTAACCATAATATACTATTTTTCGACTGTTGATATTCTGGTTCAAAGTTTGGGAAGTGCTAAAAATGGAGCATAAAAATTGTCATAATCAACAAAATTAATTTGTAGCTGAGTCTTGTAATATTATTTAATAATGTAAAAAGGTCAATTTTTGCATAGAAAAATTTGATATTGTGTAGAACATATACACTGCATGGCTGTCAGTCTTTTTTGTTTCCATTAGTCAAGTAAGTAGATATTTTAGATTATAAAAAGAATTCTAATTTTATTATAAATTTTTAAAAAGAGTATTTTGCTTACTGATATATCAAAGCTGTAAATAAATTGCCTCAAACCAATTGCTATCAAATTACAATATTCTAATAAATTTCTCCTAATCTTTCATCTATGTTTGGAATAACATAAATTAATTAATTGATTGATGCTAATAACCAGCCAGAGGTTAATCTGTATGCTACTCATTATTATATTTAAATTAATTATTTATAATTAATATGAATAGTTAATAAAGTTTATTATAAAAATATGGAGGGAAAATGGTATTGTCTAGAAGTAATAGAATAAGTCAGAAAGATTCTTATAGTACAGAGTATTATTGTTGTGTATATATATATTGTCTATGGAAATATATAAATGCATTTATATTACACTCGTATTTAATCCATATGTAATAAATCTATGGGCTAGAAATGTTATGTCTTGAACATAACAGAGATACTCAAAAGCTTACATGTGATATTCATATATATCTACCCTACTCTGTAAATTTTCTGTCAAAACCCATCTTTAATGAAATAATTTATCAGAATTTGAAAAAAAACTGGTTACATTAAAAATGTTAATAGAACAAATAAAAATAAATTAGTTTTACTTTTTAATTCTCTTTCATTTTAATAACTATGATTCTAGAAATGTTATCAATATATTAAATAAAACATCACGAGTTTATCAATTAACTTTTGGTATTTGCATTACGAGCAGTCATCATCATTTTCAAGTATTACTGATTCATTGTTTAGTTTAAGCCAGCTTTCTCAATCTTTAGCTTTCTTCTCAACAAGCAGAAATCTTCCTTAGTTCATCCATGTGGTCTATTTCTAGATTTTTACAATCTCTTGGGACCCACTAATTTGTTATGATCTTCAGTCTTTTAATTCTTTGAATATTAGTGGTACCTATTTGTTACCTCACTCATGTATTTCATTTTTGATCTCTATGTGCAGACACCTCTTTGTACTTCTCTATATGATTTGAAGTCTTGGCAATCCTGTTCTCTCTATGTCTCAGATTCATAAGTAAGAATTGGTAAAACTTATCTATTAAAAACTTTTTTCACATACTTAGGCATATTTACTTTTAATATTAAGTTATTTTTACCAAAAGCACTTCATCTGAGCTTTAATTCTACAATTAATTTCAGCCATTATGTTTCTATTTGGACTAATAACTTGACCAAGGTATTTGTAATTGTTAACTTTTTCCTATTTATGCAATCATTATTTTATCCTTATTGAAAACTCTATCATATGTTACCTTCATCTTTTTAGCATTTATTTTTCATCATATTTTTTTATTTTCATTCAATAACTTTTGCAATATTTCTTGAAGCTTTGAAATAATTATTTGCAAAAACAACCACATCATATGCTAAATATAGATAACTCAAATACTTTCCATTTATTTTCATTCCTTCAACTTTTCATTTTAATCCACAAAATATTTTTTGTAAAACTGCTGTAAAAAATGCTGGAGATATGCAATCATCCTATTGTACGTCTTTTTAATATTAATCTGTTTAGCATCATATTATAATCTAATCATTATTATTGCATTTTGATAAATATTACTCTGAATATGGCAATATCCTATGTCTATATCTTGATGATTCAATGCTTTAATTACTATAAAAAATGGTTATACAATCAAATATCTTTCATAATCTACAAACCCAAAGCATAACAGCATACATTCATCCAGCTTTCAAGAAAACTCAATTGATATTTCAATTAAGAACTATCAGACAACTGAGAATAACGGTATTTTCTGATTTTAAACTCACAGATAAAAACCGATCAAGCTCACAATGTTGGTGAGCAGTCCATCCATGTTTGTTTACTATATGAATAATCATACAGTAATTACAGATACAATAACAAGACTTTAAGGAGTGGATATTAGTAATTTGATCCACTCATTTTCTTTCAGTTCTCAAAGAAGAATCAAAGGGTTTTTTTTTCAGTTAATAACAAATTCCTTTTTCCAACTCTAGGGAAAGATTTAATTCCATTTACTTTATTCTAATATCATTCACTATAAACTTATATAACCAAGGGAACATAGATCATAAAGATATAGCTTAATTTCCAAATTAATTTTTGGTTATTGATTTTCTTTGAAAAGGAATATTGGATTTGCTTATTCACAGTATTTTTTATACTATTTAAGCTAATAACTTGAGATTAATATATTTTGAATTTTTATCTCAGTCCAGTCTACTTGTATAGTTTTAAATGTATGATACTATCCTAGAAGTAATATATCTTATGGATCAGAATTTTATATTAGTGGAATGCACTTTTAACCCTCTGGAAATAATGGCTTATATCAAAACATAGTATGACTCTATATGATCACCTTTAAAATATAAATGAAATAATTAATTATATATTTTTTTACATTAGAGACCCTTTTATATATATATGCAAGCAAGCTAGCTTGAGTTCAAAACCTTAAGGTATTCAAATTTCTGATTATTTAGCTCGGATAATGTAGATATAAAAGTAATTATTGTAAACATAAGTGCAAATTCAATGTTTCACATTGATGAAAAGTGATAGTAATAGTCAGAATAATCTGGCACTATCATCTAATGATTATTGCTCACAACAGATGTCTCTGGAGTAAAGTGAATAGGATGAATTAGCATTTGTAATATAGAATATTATTACAAATAATTTTTTTTAGATATACAACAATTAACCTTACATCCACTTCTATGTCAGCTCTATAAATATGAATAATCTATGGATGTCTTATAGAAATACCAAACGGATTTTCAAAATAGTTTCTGCTTATTGATTTTTTTCAATAATGAACCTATCTAAACTATAACTACCATATTAATACGATGAAAGTGCATAGAATGTAAACAAATTATAAGGTTTTATAGAATATGTAGTTTAGAGAATGTTAAAAAGTAAGACATAATGTCTAAAATGTTTTTTTAGTTTATTGGGGCAGGGTTTGCTAACATCAATAAAGAAAAAGTTGAATGTTGTCACCCCACATCGACAGTCATCTTAACTTTTATTAAGTTATTTAAGTTAATATCTTAAATTTTTGAATATTCTAAAAACTTCAACCCATCAAGTTATTGGTCTAATATTAGATCAGAAATTATTTTCATGATCTCAATATAAATGAACTTAGATATCTTTGATTTTTTTTAAAATAAAATGTAATATATGAAAAACAAACTAAGTTACAAATGTTGTGTTGATTTATTTAATAAGTTTAGAAGAGAAAATTGATTTCAGTTTTTAATCTTCTTGTTAAACTATTCACTTAATTTTTTTGCAGATCCGCTTTTTTAAATGCTATTATGTATTGGTGATTATTTATTTTTTCAACATATATGTGTTCAAGTGTATCAGTGTTATGAGATAGAGTGGAGAGTGGTGGGTCATGTGAAAGTCTGTGCTCATATACTCTATATATTAGTATTACTAATAATTCTGTTTAAAAATATTAAAAAAGAGTTCCATTTGAATTTAAACATTGTTTGGTTCTAGTAAACTATTAACTGTGCAGCCTTTGTTGGCGCTGTTTCTAGTTAAAAACAGAGTGTTATAACATTACCGGGCCGCTAGATTTTTTTATCTAATAGATCGTATTTTGCCATACGGCTGTAATTTTTTTTTTTAATATTTAATATATTGTTGTTGTTTGTTTTGGACATAATTATTTTTTTTTAAATATTTAATATATTGTTGTTTGTTTTGGACATAATTATTTTTTTGGTTTTCATTTGATAAATTTAAAACTATAAAGGACACTTTGAGCTTTTTTTGGGATCTCAAAAGTAAATAATTTTTGACATACGCTTTTATTTGGGGGGATTTCCATTCTAAATCTACTGTTTCTTTTTTACAGACATCTTTTTTTTTTGGATTCAATACATTTCAAAGTATAAGGGACAGTTTTAACTTTTTTTTGGAATATCTCAAATATACACAATTTGCTTTACATACGACTTTTTTTTTTTGTTGTTGTTATTTAAAATTAGAATCAACCCTTTCTTTTTGAATTATGTTAAAAATGAGGGGGTTTGCTGTTGATTGATTTAGCAAAAAAAAATTCAAACCTGTCCGACAAACTCCGCCTCAGATGTCCGTATTTGCTTATAAACGAAAAGAATTGTTTGGTAGTTTATCTTACATTTATAAGTACGGGTTTTTTTTTTTGGGCGGCGTGTTTTGATTTTTTTGTTTTTTTAATAATAACAAATAAAACGGGGTTTTGATTTTTTTTTTGTTTTTTTTTTAATAATAATAACTAAAAAGGGACTTTTTGTCAAGTGCTGTTAGCCGAGAGGTCATCGCGGCCGCCTTGCAAGCAAGTATTTGGTTGCAGACGGTTGTGGGTTCACGTTCCGGCCGGTGCTATGACATATGGAAAAAAAAAAAAGGGACTTTTTTCTTTTAGATTTATAAATACGGGTTTGTTTGTTTTTTTGGCGGCGGGTTTTGATTTTTTTGCTTTTTTCAAAAAAAAACAAAACAAATAAAACGTCAAAAACAAAAAACAAAAAGTCAATCGTGGTATTGTTTTTTTAACACAAAAAATATGTATGTTAACCGGTTTTGTTACATTCTGTGGATTTCTTTATTTATCTTTTTTAAGAGTCGTACAAGTTTGTTAAAGATTTTTTGTTTTCATAACAAATAAAACGACCGGTATTTTTATTCTTTTTTAACAACAAAAATTAGCTCGGGTTCATTTTTAAAATCTACTTAACGGGCTGTTTATTGATTTAAAACAACAAAAAACCACTTTTTGCTTCTAAACGGAACGAATAGGTATGTCAAAAGAAGAAGTTTTTTTTTTTTAAAAAAACAAAACAAACAATCAATCAATCAAGAGATGTCCAAAAAACTACGCCACTCCTTTTTAACACTGTCATTCTGGGTGTTAATTACATGATTTATAGATAAAAATAATCGCAAACAAAACACAAATTCTTTCCAGAAAATAAATTTATTAACCACATATGACTGAACTAAATCAACTGTAATGAATGGCAGTATGTTTTGGGCTTGCAAAAACGCAACTGCCTCACTTTCTCTGTTTGGGATGTCCCACAAATATAATAACGTGGTAGACATTTTGTTCTTTTTCAACTATCGTCCGAGTCACGACAGAAACGGTACTTCCCGCAAACAGCTCCAATCGTCTGCCAGAGAGCTTGAGAAATTTTATTTTGTCTTTTTTGAGCCCCCAAAAAGCCAAAATTAGCCAAAAAAATTTTTTTTGACAAATATCAATAATACGCTGAAAATTACTAGTACGCAAAAGTCTTTCAGTTGGGAAATACAGAAAATCATAAACATCAACAAATAAACACTTGAAAAAGATTATAATGCTCACACTCTCATCTTAAATTCTAGCAACAATACAAATTCTGTCAATATGCTTAGGAATTCAACCCGCAATGAAATCACGGCAAACTATACCATCATTGTATTGTTAGTTAGACGTAGTGTTATTGATACGCGGAAGAATTGGTCGCGTGTTATAACCACTTCATACGATATACTCATAGATTAATGATCACTGGTATATTAGCCGTAGGTTCGGCATGAAAGCAGTATAATTCTGTGTTTTTACACAGAAACAGCGCCAACACAGGCTGTACAAATACCATTGGGTTTACATCCCTGATAAGATGTATTTGTAATAACATATCTTTCTAGATTTCAAAAATAATTTAAATCTAATGAAAATAATTTTAATATTATATATTAATATGATGTGAATAACGAAATGTGTATTTCTAGATGCAAGTATATACAACAAGGCTCGTCTCTCTGACAAAACTCTTTGTATGATTGGCTCGCAAGCGAATGGAACATTGAGACATTATGATGTCCATAGTTTGTATGGATGGAGTGAATCAAAACCTACTTTATTGTAAGCAATATGATTTTATTAATAAATAGATAGTAGTTCAAGAGTATACAAATTTTTAATTATATTGTTAAAAAAGATTATACATTTCATTTACCATTAGTACGAAAGTAAAATTTATGTTCTATATGCCAAACAATTGCTATTATTAGAGCTATTAAAGAGATAATACAATTATTACCATATTATGCTCTTCTTTTAATAAAAATATATTAATATAGGATTGTCTGGTAAAATTAATATGACATCATAATAAATTTTGTTTATTTTTATTTTTATTTTCTTGGATTTATTAATAAAATATGTAGAATTCTGAAATGAGTTCAATTCTACTTTTATCTGCATTTTGCTATATAACATACATTCTTTTTCATCTATTACAGCACTATTTAAATTGATGATATTTGATAATAAAGCTAATAGAATCTCATGATCAGTTTTTGACAAAGTGATCCTTTTTTATGCCTTAAGAAAGTGAATTAATTTTAACCAAGGTCTTTGAATGAATAAAAAAGGCACTAAAATATATTATTGAGTATATACTGTATAATACTGAAAAATAATGTTTTCTGGTTAATACAAAGAGTTAATATAAACCAATATAAAACTTTCAATTATTTATTAAGCACTATATACATTCATCCCAGCTTAGATTTCTGAGGTTACAAATGTTAGTACGTTGCCTGGTAGTAAACTAGTATCTGAGAGAAATATCATGACTCATTCTGTAAAACCTACCACTTAATATCCTTATAAGTTTGCTTCATGAAAAGCTTTCTACTTAAGCTTGCTTAACTACTTTATAAATAATTCCATGAATTATTGGTCAAAAAGTAATTTCAAAATATCTGCAAGTAAACTGGCTATTTTCAAATATGCTTTCAGCATTTTTAGAAAATTATTTTATCACAAGATAAATGATATCATATTGCATGATGGGTTTTTAAAATAGTTTGTTTGTATCATATGTTGTTTGTTTATTTGTTATTATTTAAATAAACACATGCATAGTTTTCTTTGATTCTGATTTCTAGAGAGTTTTATTAATTGGAGGAACCCTTTAAGAAAAGTATGTATTAGATTAGTACAAACCATATGCTCTTTATGAGCTGGTACAAAGCTATACAATTAAATAAACAGGTTGGGTTTAAAACTTTAGACTTTAAAACCTATATTTTATCATTATGAATAATAGATTAAATTGTGCACTAATATGCAGCTGAAGAGAAGTTTTTTTTTTCTTTTCGTTTAAAGTAACAAAATAAGGCAGAGTGCTTGCGAGAGTTACAATACTTTCATATTCAAAGCTGGAGTAAATTGTGAAGTGATAGAGTGAGGATATATATATATATATATAGTATTATGGAAATTCAAATTTGTGTAAAATTAGTGAGTGTTGATAAGCACCAGAGAGTTCACTTACTGAAAAGTGGGAGGATAAACCTTTACAATTAATGGCATGAATGGAATTGGCTATGTACTATGCACTAATTTTTCACCTTGAGTCATCTTTTTCAATATAGTGAATGACTGTTGAAGATAGGATAAACAAATTCTTGGTTAATTTTTGATGCTCAAAAAAGATTGAACTGCAATCCAGTTTGGTAGCTGCCCTATTACATGTGTATTGATGCTGTGACAATTGTGTTGCTAAAGATGGCCAGATTCACCAAAATAAATAAAATTACACCCAGTGTGGGGGCATTTAATTTCATAAACAGTGCAAGGGGTAAGATTATTTTCAAGTTTGTCCTTTGTTTTATTTAGAAGTCTATTGGAAGAAGGGGTGGGATGCAAAAAGCAAGATGATATGTAAGTGAAATTTTTTTGAATGTTTTGGTGAAAGTGGGAATATATGGGAGAAGAAATCATGGCCTGTCATTGGATGGGCATTAATCTTTCTGATAAGGTGTTTTATTTTATTTTTTAAAAGGCTGTATTTAAATCTGACAAATATGTGGTTGTTGATGTATAATTCTATAACAGTTTTATGGAAAGATTCATATTTATATAAAGAATGGTTACAAAATAGAAATGATGAGAGGCCTGTGAAGGCATGCACTTCTAAAGATTTAATGTGCATAGAGTAGTCAAGGTGGAAAGGCTTCCTGTGTATTATTAAATCAACATTTTTGAGATGTTGTGAGGAGTTTTTCCATTCTACAGTGCAGATTGAATTGCTGGTTCTAGATCTGTAATGAAAACATAATAAGGGCAAATTTGTGAGTGAAATTCTATGCAAACATTACAACAAAGCATTCACCAAGGGGGAATACTATCAAGTATATCCTTCCATGGTTATTCCCTCTCACATGTTTGATAACACCAAGACTCATAAACTTGACACCCTTCTTAAACTCATGCTGGATTTTGGAAGCTCTCATTATTTTGAAACAATTAAAAAGATAAACCAATGGCTTATTAATCAGTTGGGATTTAGCAATTACACCATAAAGTTCTCTTTTGACTTTATTTCACTTCTTAAAACTTCAAAGCTCAATCCATCCCATAAAATAGCATTTCTGGACATTACAGAACTTTACAGTTCTATTAAAAGATCATTATCCATCAATATCATGAAAAATGAAGTAAACATATTGAACTACACCTAATTACACATAGACTTTATTTTTGCATTTTTTTCTTGGCTCAATAACATCAGTTACTTTCAACAGCCACTACTAAAAATGTCCAAAGGATTGGCCTATGGGTCTGTGAGTGGAGTTATGTCCACTTTATAGGTTAACCACTTTGAAAAGATAATCATTCTACCATACACTCAGTATATGCCAGACATTATATATGCATGCTATGTGGATGATATTTTCATTGCAGGGCCAGAAACAGCTATTCTAGAAATCAAAGCAAATCTTCAAAGCCAATATGCACTATTTCACTGTGGAATGGAAAGACTCCTAACAATGTTTCAAATAAAAACAGGCAAAACTCTCCATATAGTAGTGCCACTCGGTGCAAGCCAGAGTAATCAATGGATGCCAGAAGGCTTGTGCATAAAATCCCTGTTTAGTGTCTACTCATCCAATATCCCCAGACTAGTTTCTGGTTTGTGGCCTTTGTTAGTGAGGAGCCTTGATTACTCTGACTTGCACTGAATGGCACTACTGTATGGAGAGTTTTGTCTGTTTTAATAACAGTTGTGAGCAAGCATAAGAAATGGTGATCATGTAATGTCTCAAATACCTTGATTTATTAATACACAGGAAGACTCTCTACCTTGACTACTCTATGCACATTAAACATTTAGATGTATGTGACTTCATGCATCCAGAATCTACCTACCACTCTTCAAGCCCATAAGCTAGCAGGCCTCTCATCATTTCTAATTAGCAATCAATCTTTATAATAAAATTAGAAGCCTGTGAGGCGCTGGAAAGAGAAGCTATAATAATTATTCTTATAAGTCTATACAAAAGTTAAATGGCTAAGTGCTTTTGAGGTGTGTTGCCTCATATTCATGGCCATAGTGATAAATGTAAAATATGAATCTTCCCCTAAAACTAACATAGAATTATACACCAACAACCTCATATCCGTAGGATTTAAACACAGCTTTCTTAAAAAAAAAACACTTTTACAGAAATATAAACTCTAATCCCTCCCCCCTGATGATAGACCATGATTTCTTCTCATATATATTCCCAGCCTCACCAAAACATTCAATAAAATATTTTCACCTACATATCACCTTGCTTTTCACATCCCCTTCTTTTAATAGACTTCTAAATATCTTAAAGGACCCTAAGTTTACCCCTTGCACTGTTTATGGAATTAAAGGACTCCACACTGGATATAATTCTATTTATTTTGGTGAATCCCAGGCATCTTTGTCTGCATCAATGTCATAGCATCAATACAAGTATAAGAGAGCAGCTATAAACCAGATTATAGATGACTTTTGTGAGCATCAAAAATTAATCAGGCATTTGTTTACTCCATCTTCAGCAGCCATTCAGTATATTGAGAGAGATGAGTCAAGGTGAAAAATTAGGGAAGCATATTACATAGCCAATTTCATTCATGCTATAAATCATAAAGATTTATCCTTTCCTCTTTCCAATAAGTGGACTCTCTAATACTTACTAACACTCGGTAATTTTACGTAAATTTGAATTTCCACAACCCTATATAAATATATATATGCACACTCTCACTCCATCACTTCTCAATTTACTCCACTTATGAATATGAGAGTATTGTACTTCTGGAAAGCACTCAGGTTGTTATTTTTACTGGAAAGAAAAAAATTCTCTTCAGCTACATAATTCCTATATCACTACCCCTTTTTTCATTTTATTTATACCTTGCCATATCAAGTCATTTAGTATACGTTCTTCTTTTCTTAGATGTGTTTCCATTACTGCTAATAACTCAAGCACTTCATTTTTAACTGCTTTGTTTAGTTCCAGCCACTTTTCTGGTCTCCTACCACCACATTGCATATTCAAATATCCAATTTTAACAATTTATTCTTTTCTTACTACCCTTTTATAAATTCTTTTGACTCTTTTTTCTATTTGTAATTAGCTTTTTTATCATTAATTTTACAGACCCATTCCCTCTCTACATGTACATTTATATCTAAATCAGCCACCCATTGTTTGTTTCTTATTTGCTGTCCATTCTTCTTTCTTTTGATACTACTGTAATGTAAAACCTTACCTCCCTTTATAAGTTTCCTGAACTAATGTTTTTTTATAAATCAAACTCCCTAATGCTTCACTTTCTTATTTTGCTAAGTGAAATACATCTTTACTATATAACTCCCTCTTACTAATAAAGAAATTCCACACATCCACAAACATAACATTATTTCTCTCTCATAATTTCTTCAATTGCTCATTTATAGAACATGCTCTATTTAACATATACCTATTGTCAAATCTTGGTAATAATTCAACTATTTATATTCTTCCTTTTAATTTTATTCAAATTACTAATTAATTTTTTGTACTCATCCATTACTCTCTGCAATGGCTATGACAAATTATTTGTCCCTAGCATAACATAAACATCTCTGCTCCCTTGTTTTTTACCTTATCTATAACATCCCAATTCTAGTTCCAGGCAAACATACTCTTACATGTCTATTTCTATTGTTCCTTGCAATTACATCTTCTAATTAGTGAGTCTCCTATCAATACTGGCTCTTAGTTTACTTTCCCTACTTCATCCCTAACATTCTCTTCCACTTTCTGGATTTCCTTATGATAGTATCAAATATAATAAGACTCTATCTATGCAGTAAATAGGAATTACTATTTCAAACCAAATCATTAAAAACTTATTACAATCTTTGGTACTTTTGTTTTATTTAAATGTTTCAACAGTTAGTTAATTGGCATAATGAACTTTATTGTTTATAATCACGATCATCATTAGATATTTATCAAAAAATAATCTTGCAGATTAATCTGATAACTATTTCTCAGTCTTCTTGACCATTATTCTTTTTCTATTATCAATGATTCCCAGTCTGAAAATGCAAACCCCAATATTGTGAACTAAAATATTTAGGGATATATGAAAAATATTAAATCAAATTATAATGTAAGATAACATTAACCAATTATCTTATCTTACATTATAAATTTATTTAATATTTTCCATGAGATATTGAACTTTATTTTTTTTATGATATGCACTTTCATTAAATTTTAAGATGAAATATATTATAAAATTTGTAGATTATCTGAATATGTAGTCCTAAGCCTCTTTCACTCATGTATCCTTTATAACAAATTTTATCCATATTCCCATAAAAAAAAGTTTTTGAAATGGATTCAAAGAAAAGCATGTGCTAAACTTTAGCTAAAAGCTGAACATCATCAACTCAAACTATATAGCCTGTTCACCAAAAAAATCTAAAATAAAAAGAATACCCTTGGGAGAAATTTGCAACAAGCCTCATATTCCACCCAAAAGCATTTCTGTTTTGGCTTGTATTAATTTACCTTGGAAATTCATGTTAATTTGTTAATTAGTATAAGCTACAAAAGGATTTAAGGAAAACTTTTAATGCCAATAATTGATAAATTCAATTTATGTTTACACATTTTGAAAATTATTATTTTAATCTAAACATTTGAAGAAACAAGAAAAAACTGACAATTATAATTTCAGAAAGACTAAAAAAATAAGACTGGTAAAATAAGATATAGTTGATGTGCATATCTTTATTTATACATTTTTATTTATATAATTACATTTCCAAATTCTTTTTTTAATATCAGTAATAATTGTTAGTAAAGAATTTGTTAAACCATGTTTTTTATTTATTGTATTTCCCTCCAAAATTTGTTTAAAAGGTTATGAGACATTCTCATTTTCATAACAAAAATAAAAGATTTTAGTCAGTCTTAACTTTTTTATCTCTTAATTGTAAGATGTTGTTTTCAGATTTAATTATTAAAATGGAGGAATAAACCAGAAAATGTTAATTAATTTAGCAATAAGAATCAACTGGTTTTGCTGTATAAATTTACATATTTTTTGATAAAAATATATTAGGCTTGGGATTATCATATTGGTATATCTTTTCTGAATTTATTAATTTATTAGTTAATTTTATTAAACAATTGTTAGAAAGTAATAAATTTTAATGTTTTTTCTTTTATTTATCAGTGGCAGTGTGTGTGACTTGATTTCATTATAGCATAATGTTGTTTTAAAGGATTTGTAAATCCAGTAAGACTATTTAAATTAAGGTAGACTAAGCATATACATTTATATTTTCTCTTCTTCACAGATACAATCCCTAGGATTCTTGTGTTCTTGAACTAGCTCTAGAGCAATAACAATTAATTTATTTGTATGTAGGGATATATGTTTGTGTTTGGACATCCACATGGTTCTTTGGATGGCACAAAGAAGATCACCTTTAAAGTCCATTCACTGTACTTTATTTGCACATTAAAATTGTAGTTGGCCTATTCATTCATGTTACCACAAGGTCAGATCATTGAGGATGAGCAGAATATATCAGGATCACAACATTTTTTATTATAGATACTTTAGCACTTAAATATGTGCATTCGGATGATTATTTTATATTTTGTCTAAAGATATGGCAATGGCTTGAAAATTAATCTAGATTTTATAATGTATCTCTCTTAAATCTACTCACAAAGAATGACCCATTATTATTTTTGTTTAATGTTAGTGGTGTAATTATTATTAGTGTAAATACTTATTTTATATTACGCTGATACTCTCATTTTCATAATTTTATTTATTTATTGATATTTATATTCCTTGATAACCATTCATAGTCAATGTTAATTGATGATTATTTATTCAATGGCGATGATGATGTTTTTCCATTTTCCCATATTTATTTTTTGATTTCATTTATACCATTACAAATGGCAAATAATTGCTTTATATTACTCCCAATGTGGGTTGATGATATTTTGCGTGATGACATGTCACTATATTTTACATACATTACAAATACACACACACATATATATATAAAATAAAAAACACTTCCAACTTTAACTTAATGCATTTCTATAAATGTATTTCTATAAAATTGTTAGATAACATTTAACAAAATACTTTTCTTATAACCTATACTTTATAGAACATTTACATATGTGTCTATATTATTTTTTTGTCTGTTTTATATTACAAAGCATTAAATTTGTCTTAAGAAAAATATTCTGCTAATTTACGAGCCTTTGGTGTTTTAGATTGTGAATGAATAGCATCTCTAATTTCAAGTGGTTTTATTATCATTTTGTAATCCAACCTATTTTTATTTTTTTGGATTGCCATGTCTAAATACTTTAAACTATGTATGTTATTTTCAAATGGACTCCATTTTTTTTACAGATATATCCCTATAAGGAGCTAGCTATTCAATATTGGTTAGTAAGTAGATCACTAACTACTATTAACTAGAAAATAAAAAGAATGGAAATCTGCTAAAATACTTCACCATTAAATAGGTGTCATTGCTGGTGAATAATACCTTTTGGAGAGGGTGTTGGTGTTGTACAGGTTCTTTGTGATTCAGTTGTGTATTTAAAGGATTTTTTTAATCAGATATCTTATGATAAAAGAAGTATAACATTATTCAGAAGCTATATGGATCTTTAAAGGATGTTCTTATCACAAATGTATCTTCTTATATTTCAGGAATATTAAGCCAGTTTTAAAATATGTGCGATTTATACACAAGCTGATTATTTTTGTGTTAATACACTAATACACCGGGATATATTATTTTTGGACCCTACCAAAAACAGTTTTTCTAAAAGTATAGCTAAATATTTATTTGCTGTTTTTATTTATAAACTTACTATAAATAAATAATTGTATATTAATTGCCTGGGAAATTATATAATGATTTAACATCACAATGGCAAATTAAGTGTTGAACAAGTTCATTTAGTTATTCTGAAGTAAGTTTATTTTTATTTATATGATTTTGCTGAGAAATATATGACATCAGTTTTTCTCTTATGGTTTTATACTCTTTCAAATACATTCTTTGATTGATTAAAATTTGTTTCTAATAAGCAGCAAGTTGTATGCTTATTGTGGTTCATGCTTAACCTTTCTGTGTCATTATTGTATTCTTTTCTTTTAATTTATCTATATTTTTATTCAAAAAGATTAATTCTAATTTGTTTTCATACAATGACAATCCAAATAAAATTATCATTTGTGCTTTCAAACTAAGACAAAGTCTTGTTCTAAATTCAGACTGAATGACAACTTTGAATCATTTCAGTCTTAAGACAGTGTGATTGAATTCATGACTATGGTAATGAAGTTTTCCTATTGATGCTGGTAAATAGTTAATTTGAGTGCCATAGTAATACATATTCATTTTTGAAATTTATATGAAGAACATTTTTACTATTATCGTATTTCATCTTTTACCTACCAATGCACCTGAATGACCATGTTGTCCAGGGCTTCAAATAATGGACTATTCCACATAACAATATAAATGGCTGTAATCTATAACAGAGATGTTGACTGACAAAGAATAAAAACTGAAATTCCTGGCAAATTTTAAAGAATGTGAGGGGAAGAAGTTTAGGATAATCACCGGTTCAGATTTGATGATTATATGGTGTAGTGCTAATAAAGATAAAGAATGAGCTTAGCAAATAGAAATGATGAAATTTGTAAAATAACTGAATGCAAATAAATATTAAAGCAGCAAAAAGTGCATTGATAAAAGATTTAAAATAATAATTTGAGATGAAGTGTCAAAATATATTAATACTCTTAAATGTATCAGTTGCTATTTATATAATAACAAAAATTTTAAAGAATAAAATTATTTTACAACAGATTTTTTAAATAAGAAATAACAGGCTATATTTTCACTTAAGTTATATTTCAACTGAATAGACTAATTAACTGAAATATTAAAAATAAAAGAGATGTAAAAGAAAAAAATAAGTAGAAAGAATAATTTTTTTTTTTTTAAATAATTACTCTTTTTGCAGTGTTCTCACATATAATAAAATATTTTATGTCTTTTTTGCTTTTTATTATTGTTGTTTTTGATGGTGCTTCTTATTTCATAGTTTTTCTCAAACCTGTAAATGCCAAATGTATTTAAATAATAAACAAGGGCAATAATTTAAAGCTATTGCAAAAATAAAACTTGAAATGCAAAAAAAAAAAAAAAAAAGTGTACATTTTATTAACATTAGAATACATTGAAATGAATGAAGTTTTAAAAAAAGAGAAATAATTTATGAAGAAAATTATGAAATATAAAATACATTAGGTTGTGCATGTACCCAAATATAAAGGCTGATGATAAAGGACATTTAATAATTATAAAAGTGAAGATAAAGAGGGGTAGGAAAAAAGAGTTGATAAATATTGATAAAAATTGAGACATGATATATTTGAAAAATAGAACCATGGATAGCAAATTTTGAATGTGGAGTTAAATAGTAAAAAGTAAGTAATCAAATGATTTTATTGCTTAGGAGTTTATAAAAAGTTTGAGTATCAGAAATAGAATCAGTCCAATGATCTTATGTTTTAGAATCACTAGTACACTAGACTATGCAGGGAGAGATAGATAGTAATTTGGAATGATGTAGGATCTATATTTTCACAGGTGACTCAATGATAGTGAATATTAACATATAATTTTTAAAAAGTATATCAAATGAAATTATAATATGTTCTTTTTTTCCAGAGGAGCTCAAAATGCCACTGGCAAGAGAAGTGTTGTTATCTCTCGTTCTACATATCCAGGATCAAGTAAATATGCTAGTCATTGGTTAGGAGATAACAGGAGCCAATGGCCAGAATTGCATCACTCTATTATAGGTAAAAATGCATTATAATTATATTTATAAAACTGCTTAGTAATTTTTTCAAAAAGTAGTTCTAAAAAATTTTACTACATAATTGATATAGCAAAATGAATGGACCTTATTTTGAGGGTCCTAAAATATATATGCTTTTTAAGTGATTACAAGTTATATATAATCAAAAATAAAATTTGATCCTTTTGCATTTAAAGTCAGAATTGTTCAAAATGCTACAAGATAGTAACATGGCAAAACTCTCCATACAGTAGTGCCACCCTGTGCCAACAAGAATAATCAATGGATGCCAGAAGGCTTGTGCATAAAATCCCTATCTAGTGCCTACTCATCCAATATCCCCAGACTAGTTTTCTAACTTGTGGCCTTTGTCAGTGAGGAGCCTTGGATCTGAGAGCACTGCACCTAGATCTTAGGGATTTTTCTCCAATCAATTATGATATATCACCAGGACATTAGTGAGGCTTAATAATTTTTGGAATTCTTTTTTCCCACTGAAGAACAGCCCAGACAACTTTAAATTGTCATTAGAAAAATTACAAAGGATGTGGTCAAAATAGGTAAAGATGAAAAAAAACTTTTTATAAGTACTCTTCAGACTTCATTTGAAATTAAAATGGTTTTTAAATTTAATATGCAAATATAATTATTGAGCTAGTGGCTGAGTAATTAGTTAGTTAATTTATGTCTAATGTGTGTAGATTTGCTTTTTGCCATCTCAAGTAAATATATATCTTGTAGTCAGATTGATTTAATATAATATTTTAATTTGTAATTTTAAAAGAGAAATGTCTACGATACAAATTATTGTATTATGTCATTGAAAAGTTTATTATGATATAAAAAGTTTAATATAATATTATGCAAATTGATATAAAATATTTCTAAAAGGTAAATTAATTTAAAAGTTTTCAAAAATAATATTTTAAGCATTTATTATTTATTATCCTTTTTTTTTTTTAAGGACTCTTGGAATTTAATCTTTTTGGCTATCCTTATGTAAGTATTTTATTTCCTATTTATCATTATATTATCATTCATTTTTATTCCATTCTATAATTATTTACAGACAATTATAATATTTTCTTATCTATACTAATGCTTTGCCATCAAACAAATGCTATATCTCATAGATTATTTTTTAAAATTAAATCTATCTCAATTTTTCTCCCTGTTTTAGTTTACAATTTTTTGTACTTTTTGTACTAAGGTGGAAATTCTCAAATTTTTAATAGCGCACTGTTGATTAGGAAAACACATGTTATAGAAACATTAAAATTAATAGCATATCTTTAAAACTGTCAAATAGGCAAGGAAATCAGGCATTGAAACCTCTATAACATCACACATTATTAATTGAGAATTAAAGAATATATTTGGGCTAGAGATAATCTCTAGTTTAATGAATGATTAGTAAAAGTTATTAATCTATTTTTATAAAGTGATTTGTATCGAAGTTGTGAGTACAAAAAATTTGAACCTTGACAATTAAACTATAATAATTTGCTAACTACATATATACATACTGACAAATGATAAAGATATGTGTAAGAGATTGTGATCTGGGCCAATTAATGAGTGCTGATTCGGCACAAAATTAACATCTTAGGACTCATTTATCTTTTTCTCATTGTCTTTGGTTATATGTTTCAGGATATTAAAATAAAATAAATGTTTGAAATATATATATGAAGTTAAGTATATCTAAAAAAAATAGTATCTTTGAATTTAAAAATTACAATATGATATATATGTTTTATTCACTTGAAAAAGAAGTAAACTGTATATTTCAAAAAATGCAACAGGTATGTGAGAGAGGTTGGGTCTGACTTTTGGGCTGATGAATGGTTTTAATAGGATTGAGCTAAGATGAAAGAAGCACTGAGATAAGTATTACTAATTGTTGGAAATATACATACCATATTGATACAGCCTCATGTCATCTACATATCTATTGCTAAAAAAATTTTTTTGTATTTGGAATTTGGATCATTATCGTATGGATATCATTAATTATTGAATTGTCAATTTAGATGTCCTTTTTAATTTCATTTTATATTTAACATTATCTTTGATAATTGTTCAAAATGATGTTTTGTCTATTTTTTAAAAGAATTATTGTCAACATTTTGTAATATAAAATAATTCGTGATTTATTTCCTTTATCTTTTAAAAATAATGGAATATTAATTTCCTCAAAAATTAAAACAATTTAAAATTCCAAAAGAAAAGTACACATATGTTTGCTTTAATAAAACAGTGATATATATATATGCTTAAATTCTGATAAGTAAATAATGAATGACATTTTTATTAAATCAAAGTAATGATTTTAACTTGTTTTATTTTATTATGTCTTTAAGAATAAATCCACAGTTTATTTTATTTTATTTGTAATACAAAAACATGCAATAAGGTTTAATATTGTGAAAAATAAGCCAATCAAAAAGATTTAAAACATTTTAATTTTAAAAACCTTTTGCCTAAAATAACATTGCTTGTTTTATATATGTACAACTCAGTAGGAGAATATGACCAAATTAATAGGTTACATTGTCATATTGATATTTTAAATTTTATTTATTTATAATAATAACCACTCCATAAAGTTTCAAAATGATAGATGTGTCTTCAAGCAAAAACTTTGCACTTTTATTTTCTTGAAGTGTATTTGTTTTATGTATATATTTTGCTTATTTTGAAAGAAATTTTACTTTTAACAAATATTTCTTTCATTACAAACCACAATGTATGTATTCAGGAAGATTTGTATTAAGAAACTATACAATATGACTTGCTATAAAGTAAAGTTGACATCTACTCATCAAAACTAACAAAAAAATGTAAATCAAAGTTTAATACCAGATGAAGTGCCCGTTACCATTGCATTGCATATTTCAAAAAATGCTTATTTAAATTTTAGTAAAATATATATGCATGTGCTCAAATATGAATGCTTGTAGATAAAATCAATAATATTGCCAAAGTGATTAAGCAATACCAGTGCTTAAAAAGACTGGAGTTATTTATTAAGAAATATCAAATCTTGATTTTCTACATTCTTATTACTACATCTCTGTGTCATCTATTGGTGTTATTTTATTTCACACATCTTGACAACAGTTTTAGTACATTTACATTGTGATTATGGATATATTATAATGCTCAAGAATTATATTACATTATAATGGATGGAATAACAATTATTTGATAAAGAAATCAGATCTTATAGAAATTAGTATCTAATGATATTCAATGTTTTATATGCATATTGCTAATAGGACTTATTTTACAGAATATTGTATTATGTGATAACTACCTAAATGGATTGACATATATATATTGTTATAATACTTCATTCATATACACTTCAATGCAAACAAAATTTTCTTAAAAAACTTTTTTTTTCCTTACAGTTTTGACTGTCCAGCAGTCTTCATCAGCCTCTTCTGCTCTAAAGTCATACACGAATACATTTCTGAGAAAATTATATTCGTAATCTAATTGGAATAAGATTTAATAATACTTTTGGATTGTTGTTGCTGCACAGCTATTGGATACTTTAATGAATTATGGAATCTTAAGTGCCACTAGATTTCTTGAAGATTGTTTAATTCCACCTATAAAATTGTTTTTATATATGTGTTTGAAAGGTTACTTAAAATATATGTTTGCTTGCCAGGGTATAAATAACTAAACATATAGATAATTAGAAGATAATAACACTTAGTCAAAATTATAAATAAACTATTAATCAAATATCATCTGAATAACTTATTTAGATTTTAATACTGCCTTAGTAATCAATCATAATTAATAAATTAAAGATTCTTTATAAATTTTGTATTCCTTTGATACAATTAACATAGGTACATATTTTCCTCTAGTTCTGAAAATGTCTGTCATTTAGCATCACCATAGATATAAACATTTATACAATTATTACAATTGTTTTATTTCTTTAATATATCATTGATTTCATTTATTATTTATCATTACTCAGTGTAACTAAATTATTATCATAATTTATTAAAACTGAAGCACTGAATTTACCTACTTTAATTAATCAAGGGGCAATAACTATAAATTATATTTGAAGGATATGAACAAATGAACATTAACTAGCTTGTGATTTAACATTATTTCATACCCATCTTAGCTAATTAATATTTCAATTATTATTTAAACTTATATTATATCCATAAGGGCTAGCCTTCTTTATTAGTCAATGTATTTTAAAGTTGTATTGGTACAGATTAGGAACTTAAGACTAAAGCATATAAAGTTATCATTTAATTTACTTTAATTTTCTTTATAAATTTGAATTTAATTTGGTTTCAGCAGAGTCTCTGTCTCCTGGGCATTACACTCTTATTCAGCTCATTTATACCATTGTAGATTTTGCTGCCCAATAAATAGGCCATTTGAAGGAACAGCATTTCCTATTTTATTCCAATACAAGATTAATATTCAAACACTGGTTTATTAAGTAAAATGAAATACTCTCAATCCAAAGCACAAGACAAATGTTTTTGAAAAAAAAAAGATCGGTCTTTACTGTTCTACCTCAATTATTTTATAGAGATCCATCTGAAGCAGTTTTGAAAAGAAAATATGGAATTGAGGTAAGACAATAAAGATGGATTAATATTTTCTTTCAAAAAGTTTTGTATTGTGCTTTGGATTGAGAGTATTTTATTTTAATTAAAAAAACTAGTATTGGGGTATTAATCTTGATTATTAAATAATATTAACTTCTAGAAAAAGTTATATATATATTATACTTGAATTAATTTATTCGATTTAAATATTTTACATATCTCTGATACAAATTATAAGAATTAAACATTAAAGAATTTAATGGCATTAGAAGCTCAACTCAGAGATCATCCATTCAAAATATTTTTACAAATTGATAATAACTTTTATTGACTCAGTATATAAGATCTTTACGATTGATATTTTTAGTTAGTATTTTATACAAATGTATATAAAGAACAAAATAATCCTTAACTACCAATTAAAAAAATGTATGAATATTCCATTTTAAAAAAATATAAACCACATAGTTTAATTTATCTGTTTGTGGGTTATTATGACAGCAGTAATAACTTTCAACTAGTAATCAAAACATCTAATAAAAGTAGTAGTTATATATATGCATATAAGTTAAAACTGTTAAATTTTAATTATAGTAAAACTTCACTATATTATTTTTAGGAGCGTAAAAACAATATAGAGAAAAAACTGTAATCCTGAAAAACATTAAAAATTATAGACAACAACACATTAATAATTATTATTCACTGATTTGCATATTTCCTATCTATTATTTTAAAAATTTATATTTCTATATAATATATATTAAATAAAATTATTATACCATTAAACATCACATGATTACCATTTTTTATGCTTGCTCATAACTTATTAAGACAGACAAAATTCTCCATACAGTAGTGCCACTCAGTGCAAGACAGAGTAGTCAATGGATGCCAGAAGGCTTGTGCATAAAATACCTATCTAATGCCTACTCATCCAATATCCCCAGACTAGCTTCTAGTTTGTGGCTTTCATCAGTGAGGAGCCTTGGATCTGAGAGCACTGCATCTAGATCTCAGGATTTAATGCAAACCTCTAATAGGATAGTGGTGGTCATGGCTATTAAAGAATCAAAAACACCAAATTACATGGGTACTGAACTGAGTTCAGACCTATATGACTATATAAGCTACTGAGCTTGGATTGAAAATATTATTGTGTTTTCAATTTTAAACACATGGTTTTGTAATTAAGTAGAGATAAAAGGTGGCTGCTAGAGGGTTGCATTAAATCTTAAGATCTAGGTGCAGTGCTCTCAGATCCAAAGCTCCTCAATGATGAAAGCCACAAGCTAGAAATTAGTCTGGTAATATTGGATGAGTAGGCACTAGGTAGATATTTTATGCACAAGCATTCTGGCATTCATTGATTACTCTGGCTTGCACTGAGTGGTACTATGGTATGGAGAGTTTTGCCTGTTTTAAAATTATTATACATTTGCAGATTATAACTTTTTTATATTTATTTTCTTAATAAAATTGATTTTAATTTTACAAATAATAAAACATAAAGGGAAATTTTTTGTATAGCATGATTCTAGATTTTATATATCTTAAGAAAATTTTAAGATCCTACAAACTTAATAAACTTTTTCATTAACATTTTTTTTTGTGAAAACTTAACACTTCGATTTCAAGTATAATATTCCAAAACTTAAAATATTTTAGTATTGTGCTGTGTGCAAATAAAATATAGTGCAATGTGATGTAGCTATTTTTTGAAAACTTATTTCATTAATCTTTGTTATATGAAGAACATTTTTACCCTAACCTATATTCTTCATTTTTAATTAATGAAATAGACAGAATAGTGAATAATAACAGTAAAAAATATAATAAATTAAGATGTCAGGTGAAACTATGATCTACCCAGGTATGCATTGACATATTTGTAAAGAGTTAAAGCTCAAAAGTGATTAGTCATAACTGCTTATGATAAATCATGACAATAACAATATTTAATCTAAAAAAGAGTGAATAATAAAAAATATGGTTATGCTTAAAAAAAACTATGTGGGAAAATACCAATACAATAATTTTGCAGACAATGAGTTTAATACATATTAATGCTATGAATATGGAATAAATAGGCTCTGAAAGCACTTAGCCAATATTAAGATTTAGAATTTAGTAATTTCACCTTTATACGTTGAAGCGTATTGTATTAATAACATTTTAACAATTTCAGAGAACATTAACATTCTAAATAACATATGTTGAAAAATACTCATCCATGTGATGTTTATTCCATTTTTTTCTCTTCGATTTCTTGATAAGTATTTTTTTCATTTATATTTTCAAAATTTATATTTTTTTCATGGAATTAATCACAGTTATATATTTTTAAAAAACAACAACTTCTATATTTTCACCTTTAATTAAATTAGCCTTAAAATATCATAAGTAGCATTGAAGTATTATATTACTGATCCCATATATGTAATGATAATTAGTTTTACTAATAAATCGTTGTATTTACTAGAATAATTATAAAAAATTATCAGGAAGTTATATTCATTCTTTAAAAATTCTATAATCTTTTTACATGAATTTATTGTTTTTGTTTAGGTTGGTGCTGATATTTGTGGTTTTGTTGATAATACTACTGAGGAGTTATGTTCTAGGTGGCAACAGTTGGGAGCTTTTTACCCATTCTGCCGAAATCATAACAACAAAGGACAGCGTGTAAGTTTAAAATTGATACAATTAGTTTAGTATTTTTTTACTTTTTTACTAAGGGTTAAACTGTGATATGACAGTATTATATTATTATAACATATGACACAAATAAAGTGTTGCTTCATTAAATATCTGCATTGGAAAATGTAATTCTCTCTTACTCTACTTCAGAGCTATCTATTATAAATTGAATTAATAATGGTCACTAGATGATAATGCCAATCAAATCTTTCCACTAATTTTCAGCTATTGACCGTTGTCATCAAGAAACATTGAATTTTCATACACATAACATATATATCTAACATTCACCTTATTTCTTTTGTGCTATCCAAATTAATAATATGGTATTCAACATGCTTAAGTTTTTAAATACAAATATTTGTATAACTATACAAGTCTAATGCTAATTACTATATAGCAACAGGCCTATGTAATCATACAAAAATATTGACTTATGTTAATTTGAATAGCATAAGACAAATAAAAGTGGCTAGTCAATCTATATATAAAAATCTATTGCTTTATAATGACAAAGTCTAATAATTAAGAACTACTCTGGAAATTTTAGTTGGTGTTATTATCTATAGTTAATTGATTACTAAAACTTATATAGATGGCTCTAGAATAGAGGATATATTGGATAATAAAACATGTAATTGAATGATTTATTGGTCAGGAGTACATATGAAGTTGAATCACCATAAGTGACAAAACTGAGTTACAATTCATGGATCTTGATCTCCAAACTTTGCCACTTTATACTGCACTAAAATATGTGAGACATAGTTTGGATCACTACTGGTAATAAAAAAATACATAGTATCAAAAGATCTCCATTGATTATATGATTGGAAAATTTCCAGAATTACACAATAATATTGTCATTATGATACTGACAGAGCTAATTCATATCATCTAAAATAACCTTTTTTTATTACATTTTTTGAATAAGCAATCAATAACTTCATTGATTTATTAAATATATTCATTTACAGAATTTCTTTTAAAAACTGTGGAATAGTTTTGTTTAAAAGTAATGGCAACAAAACTACACTAAAAATAAAATAATAGAAGTTATATAATTCAATATATATTTTCACTTAAATAAAAAAATATCTTAATATTATTTATTTGTATATTTGACATATTATTGTTGGGTTCTACAGGTGACTGATAGTGGAACAATCTTCAGATATTAGGGTTAATTATGAAAAACTAATAAACATTGCCTGACCAAAAGTATCTTTTGCTGCTTTGTGGGTAATATATTGGCTTATCAGATGCTAAATAGTGTTTCTAATACAAGCAATTTTATCTATATTTCTCTTTTCCTTTTCCAGTCAAGTCTCCTATGCCACTGGTCATTTTCCTATATTTAGTATGATAGTGGGATTTGTATTTATGTAATCACATTTCAATTACATGCACTACATTTCTAACTAATTTTTTTTTTTAATTCAAACTTCCAAGAATCGAGAGCAATGATGGAGATAGATTTAGTAATCTTTCAGTCTTTAGTTGTGATCTTATATAATCACTAATGAATTGGATTAGAAAGAATTTGAGACAGGAATTTCAGTAGGGCAATGATTATAAGTTTAGCCTGCCTTATTTGGAGATCTCTAGCCTACAGTGGAAATGGAAGGCTATCTTACACAGTTTAATAAGGTTGTCATGTCTAACAGATTATTAAATAATAATAATAGATATAATATTATCAGTAGTAATAATAGTAAATCAAGAGGCAGAATTAATAATAAAATATTATAAATCTATTTTTTCTAAATATAAGTAGATCATAAACTTTACTTGATAAAACTCTTCAAGACCAGAACAAAAAATGGAACTGGTAGCTAAGAAACTGCCAAGATTTAAAATTGATATAGCTATTCTTAGAAAGATCTTTCAGAGATAGGGAGATTGAAAGAACAGGTATATGACTAGAAGTTTTTGTAAAGTCTAATCTAATATCTTCTGATCTTAGAATTCCTCATTGTGGCAATGAAAGGCTAATGATGTTAAACTTGGCTTGAATGGTACCAGAACACATTTTATTAGAACATGTGCTGCAACATTAGATTCAAAATATTCAGTTAAAGAAAAATGTATTCCTTTTTACATAGTATTATTGTAGCAATATCATGAAAAGACATCAATTTTTTTTAGTTTAATGCATGTGTTGGTACAAATAGTAGACTTTGCCCAAAAGTTGTTAGAAATAATAGTATTGATGCTATAAACTCAAATAGTCTACTATTATTGAATTTTTGTACAACATAAGGTTTGAATAGATGCATTCATGTATAAAATAATGGCATTTAATAGAGTCCATTATAGTTAGGAGTCAGAATACAAGATAAGTTATATTACACGTGCATTTGCAAACACAGATTGCTGAACACATTATAGATTGATATTCTACAAGGTTAAAATAATAATTTTATTAAAAAAATAGATCTCCAATCATATTCACAAGAAAATTGATATTTATCCTTTGGAAATGTCTACTGCCCATGCTAAATTTTAACATCTATTAAATCCTAAAATTGCTGATTTGGATTTTTAGGATTGTCATGATGCTGAAGCATGAAATTCTCATAAAGAATATGCTATGGATGGAAATAAATCTATTCTTGGGTTCACCAAAATATGTTTAGTCATGTTTTCTGACAATGGTATTATTATTATTAATGACTTGATTAAAGAAAGACATGTGGCATTTTCTGTTTGACAGAATAATAGATTAAAGTAGATCTTTATAATAATACATTTAAATATCCTAGATCACAAGTTCAACGACTGACAGGAAGTCTTAGAAATGATTAAATGATTAGAGAATTAAGCATTTGCTGATTGTGATTATTCAAGTTTTTTTTTGATGCACTGAAAGCAAAATATTATAATCTGAGACCCAATATTACATTGTTCTAATTTTCAAAGATAAAACAAATATACAAGACTGCGAACATTATTACTAATATTTACTACAAGGATTTGTTGAATAAATTTGTCCAGTCATAAAATATAGATTTAGAAAATCAACAAGCATCATAACAAATGGTTTTTTAACCAGGTAAATGCAAGAAAAGTATCAGTAATAAAAAAGTTATTTATATATTGCTTTTATTAAAAAAATTTCAAGACATTTGATTCAGTTAATAGGATAAGTTTATGACATTGTTAGAAATTAGTTGGTTGTCCACCAAAATTTATTCCTATTGTATAACTTCTGTATGTTGAAATCAGAGGAAATGTTATTATTACAATCTGAGACATTTGAATTGAAAACTGACAGTAAACAAAGTGGTATGCTTGCTTCAATATTATTTTCAGTTTTAATGACAGTGATCCTTGGCATTACGTATATGTGACTTAATGAAATAGGGATCAAGGTTAAAAAACAAAACAAAATCTTTTTCCTTTTGGATTTTCCAACATGCTGATCAAAAGACAATTTACAGAATATACTTAATGTTTAGAATGCAAAATCTAAAGAGTTTGGTTTAATAATTAATGTTTAAAAATTCAAGTTTTCTTATTAGTCAGTAGAAGGGGAAAAGCCTGTAGTAACTTTTGGCTTAGATAGTTATCAACTTGAGAAAGTAAGCAAATCTAAATATTTTGATAGTTTTACTATTAGTCAGATGATTTAAGATATTGAGATATAGGAATGTGTTGCTGCTGCTTTAAAAGATAACATTTTTATCATAATGATATAATCATTGCAACTAAGTTACCCATATATAGAGCTCTTATTTTACTGAATTTATTCTATGGAAATGAGACTTGGACATCCTGTTGACACACCATAAATGCACCAGAAACATTTTAATTAAGGATACTTCATAAATCTTTTTTTTTCAAAAGAAGGTAGGATCATAAGACTTATTACTATATATTTTAATTTGTTGTATGGAAAATCATATCTTAATTGGATTGGACATGTAAAATGAATGAGTAATAAATGATTTTTTAAAAGAATGGTTAACATTGAATTTGATTGTGGTTTTCAAGGAAGAGAGAGATAAACCCTGCTCACATTATAAGATTGTTCTGAAAGATATTCTAAAGAAGTGCAATGTTGATTGGTCCAGGGGGGGGGGTATTATAATGGCCATATTTATTTATGAATGGTTGCTGCTGCTACCAATATAAATAAAGTAAATTTTAGTACTTTTTCTCATACAGATTTCACTCTTTTATAATTTTTCAAGATACAATATAAAATATACAGAGTGAATTCTCATACAACAGCTGTTTTGAGTACATCTTAGTTTCTTTGAGTATCTTGCAATCTAAAAAAATGTTTATTATGCTAAAATAATAGTCTAAGTTTTATATGCAATAGCTTCATGCAAACTATTTTTGAATTGTGAATAAATTCATTTACATTAGTAACAATATATTATTTTTAAACAAGTTGTGTAGTATTACTTATATATAATGCAAATAGACATAATTCTGGTTTCACCCTTTATAATATATGAACTGACAATAAATTTAAATACATACATAATAATAACTGTACTTGAATATATGTAATTAATGGAAACAATTTCGATGCCTTTTCTAAAATTCAAATTCCACTTCAATATTAATAACCAGACTAAATTATCATTGATCTGGCATTGAACACATATTTAGATCACTTTGATGCCTGAAAAACTCAATTGCTGTTCAATGTGGATTTAAATTGAAATCTGCATGTTTATTGCCATGTACATTTATTATATATATAGATAATAATTTTGTGAGACAATAAAAGTCTCTTAATGTCATCTATATTAAATTTAATTAATAATCTCATGTTAATTATCCTCCAACTACCTTCAGATAAAAATGGAACAGTGTATTAATTCTTGTGTTTTAATTAAATTGGTAAGTACAGACATTGACATTTACAAGATTCAATATCAATTTCTCAAAGATGTGGATATTTGGATGAAAACACAATGTAAATTAATTAATTAATTTTAATAAAAATGGCATTAGAAAATTTTCAACAACTCTTTAAATTATTAAATATTAATTGGTGTACTTTTACACTTTTTTGAAAGGCTATTATCAACATCTCAAATATAATCTGCATTTTAAGATATTAAAGTTATGATTAGTAATTATATTTTTTTTCTAAAAATATATGCAATCCATGCACAGATTTCTTTATAAATCTTGATTTGTTATAATATGAACTATTATAATGTGCAATGTTTCATCTATATTATTTTAGAGTCTTTATCAAGGAACAATTAAAAAATACATAAAAACATTAAATACAAATATTCCATAATACATATAACAAAATACAAAAAACCAGAGCAAATTAGGTATTTGTATTTGTTATATTTATTAATGAATTTCATATTTATTGCTTTTTATGTATTTTTTAGTTGTTCCTTGATAACGACTATAAAATAATATATTCAAAACAGTGGAGTATATTGTCGTACATTATAATAGTTCATATTATAACAAATCAAGATTTATAAAGAAGTATGTGTATGGACTGTATATATTTTAAAATTGATGGGTTATTTTTAAATTAGAAGACTGTGTTGTTAGTTTTTAATGTATTTGTATTACCTCTCTGTACATATTATCGAAAACATAATTTAATGTTTACATAAAATTATATTTTTATTTTTTTTTCATATAACTTTTTATGTAATTTCATTTCAGCAATCATATTTTAATAAAATTATCCTACTCATGAACTCTGCATTTATTAACCAAAATATATGAAGAATTTGAAAGTGATACCATTAAAAATTAACTATTTTTTATAACATTCTAAAACATTAATTGCATATTTTGAGTACATACCTATTATTAATTACATATATATTTAGTTTAAATATACATGAATGACCAATACATTATTTTTGATATTATATATATATATATATACACACACAGACTCACCAAACACGTGAATGAATTTTTTGTCATAATAGACTACAATAAATCGTTTATTGTAAGATGTTCATTTAAATAAATACGATATACTTTAGATTAATCATAGATATTTTATCAATAATAATGTTGTGTGTAGTTTTTATACAATGATAAATAATGGAGTGATGAAATAAAGATTTGTGGATCAATTGCCTACTCGGAGGAAAGTAAAAAAATTGCACTTTTATTAATTGAATGAAACTATTGTGCTGAACCTGGCCATTTTGATATATGAATATTATTTGATCTCCTAAGCAATTAACCATACAGTCAACATATTATTTTATCATTAACAATAAAACAACTATAGTCTAAATATCTTGCAGAGTATTTGTATATTATAGTTAGCATATTCTCTAAAATCATTAGTTGTACTTTGTGAATGCTAACTAATAGAAAATATTATTACTATTTTATTACAAATACTTCTTTACTACTTTTAATACTATTTTATTTTTTACAATTATTCTTAATTTTATATTCTATCTTCATTATTTGATTTATTCAGATGGCAAAACAGACTCATAAACAGATGTTAAATGTTATACTTCCTTTTTTTAATCATTTCTTTTTATTAACTAATGTTTGATTATTTTATTTTAGGACCAAGATCCAGCTGTTTGGAGTAGCAAAACAATTGACATTATCAAAACATCTCTGAAAATTCGATATTCTCTTCTGCCATATTTATACACTCTTTTTTTCAATCACCATTCTCGTGGAACTACTGTTGTTCGACCTCTATTTCATGAGTAAGTTTAACTTCATATATATATTTAAATTTGAATAGATGTGATAGAGTTATTTAAAAAGTATGATTTAGTCAAAAAATTATAATATGTAGAATATAATAAGATCTATGATTAATATATTTTTCAATAAAACAGTTGTTATTCTAAATAAAAGTTAATGCACATGTGAGTAGTAATCCACTCTATTTATTCCCATTTACTCTATTGTCATATATTCTAAGCTGGAATAATCAGTAAACACCAGAAGTTAGTATCCCAAACAAATCTTGAGATGTTTTGTTTTTTGGATTTTAGCTATGGAATTGACTATTTAAGTTTACATTAGTTGACTTTGGAATAGAATAAGTAGAATAAATTACCGCTCCTGGTTCCAGATGTGTTTAAAGTAAACTGAGAGAGTATTGTTATATTTTGTTTTGAAAGTAATAATTCATGATTAAAGTTTTACCTTCTACTAAAAATTAAATAATATGTAAATAAAGTAGCCATAAATAATCTTCTTCAAAGCAAATATCTTTCTAAAATCTTTCCTAGAAAACAACAGGAAAGAAAAAGATATTCCTCACTAAACTAATCATTTAATGAATGTTTTAGTGTGACTTTTTTCATTGATTTACTCTCTGATTAAAAATTACTGGATAATTGAATGATTAATCAGATTGAATATGACCAGTTACTGAAAAAAATTCTTTGAAAATGTTAAACTTTCTGACAAATTTTAACAACTTTATAAATTCAAATTATAGATCATAGACATGGTAAGTAGATAAGTTAAACACAAAATCTTTTAAAATAATAGATATACATATAACTAAAATACTACTTGCATTGAATTAACTATGTAAGGTTATGCAGCTCTCTCTTTGTTATAAAATTTAAAATTTGAGTACTGAGTAAAAACTATTAGAAATTAGATTGCACTGAAAGCAGAGTTTTAAACAGTCCAACTAATCAAAAACCTGTTGTAAGGATCTGTCTTTTCTGCCATAAAATAACCATAAGTTTTATGTAATGCTGATAATTTATCTTCACTGACCATTGTCTAATTACATGTAAGCTTGGAAAATCATATGATACAAAAGTATGTAAGAGCAATTAATAAAAAATTGTGCTTTGATACAGTCATTTATATACCAATAGTATTAGTCCAGATTTTTCTTTTACTATTATGATGAATAAGAGTTAGCCCAAAGATATCTTAATATGAAAAGATTTTATCAATAAATTTTGTTTAGTACTTCTCGTAGTTATTGCAAGATATAATGTCATCTCAAACATTCAGAAAAGATTCTTCTTTTGATTTTTCAACCAGGAATTTTTGTTACCAATAATTTATTCTACTATTCATTTTTTAATAAGAGCATTAGATAAAAAATATTTTTTTTCTCCAATAATCATATATAAACTATGCTTTAAAATTCCAAATCATTAACAGAATCATAAATGCACTGTCTATTAAAATATAATACTTTCAACATTTTTCTCAAGTTTTGATAATTTTTTGTAAAAGGCTGAATAAATGTAACTTAATTACACAATAAACTCACCCATGAATATTTTATGGGTCTTCTTTAAGTGTAAAAAATAAAAATTTGGTTTCTGATAATCTATTATTCAATAAATATGACTAAACAAATTGTAGCTTCTCTTTTACAATCTTTTTAAATAAAGTTTTTATCTAATTCGTTTTTTTTTTGTAATTCTTCCTTGCAAACCTTTTGTATTCATATAATTTACTATCATTTTCTGTAATGTATGCTTTCAAAATGCCATATTTTTTTCAACAATTTTTTTTTTTTTACAGTGGCTCACATTCATATACTGTTTATGCATAAATATACTTCTGTAGATTGAAGGACTGTATATAAGAGTTAATTATAATTATATTTATTATTTTTATTATATATATATATATATATTGCAATGGTTCACACTCAGGTAATGATTAGAACAACTTATTTTCATGCACCACAAATGAATTTATAATAATCTAAACTTACATCATAATAGACTCATGAATTTATAAAGCAGCAATGAGCCTATGCATTAATAAGTATTTTTATTTAAGAAATAAAAAATTCATTAAATACTACAGTATTAACATTTACAGCACTTGCAACAGTCTGGCTAAAAACATTTCTAATCCAATAGCAATGAAGACTATAGAGTGTTCTGCAGAAAAATTTTACTATTACCTGAAGATGTCCATCTCTAGATTCTAGTTGAAGTTTATTTGTTTCAGAAGTAGACTTCAGTTTTAGTTAAAGACTCTAATATCCATTAGTTATATTTAATAAATTGTAAAAGGAAATTATTTGGTATAATGGCAAAAACCTAAAAAAAAACATCTTACCCCTGAAAGTATTCATATAATGTACTCATATATAAATAGCAACTAAACCACCAACAAAGTGTCTTATCTGGAATAATGAATTTTCTGACCTCTGCTTAAATCAGTGCATTGCATAAATAATAGTGACAATTGATGGCAGGATTTGGAAAATTTATCATTACAGTGACTTCATCCATGTACATATATAAAATAACATGTAGTATTTTATTTCAAATATGTTCTTCATATTAATTGTTCAGAACAATGTTGATTATGTACAAAATATTTAACTATTTGTTTTTTTTTACTTTGTAGATTCTTTAGCGATACAAAAACTTATGCCATAGATAATCAATTCTTATGGGGAGCAGCCTTGTTGATATCTCCAGTTTTAGAGAAGGTATAACTAACATAAGCTAAAGTTCAGTTAAAAATGTTTTTAAGCAACAATAGATAATAGTGGTAGATTTTAACTAAAATAATTAACCTCATTCTGAACCAATTTTGTATGCATAAATTATAGATGCTATATGCTAAAAGTCTAGAAAATCTCTGGAATAATTTCTGTTATTAGTAAGATTGAATGCAGATTAAATAAATTATTAGAAGTTACTGTATTAGTTTAATACCTTTTACTTGCAATAGTAATAATCAATGTATTTAATTACTGTTACTAGTGTTGCTTTCATTTGTTTGTTTGATATCAATAATGTTAGACATTAAAATTGTCTGTTCATATATCATAATTATCATTTAGTTTGTGCCTTATTTTTACCTGAGTGTATTATACAAAGAAATTCTACAGACCAATGCTTGTAATAAGATTTTTAAATATATTTTTTTACAATGGGACACAAACATTTCAATATCCTATGAGCTATTGACTTTCATATTAACATCACTTGTCTCATCATTATTGTTACCAGTATTCATATTAATAATATTAAACATGATACTACATTGCTTAATTTAATTTTAACATCGGAATCTTTTTCAAAAATTAAAATTAATAAATATAGCAATTTTATATATTTAGTTTCTGAAGAATATTGAAATTCCAATCAAGTCTATTGAAAAGAGAAAATAAAACAATAATTATATGGTTTATTGATGGAGACTTTATAAAATAATTTATGCATTGAAAATAATAGATTTGGCTACAATCCACTCTTATCATGTAACCAAATCATAATGGTCAAATGGTTTATTGGTTGGGAGATTATAAGAAATTCAAGAACCAGAAATCAAAGTTGGAGTCACAATTCATTAATCTTCTGCTCCATAGTAAAATATTCTATCATTTTACTATACTATGAAGGGTAAAAAGTAAATAATTGAATGGTTTATTAAAGTTTTAACATTAGAAATGACAGATCTGAGCTTAATTTGTAAACCTTTGTCATAGAATCTGTCTCTTTATCACTGTCCCAAAACACACAGGAGCATTGAAATGCAGTGTATATAATCGGTTTATTTATTGCAAAAAATAATATTTGTAATCAATTAGACATTATTTTTAATGCAGTTTCATAAATGATATGGTTTTACATTTGCAAAACTGCATAAGTATAGTGCTGGAGATTTGTATGGATTAAAAATTTGCTTGAATGTTTACAATATTAATGTTTTCCACCCGAGATCTTTTATCACATTCACATTTTAAGAATGGTAATGTCAACTTGAGAATTATTTATTGAGACAAAACTTGGTGTAAATTCTATAGACTGTTTCATTCATAAATCCTGGTAATTGGTTTCAATAGTTGAGTGAGGGAGAGGGGTTTATGGAGAAATACAAAAATGTCAAGATTATTGTATCATATTATTTTCACCAAATAGAAAGTGATAAATAGATGATGCATTGAGACAAAGTATTAATGTCTAAACTATTATTGTTTCTTTCATGACTAAATGCAAGTATGAAGATGATCAAGTCTTAAGATGATTGTAAAGCTCAATTTTTCAATTTCTGTTGAATTTTGCTTTCAAATTAGAGATGAAGCCCCTTGATCCATGTTTTAAGTTAACAAAATAAGAAATAAATCATTGATTATTTAAATATCTTATTTGGCAACTTATTTGCTTTTTGGGCTTTTGATATTTTCCCACTAATAATAATAATAAAAGCATTTTATAATGCCTTATATATATTTCATTTATCATTTTTCTGGTTATACTAAAAGGTGAATTTAGTATTTAAGTAATAGTGATTACCAAAAAATAAAATCAAACAAAAATGACAAAAACCAAAATAGAATTCAGAATTCAGTATTACTTAAAAGAAAAAAACCAATGACACAAGGAAGAGAGTCAAAGAATTTCAGTGCCTAATAAAATTGTATCTTAAATAAAAACATTTTTAAAAGCAAGAGAAACTTGTGAAGTAAAGATAAAAAAACAAGAATTCACATAAGACTTGCAGAAATATGTTGCTAGAGGACATTGATATAACAATAATAGATGTTATTAAAGTAAAACATTTCAACTAATCAATAACTTATCTCTTATTTTTTCTTTCAATTCCTTACACATTTTTATTTTTTGGCTATTCTGTCAATCGATATTCTTTGGAATTTATTTTCCTACTCCTTCTGCTATTAAAATAAATTACTATTCTCATTGTATTTTTCTTTAACATTCTTGTTCTGCTCATATTTGTATACATGTTACTTACAAAACTAACTCATCTCTATGAAACTTATTGCCTAGGGATTTTAAATTTTTTAAGGAAGCTAAGTCATGTTCTTTTTAGTTTTCAAAACTGTCTATTATATATATGGTGACTATCTTTTTTGAAAGTGATTTAATTAATAACAAAAGAACTAGGAAAAAAAGAACAAATGAGTAGAAACAATAAAACATAAAGCTAAAACCCTGAGAAACATTTGTGAAAAGGTTAAAATCAGAATACTGTAATAGTTATAATGAAACAGGTGTATCTGCCATCATTTATAATGAAGAATATATTTAAAAAATGAGTGGAAGAATTCTCATTCTAAAATTTATTCATGGATATCAGAACTTATAATTTCATAAAAACAAATAAAGTAAATTTTTTTTTCTTTAATCACTTTTACAATTCTATATTTTTTACTTGACCAATATTACAGTTTCGACTGACCAACAGTCTTCTTCAAAGCTAAAATATGTTAGTGTTATATGCTAGTCAGTTGAAACTGATCTATGTTAATATATTCATGTACACTTATATAGGATTATAAAAGTGATTAAAGAAAGGAGGATTTATTTATTTGTTTTTCTAAAATTAATCAAGGCATAAAGGAGGTATAAGTTTTAATAAATAGTTCATAAATTTATAATTTTCATTACAATATAAATAATTTTAATAGTCCTGAATGATTGGTAAAAAATTGTGCACATTAGAAACAAAAAAGATAAGATAAAAGTTGATTTGCTCATAAAAATTTAATAAAATTGATATATTTTAATGCTATAATTAAAGAAATATATCTTTTTATCTAACTGGAATGCAAAAAGAATAAACAATAAATCTTAAGTGTTATGCCTACTCACAATAGGTATCAGAAACTCTATTATAAATAAAACTGAGAGAGACAGACTACAGAATTGGTCAAATCTTTATAATTTCAGTAATAATTTTTATTATTCATTTATTATATTAGAGATTATTCAATAATAAGTAATATTTTTATAGTGTAATTTTTACTACACTACTATAACCCAAGATAAGGACTGATTTTTATCCACTTTTAATACCTTGTGTAGGAATGAAATCATAAACATATGATCAAAAACATACGAAAAAGGTGTATGATCACCAAGATGCACCTTTTGTACTAAACCAGTACTCATCAAAAGACCCAAACCACAAACTCTTACACATATCTTTGTTATTGTTCAATATATACACATTTTGCATGAGAATAGTATTGTGAAAATTACACTACAGAAATATTGTTCTGTATAATTTCAGTGTCTGATTTGATTTTACAGAAGAAAATGTTTTACTTTATATCTTGATTTTGATTATTGGTTCCTTTCTGTTTATGTAATCCCATTTATTTAATAGTATTAAATGAGCTGTAATTTTTTATTTCACGAGATTTTTTAAAAAAGAAATTCAGTAAGCAGTGACATACCAAATGATTCTTCTTTTATTCATCTTTTAATTTGCTGAATATTGTATTTTTAAACTTCTATAATAGAAAGTGCTTCCGACAATACATTCTAAAATAACTGTTGTGTACAGAAATCTTTATTTGAAAACTAATAGAAATATTACTAATGATTTTTTATGAACATCAAGTCAAATTTTTTACATTTAAATTTACAACTGTCAAATTACTGCTGATTGGAAAATATAAGAATATAGCAAAAATAATAAGGAATTAAAAAAAAAAAATCAAATAATAAAAATGATTAGTCTTCTATATGTATGCCATGTTGAAGGCAGACAAGCAATAATGATTAATTAAATCATTGAGAAATATAAATTGGTAGTTGTAAATTTCTGAAATAAATTTAAGAAAGTATCATTTAATTGTCACCTTGTTAAAAATAGCAAGTAAATACAAGTAACATCATTATGGCCATTGCTGGAAGTACAATTTGATTTAGTTTTAAGTAAAATAGAGACAACCATACAAGAAAATACTATGACAAAGTAATAAAACTTTTGATTACCTTTGGTCATAATAATATCATATTGGTGTAAGTTCCTACATGATTTAGTCAGTGGTAAAGTGTCACATTCTAGACCTTAAGATGGATTGTTTCCAATTTTGGCAATTCTGGCCTTAAACATCTTATGAACTTCAAGCAATAGAGCCATTAAAATATTTATTTTTCTATTTTTAGTGTAGAGAATTGTCACTTTTAAGAATAAAATATTTTAGAGAAGAAATTGAAAAGTGGAAAGGCAAGAGGTTTAGATGGATGGGCAGCAGAGATGGTAATGAATTTAGGATATAGGGCAAAAGTAAAGTTATTAACCTGTTTTAATAAAATGGCACAGAATAGAGTTTTCCCAAGTAGTTGGAGTAATACAAAAGTAAAATTATTACTTAAAGGAAAGGGTAAGAATCATAGAAAGTTGAATAATTATAGACCGATAGCAGTAACATCAGTTTTATATAAAGTTTTCTCATATATGGTGGCTAGAAGAGTTGTAAAATGGATGGAAGGGAATAATGTAGTGGGGGAAATGCAAGGAGGTTTTAGATTATATAGGCATATAGGAGATAGTTTATTTGTAGTTACACAACTTATGGATATGAGTAGGAATTCAGGTAAATAGTTATATATGAATTTTATAGATTTAGAGAAGGCATATGATAGAGTAGATAGAAATAGATTATGGGTAAGTTTAGCAAATTTGGGAATGGATGAAGCTTTAACAGATATTATTTAGAAATTATATAAAAATAATTATTATATATATATATATATATCAATTAGGAGATACAGAATCCGTTAAAGTTAAAAATGGGGTGGGACTAAGGTAAGGATGCCCTATGTCACCTATTTTGTTTGTGTTGTATTTGAGTGAAATGGAAAGAGCACTAGAAAGATTAGGAAGAGGGATAGAGATACCGTTAATAGGTAGTAAGGGAGTATATATTTTGTCAGGTCTTTTTTTTTGCGGATGATATATTTTTGTGTGCAGAAAGAAGAGAAGGTATGGAAGTTATGCAAGAACAAGTGCAAGGGTGGGTAAAGAGATGGGAATTAAATTTACTGAAGAAAAATCAAATATAATGATGGTTAATACTGGGGAAAGACAAGATGTAGAATTTTTATTGGGAGATATTAAGTTAAGTGTGGTGAATAGATATAGTTATTTGGGAATTATTTTAAGTAATCAGAAAAATTATTTGGATGAATGGGAGAAAAAATTGATAAATGAAGCAAAAAAAAAAAAAAAAGAAAGGGATTGATAAAGAAATTAACAGTGTTGCAGTAGCAGGGTTAACATATGGTAATGATGAATTATATGTTAGTAAAGAGGTATTAAATTACTTAGAAAAAGTTCAAAGGGAAGTAGGAAGACATGCATTGAATGCAGATGTATGGACAGCAAGGGAGGCAATTCAAGGAGAAATGGGATGGTCAAGTTTTTATATGAGAGATGCAAAAAGTAAAATGAAAATGTTTGGTAGATTGCAGTTTATGGATAATAAAAGAATAGCCAAAATAGTATTTAATTGAGTTATAAGTAAAGGGGAGGCAACAAGATGGGTGAGAAAGGTAATGCGGTATGCAAAAGATTTGGATAAAGAATTTATAGCAGTATATTTGTACAAAAGATGGGATGATTGTGTTAAGAGAATTGTTGAGTGTTGTAATAGTAAGAAATGGGATAAAAGAATAGATTTATTAATAAAGAATAGGGAGTTAGAGAGATGAAGAAATAG